>JXCR01148232.1:249857-268479 GCA_002079205.1 Phalaenopsis hybrid cultivar | reverse complement strand
AAATTAGCAAGATTCTCTTCAATATATATAAAGAATTGTTACTTATTGGTAAATAAGACTGTGTTATTCAAGATATTCTTAGCTCGAAGGCTATATATGTACTTCCATGCCCACCCCATTAGCACTACACGCAACGCAGGCCAGAAGCAATATAAAGATTAGTTAACTGATCAATGAAATTGGGACAGTTTGGCATTCTCTACCTACTCCAACTAGACGTAAAGTAATAAGTATTGGATAACTTTTAGTTGACCATACCATACCTACCTCTGACAAGTAGCCCCTTTCTCCCCCGATGTTAGCTCATTAGACCTTGTCTGTTAACGGAGTATCTGGAAGCTCAGAAGTTGGTGTTGGGATACTGCCCATCTCCATAAAGCAAGACATTCCAGAGTATAAACTCTACTTGAAATCTTTAGTCACCAAAAATATTAATGAATATAAAGCCCTCGTCATTGGATTGAAACTCACCGTCGATTGTGAGTTGCAAAACTTGAACATCCACACTACCTTTCAGATTATCGCATTCTAGTAGAAGGAATTTTGATGCCCAAAACTTGTCGTTGGTACAAGTTCTCAGCTTGGTAAAACACTTTTTCTCTCATCAAAGAGTATTAGATCATCCACCTATTTCCAAAGCATAACACCTGAGTTTATGCCCTCTCCAAGCTTGTGATCTCGATTTTTAGAGGCCTCTTCAAAAGAAAGCACATCAAAGAGACACATTTTGCTAGCATTTTGGGCCTTTGGGTGATACAATCTATTGACGAGAAAGAGCTTTCTTAGATAAAATTCCATAATTTCCTTTCTGTAAGATGGAAAGTTGCCCGATGATGTTACCGCGTTAATTCGACTTTGATGTATGGTTTCCAACCTCATCATCATTAGGAATTACTATATAAGAAGATAATTGTTGTTTCATAACTTTAATGTCTTCCACCATCATGACTACGCTCTACGCGAGGTTCCTTTTGGGATATCTTGGTAGCACCTCGGAGGTAGAGTTATCAACATCAAGATATCGAGGCAATCATTTTATTAGCATACGATCAAGCAAGATGCAATGGGATCCATGCAAAAATGCAAAAGTTGTCAGCTACACTTTCACCTCATGCATGCGCTACCAGTAGAACTCGCATCCCTCCTAAGCCCTTGGACTTTTGCCCAATAAGACGTAGACGTCATGCGACTGATTATGATAGTCATCAGATAATGAAAGTTCATCATCTTAATTGTCGATTACTTTACTAAGTGGGTTGAAGCTGATCTGCTTGCCAAGATCACTATAGTAAAGTCAAATAATTTGTCTGGAAGTACATCCTTTATCACTTCAATCTTCTTAAAAATATAATAATCGATAATGAGACTTAATATCTAGGAAATTCTTCACATGTTTTTGCAAGTATCTCCACACCCAACTATTGCAAAAAGTCGTAGCTCGTCCTCAAATGAACAGGCAAACACAAATGACCAATCAGATCATACTCAAAGACTTGAAAGGCTTGCATTGATAAAGCTAGGGGGAAGTGGATTAAAGAGCTCCACAGTGTCCTCTGGCTTATCGCACCACCTCACAAACTCTAATTGAGTAGACGCCTTACAACTTTTGCTTCAGCAGATAGGCTATCTTTCTGATTGACATTGGGCTCCCCAATCCTTGAGCCATTAACACGGACGACAATGAAGAGAAATTAGCTAGACTTCTTCCCAGAAACATGTGATGTGACACACTTCAGAGTTACTTTCTACCATCATAGGATGGCCCGTCACTTTAACTTCAAACCTCAACCTATCTTCGTTAGTGATTTTGTGTTGTGCAATCTTGAAGTAGTTGATCGTGGCCAACAACGCAACAAACTATCCCCCTTTGGGGAGGGTCACTATACCATCGCTAACATGATCAAGCTTGAAACCTTCAAGTTCAAATATTTAGAGAGGAAGAAACTGCCTCAAACTTCAAATAGAGAATCTCTGCAAGTAATACATGTTACTGTCCAATCATGTTGTCTTTATTTTGCGTCTATTGTTCTTGTCCTTTGTTTCCATTCTTAGTCGTTGTATTTTTACACTTCACTTTATTTCCCTAAGAGCGTCAATGTACTTATGTTCTATTAAATGAATATGATTCTTCTTTTATTTTATTTATACAAACGACACATTTAGGGAACATAACAGTTTAATTATGAACCAATTCAAACGCTTGACCCAAAATTGTGTAACTTTAGTTACATTTTAGTCAATCACGATCAATCCAAAGGGTTTCAATTCAACCTCTTCTTTACGAGTTAATATCGTTGAGCCTCACTCCGATACACAACCCCAGATAGGTTAAAGGTCCTTGGTGGACTGCACTAAACGCCCTCAACATAGGTTAATTAAGCGAGCAACACTCCAACTAGTAACCTCAGATGGGTTAAACCTTAGTGGACTTCAGTTAGCCTCTTTTTTACGGGTTAAAATCATCAAGTGATATCCGGATGCAAGCACTAAAAATGTCAAAAGCCATTGATGGCAACCTTCATATAAATTAGAAGCTCAGACCAGCATCTCAGACACAAAAAAAGTGAGGTTGATATAATCATTAGCTTGCTTGACAATACATGAGTGCCAGAAGAAGAAGGAAGCACTCGAGGGGGCAAATCGTCAAAAAATAAAAATCACTAAATAATATCACCAACAACTACATCAATCTGACTCACCTAAATAAGTATAGATGTACATNAACGCCCTCAACATAGGTTAATTAAGCGAGCAACACTCCAACTAGTAACCTCAGATGGGTTAAACCTTAGTGGACTTCAGTTAGCCTCTTTTTTACAGGTTAAAATCATCAAGTGATATCCGGATGCAAGCACTAATAATGTCAAAAGCCATTGATGGCAACCTTCATATAAATTAGAAGCTCAGACCAGCATCTCAGACACAAAAAAAGTGAGGTTGATATAATCATTAGCTTGCTTGACAATACATGAGTGCCAGAAGAAGAAGGAAGCACTCGAGGGGGCAAATCGTCAAAAAATAAAAATCACTAAATAATATCACCAACAACTACATCAATTTGACTCACCTAAATAAGTATAGATGTACATGTAAGGAAAGTAGAAAGAAAAAAAAGAGAACTACATTAGTCCTACTCAAACGACAGAACATAGATGAACATGGTAAGAAATAGAAAAAAAGTAGAAGGCTACTTGACGTCACTGTTCTCCTCCACTTCCTTGTCACTAGAGAACCCTTCTTCAACTTGCTCTTAATATCATCACCGTCAGAATATGAATGAGTCTTTTGAAGCCAGGCTAGGGGTAAGTTCATTTATATCTAATCATGTCTGACATCCCATTGTTGGGGCTCCATTTAGGAAGCCAAAGCTGAATCCTTCCTGTAAGAATCATTTTCATTACTCTTTCACCTCAACATCAAGCATCTGGTTGTGAGCCTCATGAATAGGATCTCAAAGGATGGAGTTGAACTCAATATAGTTTCTGAAGTCCTCCCCAAATCTCTACTCAACTCCAACAGTGTCGATTACCTTCTCGGACCTCCTCCTTAAAAGCTGACATCATTGATCTCATGGCCTTTGGGCTCTTGTTGCTTTGATTGAGGTTAGCTCATGCCTTCACCAACTCCTCCCGAGTCCTCTCCAGATCCTAATATTGCAACAAGAAGGAAGTCGCTATCGAGGGTAGCTTTGTCATGTGCTCTGTCAATTAAGATTTCAATGGCACAACTCTCTCAGCTTTGAAATTGTATCAACGCTTGTACTCGCCTTAGAGGAACTTGATCTTGATGAATTAAGAGTTCCACTATCTCAACGAAAGGCTAAGCCCCATCTACAGTCCCATCATTTTATCCAAATGAAAAAATAGTTTGATGTCAAACATATGAAAGAAATATGTAGCAACAAAAGATGAGAAAAACTTACGAAGTCCTTGGCCACATGGAACACGGTGCATGGATGAGCCAATATATTCTCCAAGATGTGAATCCTTGAAAGAATGGGAAAAGGCCTCCTTACCTCTTTGCTCCGCTTGCTCTGTTTTTGAGGAAGTATCTCACAATCATTGCACGGTGGGAGCTACTTTGAAGGTGCTACAAGAGCCAGCACTGGGTATCTCTTCTCAGATTTCTTCAACATAAGTGCAAGAGATCGCTCAGAATGAAAGGGGAGTCCGACCTTGAATAGGAATTCCTTGTTTATTAATTAATGAACATTTTATACCTCGAGCTACATCTTGTTGAAATCCTAAAATTTGAGCATTCGTAGTTTTTCTTTTTTTTCTGTAATCTAAGGAGAAATATGTAACTATTGCAGCTTCCACCATTTTTCGTGAAATCTCTAATCATTGTGTGCAAGAAAAAATCATAAATACTAGTGTCTTGCTAGATCCTTTGTGCAACAATCCAATCGCTTGCTTTTGAAAGACACACAACCATGTGTGTTACTAGTAAATCCTCCCAATCGTACTAAAATCCCAAGCGTTAACTTAAACTTGTGTTCTCTGTAAACGGCGACAAGTTTGATGACGATTGCCACCACATTATAAGAAGTTGTGAGATACTAACACTAATAGATTTTAGAATATCAATTAAGTATAGTTGATGACAAAAGTTAGCGAGCCAAACCGCAACGTTACCCCGTAAATGGCAATGTGTCCAAGGGGAGTAGAGTAGGCTCGATTAGCTAGAGCATAAATATTCACTGCCGTCTCAGTCGGGAAGTAAAATTTCTTTCAAAATAATATCAAATCAGCCTCAAATAGAGTCTATTTCACCTCCTCGGGAATCTAAANGATTAGCTAGAGCATAAATATTCACTGCCGTCTCAGTCGGGAAGTAAAATTTCTTTCAAAATAATATCAAATAAGCCTCAAATAGAGTCTATTTCACCTCCTCGGGAATCTAATTCTTCCTTTCATTTTCAAGGAGGCGGGGTTCCCCAAAAGTCGATATCTCGTAAAATAGAAAATTCCCTCTGAAAACTGTAACAAGAGAATAGAAAAATCTCTTCCACAATGCCCAAATTTTTTTATTCTCGTTTGGCATGGAAAATCCTCTCCAAAATGCATGATTGCGCGAATGGAAAATCCACTCTAGAATACACGGATGTGAGATTGGAGATCCCCTCTGAAATGCATGGCTAGGAGAATCCAATTTGTTATCCTCTTGCTGACCTATTTATAGAAATAAAATTACCAAAAAAAAAAAAAAAACTAAAAACAGTCCAAATTTAGTTTGTCTATTGAATCCCCACGTGAACAATCTGATTTCATGTAATCAAACTGTTCAAACGCAGGATCCATGTGTTTTCATACCTGCAACACAACACACCATCCCACACACATTGGATCGCTAATGTGGCTACTATAGTGACATGCAGTTTAATGTCTGTAGCACTGTAGCATGTTGGATCGTCCCACACACATTGAATCGCTGATGTGGAAGCCCGTTCTGCCAACCGGACGCGAGCCATGGTTATGCACAATCTACTAACTCAAGCTCACTCCATGGCCCGCTCCACCGGGCATTGCGACTGAATTTGCAATCAAGCACACATTCGAGACCGCTCTAGTCCCTTGGGCCAGCAACCCAGGCACGACCGACTAGAACTAAGCATCGACCCGGGCCGAACCACCAACCAGCAGCATACCCAACCCGCAAAAATAGAAGTATATACATACATATATATAAGTGGAGGTCAAGAGACTCAAACCCGTGATCTTAGAAAAGGTAAATCACTCACCTTCCAACCGGGCTATTTGCTTCTTTTAAGCGCACACACACACATATGTACTTAAAAAGAAAGAAGAAAAAGAAAAAAAAAATCCGAACATATGATATTTTAGAAAGATGAAGCTAGTCTCACTCAAAAATAGGTTCACAACTGATACATCATTAATAAAATTTATCATTTGGCATAAATCGCGAGACGATCAACACAGATCTCTAAGCATTTTTTGTAAGAAATGTCCAAACTCCAATTAAAAAACATTCATAACTCAAATTTCAACAAACTTATAATAAAAATGATTTGCTTGGGAAGACGAACAAGATGACACTAATGTTGGTCCACCTTTAGTCAAATCAAGCCCAGATAGAGCCACTAAGCCATTTTTTAAAGCTTCTAGCACCCAATTATAAAATCAAACGAATTCCAAATCTAACAAGTTTATTGTCAAATTGAGCTTCTTAATAAGAAGAACCAAACAATCATGTTGGTCAATTTTTTATTTCTCAAGTGTAGGGTTTCCACCTACATGACTCGAGATAGCTTACGGTCTGTATGTAACATCCGGTAGTTTCGGCGCCCAACCAGGACCTTTCGGCGCGTGTTGAGGGGCACGTAGCCAGGGTCATTCTGCTAGGCTTTGGCTTTTGCTTAGGCAAAGACCGGTTGGCATTTTGTACATTGGATGATTTCGATTAGATCGACGAATAACATTTGTCGCGTCGCGCGCAAANGGCTTTGGCTTTTGCTTAGGCAAAGACCGGTTGGCATTTTGTACATTGGATGATTTCGATTAGATCGACGAAGAAAACATTTGTCGCGTCGCGCGCAAGACTGACTCAAATTAGCTCTTCCACCAGCGAGCCTATTTAGATGACCCCAGACGACAAAACGAACCACGCGAGTGTGTGCGAAGCGTCAATTTCACCTAGGGACAACGTTTATTTTGCCACGGTTTCACATGCGAGCTTAAAAAACGTGAATTATTGTTTTTCGCCCAATCGTCGAAAAAATTATCCGAACAACCCCGAGTGACGAAACAGACCGCAAGATCGCGTCTGAAAAGTCGATTTTACCAAGGGAGTACTTTCATTTCAAAATGATTGTACGTCTGGGCTAAAAATGTGCGGGGTGGCGATTATTAAATTAATAATAATAAGTATTAGAATAATAATAATATTATTATTATTATATTATCCTATAAAATATTGTTTCTCCTCTCTATCCNTTAGCTCTTCCACCAGCGAGCCTATTTAGATGACCCCAGACGACAAAACGAACCACGCGAGTGTGTGCGAAGTGTCAATTTCACCTAGGGACAACGTCTATTTTGTCACGGTTTCACATGCGAGCTTAAAAAACGTGAATTATCGTTTTTCGCCCAATCGTCGAAAAAATTATCCGAACAACCCCGCGTGACGAAACAAACCGCAAGATCGCGTCTGAAAAGTCGATTTTACCAAGGGAGTACTTTCATTTCAAAATGATTGTACGTCTGGGCTAAAAATGTGCGGGGTGGTGATTATTAAATTAATAATAATAAGTATTAGAATAATAATATTATTATTATTATTATTATTATATTATCCTATAAAATATTGTTTCTCCTCTCTATCCCTCACAGATTGTGAACCCCATCGTAGCCACCACCGGCTCTCGCGAACTCAAGCCATAGCTCCCTCTCTCTCGACAGCGCATCTCCCATCGTCGTCCCTCTTTCTCGCCGCCACCGGCGCACCTCCAGCCGCCGACCGAGCAACCTTCGTCCCCTCTGGTCTTCTCGATCAGCCGCACGGGTGGCCTTCCTCTCTCGTCGACGACGTTTCGCCGGCCTTCTTCGGCATCGACGTCGAGTTCTCACCAACCCCAGTTCCTTCCTACGCAGAGCTCCAGAATTAGCGCTTCCTTCCGGGCTTCGCAGTCGTAGCACCTCTCCTTAGCTTCCCCTCTCGCCAGCGAAGCCTTCTCCGACGTGCAGACCACCCGTCGGCATCTTGCAACCAACCTTCACTCCCTTCGCATGTAGAAATTAAGGTGGAGCTTAAACCTCTCACCTCGCATTTTTTTTCTTGTGTGTCGACGAGCTACTCCACCTCGTCCCTTACTCTTTGGTGATCGGAAAATCTAGTCGGAGTGATTCACCACCTACAAGCAGCGACGGTACAGCTGCTTAAAGAGGCATGGACGTCTTCTACCTTGCAGGAAAGGCCTCCGTCGGTGATTCTTCCCGCCGGCATTCTCGTGGAATCTCCTCTTTCGCCGGCGCCGAGCGACCCTTGCTCGAATGTACATTTTGGTTATATTTTCATATGTCAAAATTAGTTATTTTTTTTGTGTTTTGCATACTTCATATGCTCTTTCTCGTGCTTCATTGAGAAATTCACCGGAAAACGTGGGCTCTTATTCAACATAAAGAGAACGCGTATGCAACTGTCATGGTGGTGAAATTTTTCAACTCCTGGCTAGCCCTAAATTTAGTCGTAATATGAGGGTTGGTTCGATTGCCCACACGGAGTGCGTGTGTCGGTGTGAGCCGGCGCGACGACGTATCTGTGTGATGGATCGTTGATTTCGTAAAGGGAGTCANCGGCGCCGAGCGACCCTTGCTCGAATGTACATTTTGGTTATATTTTCATATGTCAAAATTAGTTATTTTTTTGTGTTTTGCATACTTCATATGCTCTTTCTCGTGCTTCATTGAGAAATTCACCGGAAAACGTGGGCTCCTATTCAACATAAAGTGAACGCGTATGCAACTGTCATGGTGGTGAAATTTTTCAACTCCTAGCTAGCCCTAAATTTAGCGGTAATATGAGGGTGGGTTCGATTGCCCACATGGAGTGCGTGTGTCGGCGTGAGCCAGCGCGACGACGTATCTGTGTGATGGATCGTTGATTTCGTAAAGGGAGTCGTAGGTTGGGAATCTCATGCGTTGGCCACACCTATTCAAAGTCGAGCGATCCCCCATGTTGTTAGCCTTGGGTCTTGATCTCCGAAGGTTGAAATCCCAATTTTTCACAGTTTTGGCAATCCTAATCTCCTTTAGAAGGATTAATTGAGTTTGATCTTAGAGGACAGAAGAAACTTTGTAGCTAGTCCGTCCTATAAGATCGCTGGTGCTCGTAGAGCGGAAAAAATTTTATAGCTAGTCTGCCCTACGAATGGTGGAGAGTTTCCCCAACGAGAAATCGGAGGAAAAATTTCACATTGTCACGCTAAAATTGGAAACAGTGTTGTCGCGAATCCAATTGTGTAAACCCTAGGTTTCATATGTGTCGCTAGCACGAGCTTGATTGGTTATCTGCATGTTAGTTTGTTTCAGATTGCATTCATTTTGCTTTGGCCATATTTGCATTTCACTTCGCTCTGACTGGCCGCAATGGCTCTGTAAGTGTCTCGCTTCACTTTGATCGGTTGCCCCAACCCAATGAGTATCTCACTCTGTTCCGACTGGCCGCCCCAATTCGGCGAGCATCTCGCTTTGGTTCGATCGACCGCCCCGACTCGGTCAACCGTGCACTTTGGTTCGCCAGGCCACCATAGTCTGATCNTTATCTGCATGTTAGTTTGTTTCAGATTGCATTCATTTTGCTTTGGCCATATTTGCATTTCACTTCGCTCTGTCTGGCCGCCATGGCTCTGTAAGTGTCTCGCTTCACTTTGATCGGTTGCCCCAACCCAATGAGTATCTCACTTTGTTCCGACTGGCCGCCCCAATTCGGCGAGCATCTCGCTTTGATTCGATCGACCGCCCCGACTCGGTCAACCGTGCACTTTGGTTCGCCGGGCCACCATAGTCTGATTGACCGACCACTTGCACCACTACATATTGTGTGTGTATATATGCATGTTTGTTTCCATGTTCATCTACCTATATTGAATATCCAAAGGTCACTGCCACCTTGGCACTTCTTTGGGTCACTGTCGCCACGACACGCCAATCTCTTTTGGTCACTACCGCCTCGGCACACATTCCATGGGTCGCTGCCGCCACGGTACGTCAATCCCTTTTGGTCACTACAGCCTTGACACACCTTTCTCAAGTAGTTGTTATCACAACACACCCATCACTTTTGGTCACTACAGCCTCGGCACATCTTTCTCTGGTCGCCTCCTTTACGACACACCCATCTTCGGGTCACCGCCGCTACGGCACACCCATTTGTTCGAGTTGTTGCCTCCACGGTATGCCCATTTTTTCCTAAGTCACTGCCCCACGATACACTCATCACTTAGGTCACAGGTTTGTCTGCACTTGCATTTTCATGTTTGCATTAGTAGCAAGTCAGGCTAGTTAGGAGAGTGACCCCATGTCGGTCGCAATGCTTTAACGAGCATTGCATGTTAGGTTGATTCCGGTGAGCAATGTCAGTTAAATCATCAGGATTGACACGAGTATGACTATATTAAGGATTCAATGGATCTAACTTGTGTCATCTCTTTTCGTGGCGCACTTTAGATTTTTTGGATCTTTAGGGCGGGGTCGGCATGGCGACTCCGTCAAAGTGATGTTATACCTAGATTTACCCTGTACTTAGGCACTAGGTTAGGTCACTTTTCGTTAGATTGTGTGCTGGGCTAGAATTTAGAGTACTAGGTAGTCTTTTTGATGCCTAGTTATTGTTCTTTGCTAGATTTGTTGTCCTAATCAGACATATTTCTTTTGTATTATGCTTGTGGTGCGACTGCATTCTTCATATGTATGGCAGAGTGTTAGGACGTTTTTCTGCAGGGAGTTATATCTCTATGTGCACACACAGATACAGTTATATGGGAGCATGTGATGATTTCTGACTCTTTTGTTTGCAGGTGTTATTTAGCTCCTCCACTTATACGACATGGCTCATTATATGATATATGCATGTGGGATTTCCCATTAATATTTGTTTTCATGCAAAATTGAGTTTTTTCTCTNTTATACGACATGGCTCATTATATGATATATGCATGTGGGATTTCCCGTTAATATTTGTTTTCATGCAAAATTGAGTTTTTTCTCTTTTTTTATGTATTTTCAGAGTTGGGGAGAGTCCTGTAGCAGAAATAAGATACAGACATAGGTTCCCAGACGTTTAGCGTTGGAACCAGGTGAAGGGGACCAGGAGCTGATGCTCGTGCCTCGTATCTTAATTCCGCATTTTTACATTGATGTATAGAATTAAGACCGGGCATATATATGCGGAGTTCGGCTCTCTTTTTCTTTTATGGGATATGTTATCGATCCAACGACACCGATCTTTTATTATCTTGATTTAGCTTATCTTTTTGTCATATTGCATGAATGCAAGTCTACATATTTTCAGTGCTTAATTTTATGGTTTGTCTGAGAATCACCATGCAATGTAGACTCTTTAGGATTTAAAATTCTAAAGTCTTTTCTACAAAATCTTAAATAAAACATTCAATATAATTAAAATTTAGAAATAAAATATTCGGGACTTTAAAAAACTGCATTTTTATTCTTTGCATATACTAATAGGGCCTCCACAATGATTAAGGACTGCTCTATATAACAACATTCATATTTGCATGTCCCAAGGAGTCCCCGTGATTCTCCAATCTGACTGAACCAGTATACCTTTACATAGGTGGTTGTCTAGTGCGTCTAGGGTGTTAGAAGGCTCCCCAACCTAGATGTGGANTGCATATACTAATAGGGCCTCCACAATGATTAAGGACTGCTCTATATAACAACATTCATATTTGCATGTCCCGAGGAGTCCCCGTGATTCTCCAATCTGACTGAACCAGTATACATTTACATAGGTGGTTGTCTAGTGCGTCTAGGGTGTTAGAAGGCTCCGCAACCTAGATGTGGTGTAAGTCCTTTTGTTCGGAGTGTTTCCAGCTTTCTAGATGAACCTCCATTTCTCTTCTTTTTCTGAGGTATCTTTGCCACTTCGGCAGGTATAAATCTCGCCTTTTGGAGTTTCAGCTGATAGTCATAGGATAGAGTTTCTTTCCTTTGACCGTAGGGCTACCGAGATTCTCATGGACAACGCAATTCATGGATTGCTGACCGGGGATCTCAAGACGTGTTGGGTCAACTACCTTCACGATTAGGTAGACTTAGGGTCCTAGAAGCTATGTATGACGGGTTTGTGGTACCCCAACCTAATCACCTCTACCTTTTTAGGATCACTCTAACTTTATGTTGTTGTGCCACTTTGAGCCCTGTCGCTCATTGACTTCGTTAATATCACCTTGACGGCTCAATACTGATGAGTTGTCGCTCGTTTAGGATACGACGATTCATCCTCTACCCTTATGGCCCGAACGTGCTTTGGCGTGTTGAGATATCTCTGTCAAGATGATTTAAGTTATTCCGTGGGCCCTGTGTGCCGATGAGCTTGTGCTTCAATTTCTTCACTGTATATTAGAGGCTCATTTCCTGCTTACGCTGTCAGAGCTACCTTTCTTTCAAATATTTATGTTAGTTTCGCTCTACTGAATTTCTAAAACAAATGTGGGGATCTTACATCGGCTTGCCCAGTATTTGATGAGATGTGCAATAAGAATGTTGTTACATTGTGTGCAATGATGGGTGGATATGGTTACAGGGTGATTCTATTACTTCTTTTGACCTTTTCAAAAAAATGTTGTGGGAAAATTTAAAGCCCAATGAAGTTACCTTTATGAGCATTCTATCAATCTGTAGTCACACTGGAATGGTTAAGGAAGGTAAGGAGCTTTTTGAGAGGATGTGTAAACATTTTGAAGTAGTTCCATCCAAGAAGCACTATGGTTGCATGGTTGATATGTTAGTGGGGATGCCTGTGAATGTTGAGATTGGTGTGCGGGGAGTTTTGCTTCATGGTTGTAGACTGCACTCGAGAAATGATCTGGAGGAAAGGCCCTAAGAAAAATAATGGAGATGAAGCCAAATAGCCTAGATTATTATGTTTTGTTGTCAAATTTATATGCATCTGATCAAAGGTTGGATGAAGCACTGAAGGTGAGGGAACTGATGAAACAGAAGAGATTAATAAAGTCACCTGGAGGTAGCNAGTAAGTCCTTTTGTTCGGAGTGTTTCCAGCTTTCTAGATGAACCTCCATTTCTCTTCTTTTTCTGAGGTATTTTTGCCACTTCGGCAGGTATAAATCTCGCCTTTTGGAGTGTCAGCTGATAGTTATAGGATAGAGTTTCTTTCCTTTGACCGTAGGGCTACCGAGATTCTCATGGACAACGCAATTCATGGATTGCTGACCGGGGATCTCAAGACGTGTTGGGTCAACTACCTTCACGATTAGGTAGACTTAGGGTCCTATAAGCTATGTATGACGGGTTTGTGGTACCCCAACCTCATCACCTCTACCTTTTTAGGATCACTCTAACTTTATGTTGTTGTGCCACTTTGAGCCCTGTCACTCATTGACTTCGTTAATATCACCTTGACGGCTCAATACTGATGAGTTGTCGCTCGTTTAGGATACGACGATTCATCCTCTACCCTTATGGCCCGAATGTGTTTTGGCGTGTTGAGATATCTCTGTCAAGATGATTTAAGTTATTCCGTGAGCCCTGTGTGCCGATGAGCTTGTGCTTCAATTTCTTCACTGTATATTGGAGGCTCATTTCATGCTTACGCTGTCAGAGCTACCTTTCTTTCAAATATTTATGTTAGTTTCGCTCTACTGAATTTCTAAAACAAATGTGGGGATCTTACATCGGCTTGCCCAGTATTTGATGAGATGTGCAATAAGAATGTTGTTACATTGTGTGCAATGATGGGTGGATATGGTTACAGGGTGATTCTATTACTTCTCTTGACCTTTTCAAAAAAATGTTATGGGAAAATTTAAAGCCCGATGAAGTTACCTTTATGAGCATTCTATCAACCTGTAGTCACACTGGAATGGTTAAGGTAAGGAGCTTTTTGAGAGGATGTGTAAACATTTTGAAGTAGTTCCATCCAAGAAGCACTATGGTTGCATGGTTGATATGTTAGTGGGGATGCCTGTGAATGTTGAGATTGGTGTGCGGGGAGTTTTGCTTCATGGTTGTAGACTGCACTCGAGAAATGATCTGGAGGAAAGGCCCTAAGAAAAATAATGGAGATGAAGCCAAATAGCCTAGATTATTATGTTTTGTTGTCAAATTTATATGCATCTGATCAAAGGTTGGATGAAGCACTGAAGGTGAGGGAACTGATGAAACAGAAGAGATTAATAAAGTCACCTGGAGGTAGCTTCATACAAACAAATAGTAGTGAGATTGGAGCAGTATATATATATATATATATATATATATATATATATATATATATATATCATGAATGTCGTCATTCTCCTCTTCTAGGGTTTCGCCTCATGGCGAACCCTAGCTTTCTGCTACACGGATCTCTCTCGCGTTTTTATTTCCCTGCTTCGTCTTCGTCGACGTTGTCTTTCCAGACGACGAGGCAGGCTCGAGTTTTCACATTTCTTTCTAGACGACGTCCTCTTCTGTCCACAACGCCTCCTTCGCAGTCCTCGCGTTGTCCCGATCTAGCGGCAGAGCTGCTGCTTTGCTCGCAAAGTCGCAACTGCGTCCTCTTCTGTCGTTCTCGCCCCTCTTTTGTGATATTTCCTCAAAGAGTGATTGACACCGGCAAAGGTGATAGCCTCAGGGGTTCTTTCCTACGTCGCCGCTCTCGCCCNGCTCGCAAAGTCGCAACTGCGTCCTCTTCTGTCGTTCTCGCCCCTCTTTTGTGATATTTCCTCAAAGAGTGACTGACACCGGCAAAGGTGATAGCCTCAGGGGTTCTTTCCTACGTCGCCGCTCTCGCCGGTGATAACCCCGCTCCCGCCCCTCTTTCGAATATGTTTCCGCAACGTTACCACGATACTCTTGCTCTTGGAGTTGAAACCGGATTTCTAAAAAAAACATCTCGTAAAAATGACAAACCTGCAATATTTCTCACAGAGGCCGAGATCTCCACCCTAACTGCACTCTACCGACTGTTCTTAGTAGGTAAGTTTCTTTATGANACAAACCTGCAATATTTCTCACAGAGGCCGAGATCTCCACCCTAACTGCACTCTACCGACTGTTCTTAGTAGATAAGTTTATTTATGGAAACTCTAAACTTGAGCTAATTCGAAAGGATTTTGAGCAAATGAAGCTGAAAGGGGGTTGGAAGATTGATAAATTGGATGTTCGGCACATTCTCATTCAATTATCAAATGATGAAGATTACGTCCATTTGTTTGCGAGAAGACTTCTTCGAATAGCAACCAGATGATGAAGGTTTTAAAATTGACAGTGGATTTTGACCCTCGTACTAAACCTCCTAACATTCTTGTTTAGTTGCACTTCCCAGGTTTGAAGGTCCACCTTTACGATCAAGAGTTTTTCTTCACTTTAGCGATGGTATACGGTAAACCTTTCAAAACTGATTCGCTCACAGTGAATTTGACTCGGCCTTCTGAAGCTAAAATTTTGATAGAACGGGATATTACTTTACCTTTTCCAAGAGAGATGGATTGGCACACAGCATCAGGGATTTTGGCAGCAAGCAGAACTTTAACATNGGCACATTCTCATTCAATTATCAAATGATGAAGATTACGTCCATTTGTTTGCGAGAAGACTTCTTCGAATAGACAACCAGATGATGAAGGTTTTAAAATTGACAGTGGATTTTGACCCTCGTACTGAACCTCCTAACATTCTTGTTTAGTTGCACTTCCCAGGTTTGAAGGTCCACCTTTACGATCAAGAGTTTTTCTTCACTTTAGCGATGGTATACGGTAAACCTTTCAAAATTGATTCGCCCACAGTGAATTTGACTCGGCCTTCTGAAGCTAAAATTTTGATAGAACGGGATATTACTTTATCTTTTCCAGGAGAGATAGATTGGCACACAGCATCAGGGAATTTGGCAGCAAGCAGAACTTTAACAGATACTACTTTATTGCACCTGCTGTCGTATGTTTGGACACTCTTTTTGTCAATGTTATCAGTTGCATCTGAATCTAAAACCTCTAAGTAAAAATGCTATTGGATCTGCCCCACTTCATACCTGTCCCTCTTCAGCTCCCAAGTGCATTCCACAGACTATTGAAACACTGGTTGACAAGGTGCCACCTCTCTCTCCCACTAACGGAGAAAATACTATTTCTGTTCTTCCGACTAATGTATTGGCAGATGGTTTACTTGGGCATCCTAAAGTCTCTATTACTGTTGAAAACTACTGCAGGATCCTTACCTCCAAAGGATATTCTTCGGTCTGATAATCATGATAGTATCGCAGCTCCACATCCTCAAGAAGCATCAGGTGCTGAGGAGACATGTTTACCATCTCTTCAGAATGATAATTTTGTATTGTTTGTCAAGAGATGGGGGCTCATCCACTTCTACATGCCTGACAATCTGTTGACCACACTGAACAGATGAGCCAGTTTTCGGATGAGAAATGACAGGTATGCACATCTAGGAAGAAAAAGAAGAATGGAGACACACCCCAGCTTGGGAACTTAATGAATGATATTTTAGTAACTTGTGTGTGAGTGTGTGTGAGTGTGTGACCATGCTCATTTATAAATATTAATATGTACCTTTACCGTTAAAGCTTTTATTTTTTATACTTTCATTTTCTTTTATCGGTCAATTTTCTTTTTTGCAAATAAAATTTTAATTTTAAATTTAATATTTAACTTAATTTTGATTTTGAAAATTGTATTCTTTATTTTTGGAAAACAATGAGACCGAATAAATATCATATATCTATTAGTTTAAATAGTTAGGCAACATACCATAAATGATATATCATCTCGAAAGATGAACATGTCACGTATTGGTATGTTTATCTATTTAAACTTAAAAGTTTATGATTCTATTTTGGTCTGTAAATTTTATAACCAACAAATTTCTCTATCTAATATACAGATTAGACATGATTTAGATTAATCTGGGTTATTAAATTCATATAGAGGCAAACCCCTATAGTTAATTAAATCTTAAACAATCGAAGTCACCTAACAAAACTCTCGATTAAGATCAGGATTTCGTCTTCAAGAATTCAGCGTTTAGGTTTCCACGATCNAGATTAGACATGATTTAGATTAATCTGGGTTATTAAATTCATATAGAGGCAAACCCCTATAGTTAATTAAATATTAAACAATCGAAGTCACCTAACAAAACTCTCGATTAAGATTCAGGATTTCGTCTTCAAGAATTCAGCATTTAGGTTTCCACGATCGCTTATAGGATTCAAATGGGAAAGATACAAAGTGAAACAGTTATTTTAAGAATCCAAAGAAGTGAAAAGTAGAAGATGTTAAAGATACTGAAGAAACTTTAGTGACATCTCAAACTAACATATGGTTTGGTTTTACATCTTTGAAAGAGAAATTATTTGATGTCTCAGTCCTGTAAATTATTTAGATATTCAAGATTTATGTCAATATGTCATATGTAAATGACCTGAAAAAATATGAGGATTTATATCGTGTCAGACGACAACCTCAAAATCCTAAAAAGAGTTTTAAGACTTATATTGTACAACATAGAATCGTACGAAGCCCTAAAAGAAAATGTGAGGATTTACGTCGTACTAGACGAACAACATCGATGTCCTATGGGTGTATGCTATTTAAACCTAAGTTCATTTGAAGCTGCTCCTTCTGTTTTTTGTTGTCATCTCGACCGTTGCCCAGAGATAAATCGTCACTTGATCGTGTCTTTGCCTCGTCGCGGGGAAAGAAGAGAGAGAAGAGAGAACAAATTTTAAGTAACTTATTTCAAATTCTTGTTGTTGTTATTATGGGTTAAATGAATTTAAACATTATTTTGTAGTTATACTAATGTGTATCATGGAATTTTGAAAGGTGTTAAAATGAAAAAATGTATTTTGGTTATATGTTGTAGAGTTCAATCATAAGCATGTGTTCAACATTTGCTACCCTAGGGTAGTATATAAACATGTTAGAAAGGCAGTAATAACTAAAAGCATAAGTACAAATGGATATGTACTGTACGGTACAGTAGGAAAAAGCAAAAGAAAGTCATATAGTAAAGTACAATAAAGAAAGAAAGGAACTGTGCAATAAAGTACAGTAAAAAAAGAAAAGAACAAGGCGCACCTGACTGATTCTATTGATTGCTTCAAAACAAATTATTTGCATAGTACAAATGTATATATAAAGAAAAGGGGTTAGATAAACATTTACAACTTACATTTGAAAGACTTGAGCATGCATAATTTTTTTTATAAAAGTTAAGTGATAGGCATATGGAAAATCAAAATGGGGAATAGGAATTTAAATTGGGTATGAGTCAGACTAGACTTTTATTTATCACGATCTCATAGGCAACTGAAATATCGAAGTCTATATACCAATATTGAATAGCAACCAGCAGCAAAACGCACTAAGGTTAGGTAACTACAACTCCCCGCTAGCTAAATAGCAAGTGAACTATAAAAAGTAAGCATCCTCAACTGTTTGTATCTTATATATGTATGTCATGTATATGTGTGTAGTGTTTCATGTAATATTGTATTTTATTTATTTCCAATCTTCAATATCATAAAACTATAGTTCACAAGTTGTCAGGGTTGAAATTGCAGCCACTTGCAACTTATAGAAGTGTTAAGGGCAACTACAAATCGAATACTGGTTTAAAGGTTTCAGCCATAAAAGCATGAAGATAATGTCATACATCATCACCGTTGCCCCACATTTCCAACTTATAGGCCAATTCGATATTCCATATGCTTTCAAACAAGTGAAAATCTGTTATTTAAATAGTTTAGCCAAAGGGAAACGAATCTCTATACACTTCAAGAAAGACATTTTTTTTTTTAAACAATCAATCAGAGAAATTCTCAAGGATAACATTATATGCTATCATTGCCTCAAAATTATTGTCTTCGCCTATTCTCCAAATCATTTAACATTGCAAATCTTAT
>JXCR01148232.1:232978-248158 GCA_002079205.1 Phalaenopsis hybrid cultivar | reverse complement strand
TAATTTAATATTATTATTTAACTTGAACTCTTTAATTTTTGCACAATCCGATTTCGCTCGGAACCCCACCCATACATGTGTTCTTCCTAGGTAAAATCAACATTTTGGACGTAACAGCATGTTCAGTTTCGTCGTCCGGGATCGTCTCCATCGAATATTGCACCAATTTAACTCCAACTTGAATGCATCGCAACAAATAAAATTATTTGGTCCTACTGGAGCCTTTTATCGAGCAAAAAACTGACATGTCCTCGCCTGAGTGACAACCAAAGTCAAGCGGACCGCTCACGGCAACAAGTCGATCATCGTATGTTGCAGGGTCCCCTTATGGCTTTCAAATCCCTATAGGAGCTCGACTCGAGTTTCATTATGTCGACTTTAATCGAGTCAATCAAATGCTGAGTATTTAAAATTGCCCAAATGAAACTAAAAGGAGCAAAGAAATTGTTCGAATTTATGAATAGTGTGAGTCTCAGCCCAGTCCTCCAGAAGAGTCGAACAAGAAATCCTAATTATAGATCTTAGGCTCTCTGGAAAGAAAAAGAAAGACCTTAAAATTGAGGTCAATATTTTTATTTTATAAAGTATTTAATGTTTTGATAGCCATAATTATTCAATATCTTATAAATATTGAAATATACTTATAATGTTTATTGTGAGAATTTATAATCATTACTAAATTCTTTTCTATTGTTTATATGAGCACTATTATTCAATTCAAAAAATGTTATTACATGTCCAATTTTTTAACATGATATCAGAGCAAGCATTAGAGAAAGTTCAACATCATACTTAAAGTTATCTTCTTCCTTTTCTTTCCTTTGGTGAAAAAGTTAATTAAAAAAAAATATAATAATAGTAACTCAAAATCAATTGAGGTTTTGGTAAAATGAAATTTTTCATTGTGTCAAGAATATAAGAAATATCAAATGGGGGCTACATTAATTGGTTCAACGCATCATAAAAAGAATAAAAATTAACATGACAAACATTATAATCAAAACACTTAAAGATTCATTATTACTATTAAAATGGTGCTCATTCTCAAAATAAATTATCTGGTCTGTCTATCATGTAAGAACATTTGTATTGTTCGGTCGTCTTTGCTTTAAGTTTTAGCACTATAATAAGGAAAGAGATAGCTATATTTATATAGCAGAGAGTAAATTTGCAGCATTTTCAATTTTATTTATACTATTCTCCNGATTTAGCAGAAATCTTGATAACAGAGATTTGTAAAATTTAAAATAACAAAATCCTGTATATGTGCAACAATGAAGAAATAGAGATAAAGCTAAGCCATCCAAGAAAAATTTGTTTGTAATAAGAAAAATCTTAACGCAGATTTTTTTTTTACCCAATGTTTGTTATGAATCCATATCTTGAAGTTGCTTGAAAGTGAAATGCAAGAGACTGATCAAAATTTCTTAGAGTTCACAAGTAAATGAAGGACTTACAACTTGTAGAAAAAATATTACATCAGTACTACGCACGTAGAGTAACGTGCGTAGCCAATAAAATCACGCCACGATATCCCGCACGACACAGAAAAAAAAACGGCGCAGTAACACGGGGAATATTCTCTCCCGTGTTATTCATGTGTTATTGTGTCCTGAGAATATTCCTGGTGTTATAATAATACAATAACACATGAATAACACATGAATAACACACAATAACACATGAATAACACACAATAACACAAGAATAACACGGGAGAGAATATTTCTCGTGTTACTGCGCCGTTTTTTTCTCCGTCGAGAATATTTCCAGTGTTATTGTGTGTTCTTCATGTGTTATTTTGTCCTGAGAATATTCTTGGCANTTTTTAAAATTTAAAATAACAAAATCCTGTATATGTGCAACAATAAAGAAATAGAGATAAAGCTAAGCCATCTAAGCAAAATTTGTTTGTAATAAGAAAAATCTTAACGCAGATTTTTTTTACCTAATGTTTGTTATGAATCCATATCTTGAAGTTGATTGAAAGTGAAATGCAAGAGACTGATCAAAATTTCTTACAGTTCACAAGTAAATGAAGGACTTACAACTTATAATTGCAGAAAGAATAGATTTCTTTCACGTGTGGCTTCAAGAACCAATGAAACCTTCCTAAAGCTTGGATGAGAAAGGGGAAGAAATATGTGGATTTTTAGGAGTGGAGGAGCGACTCAAGAGGATTTCGAATCAGGAGAAGGAGAAGGAATCANAATAACATGCAATAACACATGAATAACACGCAATAATACATGAATAACGCGCAATAATACATGAATAACACAAGAGGGAATATTCCCTGTATTACTGCGCCGTCTTTTTTTCTCTCCCGTCGTGGTGCGCATTTTTACGTGCGTAGTACTGATGTAATATTTTTTACAACTTGTAATTGCAGAAAGAATAGATTTCTTCACGTGTGGCTTCAAGAACCAATGAAACCTTCCTAAACCTTGGATGAGAGAGGGGAAGAAATATGTGGATTTTTAGGAGTGGAGGAGCGACTCAAGAGGATTTCGAACCAGGAGAAGGAGAAGGAATCGATCGATCCAGCGGCCTCAAACAAATCGCACGATGTGTGTATTTATAGCCGAGCAAGGGGGAAGAGGCTTACCGGAGAAGCTACCGACGGTGAGGGGAACGCCGCCAAAATCGAAGAATAGGAAGGTTACGTTACGCATTTGGGCGGGATCCTTACCGGTGGAGAAATCGGCGACGAGGGCTCGGTTATGGCACAAGAAAGGAGAAGGGAACCGGCCGAGCCGGTCGAGAGAGGATGAGGAAGCGAGCGATGAATTCGGTCGTTCCGTCCGGAGGAAGGCGGGGAGGCGTGGTGGTTTTTTTTTTTTTTTCATAAAGAATTTTCGTTTTTTTTATTATTTAATTTAATTTAATATTATTATTTAACTTGAACTCTTTAATTTTTGCACAATCCGATTTCGCTCGGAACCCCACCCATACAAGGTTCTTCCTAGTTAAAATCAACATTTTGGACGTAAAAGCATGGTCAGTTTAGTCATCCGAGATCGTCTCCATCGAATATCGCACCAATTTAACTCCAACTCGCATGTGTCGTAACAAATAAAGTTATTTGGTCCTACCGGAGCCGTTTAACGAACAACAAACTGACATGTCCTCACCTGAGTGACAACCAAAGTCAAGCGGACCGCTCACGGCAACAAGTCGATCATCGTATGTTGCAGGGTCCTCTTATGGCTTTCAAATCCCTATAGGAGCTCGACTCGAGTTTCACTATGTCGACTTTAATCGAGTCAATCAAATGCTGAGTATTTAAAATTGCCCAATTGAAACTAAAAGGAGCAAAGAAATTGTTCGAATTTCTGAATAGTGTGAGTCTCAGTCCAGTCCTCCAGAAGAGTCGAACAAAAAATCCTAATTCTAGATCTTAGGCTCTCTGGAAAGAAAAAGAAAGACCTTAAAATTGAGGTCAATATTTTTATTTTATAAAGTATTTAATGTTTTGATAGCCATAATTATTCAATATCTTATAAATATTGAAATATACTTATAATGTTTATTGTGAGAATTTATAATTATTACTAAAGATATTTTAATTCATTGTATTTTTTTTTTATTCTTTCCTATTGTTTATATATGGGCACTATTATATTATCATATTATTCAATTCAAAAAATGTTATTACATGTCTAATTTTTTAACATGATATCAGAGCAAGCATTAGAGAAGTTCAACATCATACTTAAAGTTATCTTCTTCCTTTTCTTTCCTTCGATGAAAAAGTTAATTAAAAAAAATATAATAATAGTAACTCAAAATCAATTGAGATTTTGGTAAAATGAAATTTTTCTATGTGTCAAGAATATAAAAAATATCAAATGGGGGCTACATTAATTGGTTCAACGCATCATAAACAGAGAAAAAATAAACATGACAAACATTATAATCAAAACACTTAAAGATTCATTATTACTATTAAAATGGTGCTCATTCTAAAAATAAATTATCTGGTCTGTCTATCATGTAAGAACATCTGTATTGTTCGGTCATCTTTGCTTGAAGTTTTAGCACTATAATAACGAAAGAGATAGCTATATTTATATAGTAGAGAGTAAATTTGCAGCATTTTCAATTTTATTTATACTATTCTCCACACTGGTTTTGGAATACTATCGAATGTCATGCCCTCGAATCATGATTTTCTTCTTGGATGACAAGTTGAAGCAGCCTAGTTTCCAAGCAATGATACTCCCCATGTATGGTACGCTGATCTTTTTTGTTAAAGCAATTGTGAATGGCTACTTGATTAGGGTTTGTATGAGATCAATTTGATGTTTGTTATTTTCCTTAGTTTTTAAGAACATATTCATTTAATGTGTTTTCAATATATTTCTTTTATTTTTTAATACAAATAAATATATTTTTAAGAATAAACTAAAACAAAACAAGGATCCCAAATAAGCTCCTGTGCTACTTCTGATTTACAAACTATAGCTGTGTTTATCGAAAACTACAGACGAAATTTATAGCAGTTTGAAGTTGATTGAACTTTGATGGTTTGTAGCCATAAATATGTTGGGCAATGCAATCAATGAGAGAAGGAAATTGAACTTTGATGGTTTGTAGCCATAAATATGTTGGGCAATGCAATCAATGAGAGAAGGAAACAGTGGATTTCATGGAGGAAAAAATAGATTTTATAACTACAGTGCTGTAATTATTCTACTGTGATGTAATTAAAATAAACATAAATAATTGATAAAGGAAATAGGGCTCATAAGCCGTCCTACACAATTTACATCAAGAAAATTTTATTAACTAAAACCAGTTCTTTTTTAAGGAAATCATGTATTAGGATGATATATAACATGCATAACCAACACAATAAAGAACAGACAGATTTAACGAGGTTCAATAATTTGGAGCGGGAGCAGAGCGGCGGCTTTCTGATTTCACAAAAAGTTAAAAAAAACAGTACATCTCCTTAGGGTTACAAATACAATTTATATATACATAACCCTAGCGTACAATATGTAATTACAATATTACCCATGTACCGTACTGTTGGAGCCTTGCCCCTGCACTCCAACCCACTTAACCAAACTCCTCTGATTGAACAGATGATTCCGCTCCAGTCCGCTCGCGAGCTCCGTTCCGCTCCAGCATTCCTTCNATATATATATATATATATATATATATATATTACTAAGTTACACTTCATTGCATGATAACAAGACGAATGTGAATGATATTGTTCTATATCAACAAGATTCATAACCAAATACATACGATGCATAATAAAGATTGTACATGTGACTGCGAAGCTTAGGTTTTCCATGTTAATGTCTGTATCTTCTGTTATTTTTTNATATATATATATATATATATATATATATATATATATATATATATATATATATATATATATATATAAGAGATTACTAAGTTACACTACATTGCATGATAACAAGGCAAATGTGAATGATATTGTTCTATACCAACAAGATTCATAACCAAATACATATGATGCATAATAAAGATTGTACATGTGACTGCGAAGCTTAGGTTTTCTTTGTTAATGTCCGTATCTTCTTTCATTTTTCATTGAACAGCTGTATAGCTGCATATTCTTACTGCATCATCAATCTAGCTTATAACAGTAATGATGTCAGTCATGAGGTTGTGGAAGAGTCCAACTTTGACATTGGACTGCAACATAAATAAACAGAATAAAGTTGTTATGATAGAAGAAGTCAAAGCTATAAAAAGAAAGATTAAATTATATAATTGATGCAAAATATTAAATTTAAATAAATACTTTTATTAAATTTATTATTTATTATTTAAATTTAAATTTATTGACTTTGATGACAGTTGTGGTTTATGAACTCTGAATGCAATAATCTTCTTACNTAAATTTAAATAAATACTTTTATTAAATTTATTATTTATTATTTAAATTTAAATTTATTGACTTTGATGACATTTGTGGTTTATGAACTCTGAATGCAATAATCTTCTTAATTTCTTTGAATGTTGTATGAAGGACCTCCTTCCGGATTCTCCTTGTACTTTTCAATGAATCTTTCTCCATCAATGGTATTTTTGGAAATTTGGTGGCCAAGAAATTTTCGCTATAATCAATGAGTGACAAACGCCGTGATGAAGTAATAGATGAAATTGGGGCTAAGAGCTGTAGGACAAAATTAAGGAGAGATATAAAAGGGACATCCCTTTTATAAGAGTTTAATAGGAATATAAAAAATTACCTTAAAAATAAAGTATTTTAGCTTTAATTGAAGTAAAATTTAGTAAAATGAGCTGAGTCAAGAGTCCAATTTTTTTCTACTTGGTCTAGTCTTCGAGCCATTTTTGAATTATGAATAAAACGGACTCAGCCGACTCACCATAATGTCAAAATATAAATAATATACATCTTTTGAAAAATTATTATGATTTCATGATGATAACTGAATAAGAGATCAACTTCTTAGTTGTGTACGAAGATTCAACGCATAAAGATGAAAGAATAATTTCAAGATAGTACACTAGAGTTTTTACATGAAAAGTCTTTAAATAAAGAAATTAGGGCCTGACTTAGTTTAAATGATTTCCCTGGTATTATTTCGTAAGTTACAAATGATGTCATTATTTATAGTTAGAGGATGTTTCGGCACAATATCATAAACATCAATCATGTACAATGTATTCCATATTAAAGTTTGGAGGATTCTAGAGCCATTGAAGTTGTGTTTAAGAAATCACTTGAGATATGTTTGGTCGTTTTCTTGAAGAAAAAGATAAACGAGATTAAGAAGTTCAGTATAATCTTAGCATGGAAGGCATGCTTTGGTTGTATTGGTGATCGTGTGTTCTATGACAATTATCAACATTGAGTGTGAAGTTAATATATAAGGGTTTGGTATTAGTGATATCTGTCAAATTTTTAGGTGATGACAAAAATAATCAGCGTGCATTTGCCTTGAAGATGAAGACAAGTAATGGAGTTGCAAGCATTGCTGGTCAGAGAGATATGTTTAAAGGACGATAATCGGGTGATGTTGTGCAGGTAATTGTAAACTAGCAGTAATAGTCAGAGGATCAGATATGGGAGATGAAGTTCGAGTGACTGTAATCAAGTGTACATCTAAAGTTGGGCAACCATAGTTGCAAGTTGGTGGTTGGGTTCCCATAGTTGACCGAAAAATTTTAGGTGAATGTAAATGATTGATAGAGGTCGTAAATTTGAACTTGGTGTTGATGATCGAGCCAACATAGCCTGATCATGTTGATTAACTAGCAATAATTTGACCATGGATGTTTGGCAATTATAGACAAAAATTGGTGATAGGGTACTTATAATCAAGCAATTGAGGTTAGGTGGCCATATACAAATGATAAAGATTGTGAGATCATGATTTGCTATCGAGGTTAAAATAACTATTGCCAGAAGATGGTGATCAGAAAAGTTGTAGATGGGAGATTGTGATTCGAGACTATAATCATGTGATAGCACATAGAGGATTAAAGTTGGGAGACAATGATCTAACACTCAAGGAAGGGTATCAAAGTTTGAATGATTTTAGTGAGATAATAAAGTTTGGGTAAAATTAAACAGGTAAATGTGGTTAGCCAATTAAAATTGGTGAAAGGTAATTAAGAAATAATAGCTGGTGAAGATGTTTAGAGGACCATAATTAAGTGCTAGAGAATGGAAGATTTTAGATGGATGCAATGATAAGTCAATTGGCTGTAGTTGGGCAACAGAGGTATTGCATCCATAGAAGGGTGATAATTTTGAAAGATCGTAGTCAGACAATAAGGACTGGACACCTATAAACAAGTGTTTGTGGTTAGGAGGCTATAATTTAAAGAGTGTAGATGAGTGGTCATAATCCAATAACGATGATCGAATGATCATCATCAAACAAGAGATGTTTACTAACCATAAAAAGATGATATATGTTGAATGACTATAATTTACTATGATGACCCAGTGACAATAGTAAAATAAGTTTAGATAAGTTGAGTGTTTTTACAAACAAACAAATCTCAATCAAATATGCATGTTTCAAAAACAATACAATAATAATATTATTAAATAGTGATCCTAAACAATATGACAAGAATCTCGAGTCACTGCATGAATCTCGAGGCATTTCACGAATCTCGAAGCTTTTTTTAAACAAAAAATGTTCATACTTCAATTAAAAGTTATTCAGAACACTAATTTAAACAAACTGGCAGCTAAACTAACAGTAGATCAATTTGAAATTAGACCATTCTTATCAGTCCAAATCAATTTAGTTGTTTTTGTTAAAATAAGCTAAGAAAATAATACTAATAATAACTTTGACTAATACTTTGATAAAAATTCATTTACTTACAAGAAAAAAAATATTAAATATATATTGAATAATTAAGAATGCATTACAATAGTAAATAACAGCTCAATAACTACAATGATTAAATGATCGTAAGAAATCAAAGTCTCCGGAAGACCAAGCACCATAATATCATCACTTTCCTATAACTATATTAAATATTTAAATTACTATAAATATCATCGATAATTTATATTAAATTGATGAATAATTAATAGTCTTTTTGCTACTTTTCTTAGACGTATTTACCCTTTTTATAATTTTTTTTTTTTTGGAGAAACACATAATGTAGTGCCGGTTGTCATCGGGAGTTGTCTTTTTTACTCAGTTACTTAAACTATTTATTTCATTTCATTTCATTTGAGGGGCATTTACCTTCACATCACCCACTTCTATGTATTTACGTATCTAACATTAAACTTTGCTTTTCCATAATTTATAATATCACTATTTTAAAATATTGCCTTTCATGCATACGAGAAATTATTGCATACGGACACCGCATGTATCTCTGCATGCGGTGTCCGATCCTAGCCGTAGATCACGATGATCTACGGTCAGGATTATTTCCGTTTTAAAAAAATAATAAAAAATTTTAGGTGGGCCCACCGAAATACATCAGGACCGTAAATCAGGTGATTTACGGTCCGGATCGGACACCGCACGCAAGCTACGTGCGGTGTCCGATCCGTATGGAATAATTTTTTCATGCATATGTAAGGAGGTATGCATGTAAAAATCAAAATTGTTTCGGTGGTACATGTGTGAATACATAGAAATTGAGTGGTATTTATGTAAACCTTCCTGCATTTTAAATTGAATTTCTCACTATCATGGCCGGCCAGGCAATTCAGCACACTGTCAACTTGGATCTATCTTGCGTGAAATAATTGAAAATGGGAATTATGCTTGTATCTAATGAAGATCACATCTTCGGTAATCAAAAATCAAAGGACGGGAAGTCACTATCCAACCTCTTTTCAAAGACCAGAGTGTCACTTTCGCCAACTATGTACGCCAGCCGGCGGAGAAATTTTAGCTACCCTCCCCAAACTTTAGCAGGACTGTCGGGCCATCCAGCTACTCCCCAGTGCTAGTTTTAACTCTCTCTAGAGTCTCTCAATTTGAGTCGGATGGCTCCTCTAACTTCACTCGTTTGATGAGTCGAACCGACTGTCGGGCCATCCAGCTCCTTTATCCTCAGGCTGATGTTGTCTTATTCTGAGAGCAATCAACATTTTTGCCTGGTCTACCTTTTTAATTAACTCCAAATCAGATCTTTCTTCAATAATGAAATCACAGATATAATCTCGCCCTATATATAAGGGTAGTGGGCATGAAAATCCAAAGAGTTTATTTACTGTACTAAATTATGGCTAATAAGAATTGATTTATTGCATTTAAAAAAACTCTTTATCCTTATCACAACTTTCTTTCTCAAAGAGTATAAAAATTGGGGAAGTTAATATGTAAACTCAAAAATGTCCGGCATGAATCTCGAGACAATTTGACGGTTCATACCAAAGCTAAGTATTCATTAAACCGACTAGCAAAAGAACTGCTAATTGACTGGCAAAAAGTTGACCGAAATGATGGCGACCGACCGAAAGTTCACTTAGGCTGGCCAAGAACAAATAATCTCGATACGATAGAATAAAGATCTAGTAACTCCAATAACCTTACAAGCATTAAAGTGAGGCTCTCTAAACAATTCCACAAAGAACACCGTAGAGCACACAAGCCAACCAATCACACCAAGACCGACTGGTTACCTTTCTCAAAGTCGGCCGGTTTCTTAGAGAAAAGATGGACGAGTATGCAAACCAAATAGTTGACCAACACAAACACTGTTAGCACCCAAGAACATTAAAAGATGCCTAAATCAATCATAAATATGAAAGTCATGACAAAAGATAATATTGTCCTCTAACCCCCTATTAAAGAAGGAGCATATATGTATTTTTTTCACTTTATAACCTTCTATCTTCTATAAATAGAGGTATCTTATATGTAAAAAGAGGATTTTTTGCTCTTTTGTTTAGACCCGTAATTTGTAGAGAGAACTTTCTTCCATTCTTTATTGTAACATCTATTTTTCAAATATAAAATGGGTAACAGAGTCCGAGAATACCCCAGTTCACCCCTAAGAGGCAAGTTTGTCTGCGGTTTTCCCTCTCTCTTTCTCTCATCTCTAATTCCTACTACTCTAATCATTGGGCATGTCTCATATAACAAATATGAATTCAACACATAAATAATTTAAGAAAATTAATAATGTATAATTAAAAGTTTTTAATTATGATAAAATAAGCATAATATTAATTATAACTTCAAGAACTTCACATCCAAGATTCAAAATCAAAACTACAATTCAACATGTATCATTTATCCTCAAAGACTATTGAGCACACACCATCCGAGCTTAGTCAAATATGCAAAATGGACCCTATATTAATAAAAAATATTAATATTGAACACAAATTTATAATGATCATGACATTTAACTAATTATCTCTTGCCTTATGCAAAATATTTGTACACATCACTTGTAGTCATGCCTAATGCGGAGCCCACTCATTTGAATTGAAGCTATTTAATTTATATTCTATCTTATCCTTAAAGCAAACGTCAGATCTCTTGCAATCGTGTTGGGTACATCATAACAAAAGGAATGATTGTTTTTTCCATAATGTGTCTTGATTCAACTTGCTNAATAAAGTAATTTAAAAATAAAGTATTTTAGTTTTAATTGAAATAAAATTTAGTAAAATGAGCTGAGTCAAGAGTTCAATTCTTTCTACTTGGTCTAGTCTTCGAGCCACTTTTGAATTATGAATAAAACGGACTGAGCCGACTCATCACAATGTCAAAATATAAATAATATACATCTTTTGAAAAATTATTATGCTTTCATGATGATAACTGAATAAGAGATCAACTTCTTAGCTGTGTACGAAGATTCAACGCATAGAGATGAAAGAATAATTTCAAGATAGTACACTAGAGTTTTTACATGAAAAGTCTTTAAATAAAAAAATTATGGTCTGACTTAGTTTAAATGATTTCTCTAGTATTATTCATAAGTTACAAATGATGTCATTATTTATAGTTAGAGGATGTTTCGGCTCAATATCATAAGCATCAATCATGTACAATGTATTCCATATTAAAGTTTGGAGGATTCTAGAGCCATTGAAGTTGTGTTTAAGAAATCACTTGTGATATGTTTGGTCTTTTTCTTGGAGAAAAAGAGAAACGAGATTAAGAAGTTCAGTATAATCTTAGCATGGAAGGCATGCTTTTGTCGTATTGGCGATCGTGTGTTCCACGATAATTATCAACATTGAGTATGAAGTTGATGTATAAGGGTTTGGTATTAGTGATATCTGTCAAATTTTTAGGCAATGACAAAAATAATCAGTGTGCATTTTCCTTGAAGATGAAGACAAGTAATGGAGTTGCAAGCATTGTTGGTCAGAGGGATATGTTTAAAGGACGATAATCGGGTGATGGTGTGCAGGTAATTGTAAACTAGCAATGATAGTTAGAGGATCAAATATGGGTGATGAAGTTCGAGTGATTGTAATCAAGTGTACATGTAAAGTTGGGCAACCATAGTTGCAAGTTCGTGGTTGGGTTCCTATAGTTGATCGAAAAATGTTAGGTGAATGTAAATGATTGATAGAGGTCGTAAATTTGAACTTGGTGTTGATGATCGAGCCAACATAGTCTGATCATGTTGATTAACAGGCAATAATTTTACCATAGTAAAATAATGAATGACTATAATTTACTATGACGATCCAGCGACAATAAAAAATAACTTTTGATAAGTTGAGTGTTTTTACAAACAAACAAATCTCAATCAAATATGCATGTTTCAAAAACAATACAATAATAATAATAATAAATAGTGATCCTAAACAATATGACAAGAATCTCGAGCAACTGCATGAATCTCGAGACATTTCACGAATCTCGGAGTTTTTTTAAACAAAAAAATGTTAATGCTTCAATTAAAAGTTATTCAAAACACTAATTTAAACAAATTGGCAGCTAAACCAACACTATATCAATTTGAAATTAGACCATTCTTATCAGTCTAAATCAATTTTGTGGTTTTTGTTAAAATAAGCTAATAAAATAATACTAATAATAACTTTGACTAATATTTTGATAAAAATTCATTTTCTTACAAGAAAAGAAATATAAAATATATATTCAATAATTAAGAATGTATCCCAATAGTAAATAACAGCTCAATAACTACAATGATTAAATGACTGTAAATCTTTGACCAGCCGAAATCAAAGTCTCCGTAAGCCAAGCACCACAATATCATCACTTTTCTAGAACTATATTAAATATTTAATTTACTATAAATATCATCGATAATTCATATTAAATTGAATGAATAATTAATAGTCTTTTTGCTACTTTTCTTAAACGTATTCACCCTTTCTATAATTCTTTTTTTTTTTTTTTCGAGAAACAAATAATGCAGTGCCGGTTTTCATCGGGAGTTGTCTTTTTTTACTCAATTATTTAAATTATTTATTTCATTTCATTTCATTTTAGGGGCATTTACTTTGCTTTTCCATAGTTTATACCACCCAAATTTTTATATAACATAAAAAATATCACTATTGTAAAATATAGTCTTTCATGCATATGTAAGATGGTATGCATGTAAAAATCGAAATTGTTCCGGTGTTATATATGTGAATACATAGAAATTGAGTGGTATTTATGTAAACCTTCCTGCATTTTAAATTGAATTTCTCACTATCATGGCTGGCCGGACAATTCAGCACTCTATCAACTTGGACCTATCTTGCGTGAAATAATTGAAAATGGGAAATGCTTGTATCTAATGAAGATCACATGTCTTCGGTAATCAAATATCAAAGGACGGGAAGTTACTATCCAAGCTCTTTTCAAAGACCAGAGTGTCACTTTCGCCAACCNTATCATGGCTGGCCGGACAATTCAGCACTCTATCAACTTGGACCTATCTTGCGTGAAATAATTGAAAATGGGGATTATGCTTGTATGTAATGAAGATCACATGTCTTCGGTAATCAAATATCAAAGGACGGGAAGTTACTATCCAAGCTCTTTTCAAAGACCAGAGTGTCACTTTCGCCAACCATGTACGCCAGCCGGCGGAGAAATTTTAGCTACCCTCCCCAAACTTTAGCAGGACTGTCGGGCCATCCAGCTACTCCCCAGTGCTGGTTTTAACTCTCTCTAGAGTCTCTCAATTTGAGTCGGATGGCTCCTCTAACTCCACTCGTTCGATGAGTCGAACCGACTGTCGGGCCATCCAGCTCCTTTATCCTCAGGCTGATGTTGTCTTATTCTGAGGGCAATCAGCATTTTTGCCTGCTCTACGGGTTTAATTAGCTCCAATTCAGATCTTTCTTCAATAATGAAATCACAGATATAATCTCCTTACGCCCTATATATAAGGGTAGTGGGCATGAAAATCCAAAGTCTATTTACTGTATTAAATTATGGCTAATAAGAATTGATTTATTGCATTTAAAAAACTCTTTATCCTTATCACAACTTTCTTTCTCAAAGAGTATAAAAATTGGGGAAGTTAATATGTACACCAAAAAATGTCCGGCATGAATCTCGAGACAATTTGACGATTCGTACCAAAGCTAAGTATTCATTAAACAGACTAGCAAAAGAACTGCTAATCGACTGACAAAAAGTTGACCGAAATGATGACGACCGGCCGAAAGTCCACTTAGGCTGGCCGAGAACAAATAATCTCGCTACGATAGAATAAAGATCTTGTAACTCAAACAACCTCACAAGCATTAAAGTGAGGCTCTCTAAACAATTCCACAAAGAACACCGTAGAGCACACAAGCCAACCAATCACACCAAGACTGACTGACTACCATTCCCAAAGTCGACCGATTTCCTAGAGAGAAGATTGACAAGTATGCAAACCAAACAGTTGACCAACACAAACACTGTTAGCACCCAAGAACATTAAAAGATGCCTAAATCAATCATAAATATGAAAGACATGACAAAAGATAATATTGTCCTCTAACCCCCTATTAAAGTAGGGGCAGATATGCATTTTTTTTACTTTAAAACCTCCTATCTTCTATAAATAGAGGTATCTTATATCTAAAAAGGGGATTTTTTGCTCTTCTGTCTAGACCCGTACTCTATAAAGAGAACTTTCTTTCATTCTTGTTGTAGCATCTATTTTTCAAATATAAAATGTGTAACAGAGTCCGAGAATACCTCAGTTCACCCCTAAGAGGCAAGTTTGTCTGCAATTTTCCCTCTCTCTCTCTCATCTCTAGTTCCTACTACTCTAATCATTGGGCATGCCTCATATAACAAATATGAATTCAACACATAAATAATTTAAGAAAATTAATAATGTATAATTTAAAGTTTTTAATTATGATAAAATAAGCATAATATTAATTATAACTTCAAGAACTTCACATCCAAGCTTCAAAATCAAAAACTACAATTCAACATGTATCATTTATCCTTGAAGACTATTGAGCACACACCAATTGAGTCAAATATGCAAAATGGACCCTATATTAATAAAAAAATATTAATATTGAACACAAATTTATAATAGTCATGACATTTAACTGATTATCTTTTGCCTTATGCAAAAATATTTGTACACATCACTTTTAGTCATGCCTAATGCGGGGCCCACTGATTTGAATTGAAGGTATTTAATTTATATTCTATCTTATCCTTAAAGCAAACGTCAGATCTCTTGTAATCGTGTTGGGTCATAATAACAAAAGGAATGATTGTTTTTTCC
>JXCR01148232.1:173475-228780 GCA_002079205.1 Phalaenopsis hybrid cultivar | reverse complement strand
GGAGAAAATTAAGAAGAGAAAGGGTAGGTGGAGTTGATCCGCCGTTAGATGAACAAACCGCCGACAGTCGTAACCACTACTGCGAGGCTATTCCTTCTCTGCACTCCACCGAGCGCTATCTACGCTAATCTACCCTTCTGACACGACCTCTACGAAAGGCACAAATTTTATGAAAAATTTAAACATGGCTTTTGGACTTTTGGGACACGTTGACTTCGATGTTTTGCTAAGATAATGCTGAAAGGTCTCATTAATTTTTAAGATTTGAAAGATTTGAAATTCAATTTTGACGCACCCGGAATAAATTGTTATCGTCTAAAATAAATTTCGAAGCATGGCATAAATTTTATAATATTTTTTAAATTACAAATGTTTAAATTTCAATTGAAATTCAGCTGGAACTTTGATTTCAGTAAACTTACAGTTAAACTGATCGAATCGACGAGACGGGCCCAACGGTAAAAAGATGGGCCTAATTGGAGTCAAAATGAGCCCAAATCAAACTATTACTACCATTTTTAGAAGCACTCGGTGCATAATTGGATGGTTAAATCTGACAAATTTATAATCAAATCGAGCGTCTCAGCGAAAATAATCTAACAAGCTCAAGATCGCACAATTTTGATTTAAGACACTCAAAAGTTCAATGAATGTCGTTCACTTGAGGGAATCTCTTTGGGATTTCGGATAGAGTGGTATGAATTTCTTTCTTATTTGCGAGAGGTCTTTCTCGGACTCTATAAATAGAGATATACTCTTCTCGTAAGAGAGGGGGAGACCTTGAGCTAGAAGAAGACTGAAGCTTAAAGGAGGAGTTGAAGTCTAACATCGCTTATGCACTACAGATCTGGTGAATTTCTCCCACTCCTATAACTGCCGACCACTGCAAACCACCACCCGTCAACCACCTCTGAAGTCTAACATCGCTTATGCACTACAGATCTAGTGAATTTCTCCCACTCCTATAACTGCCGACCACTGCAAACCACCACCCGTCAACCACCTCCAACCATCGTTAGTCATCCTAACTCGCTTTAATGAAACTCCTTGTGGAATCACGACGTACACTGCAGAATCATGACATACATTGCAGAGTAATGAAATATTCTGCACAACACCTCATTTATGGTGCATCTATATCTGAAAGACAATATAATAATGCGCCCCAAATACAGTTTAACTACACACCTCATTGAAGGTGTAATAATGCACCCCATATATGATGCAATGATGTCTCCAAAAGGTAGTGTAATAATGCACCCAAAGGACGGTGATTTTCTCCAAGCTCCTAAAGTTCTCTCTCTTTACAGCTCACCACTATGATATGCACGACCAACTACGACTTAGGTGGTCCACAACTCATGCAATTCCTGACTCCAACCTCTACAGTCTACTTACATCATTATAGCTCACCACTACGACATGAGGAACTATGACCTACTTAGTCCACAACTCGTGCAGCTTCCGACTCTGGCCTCTACGACCTACAAATATTATCACAATTTACTGCTAAGACTTACATGACCAACTACAACCTACGTGGTTCACAACTTGAGGGATCTCGACTCCAAACTCTAGTGCTTACGAACATCAACAAAGCACACCACTAAGACCAATGTGACACTTACACCCCTATGTGGTCTGCAGCTCGTGCAACTCTTAATTTTGTCTCCTGCAACCTATGAATATCTTCACAGCTCATCATTGCAGTTTACGGAACCAACTAAGACCTACTCAGTCCACAACTCATACAACTCCCGACTCCGACCCTTGTGGGCTACGAATATCAACACAACTCACCACTTCAGTCTATCTGACCAATTATGAACTACGTGGATCGCAGCTCTTGTAGCTTCCTATTACAACATTTGTAGTCAATCAACACTCCTAAAGCAATCATCTACTGCTCACATGGCCAATTACTGTTGTTGCTTTCAACTACAACATATACAACAAGTTGTTTCTACAACGACCATCAATAATATTCACGGTGGACTACGAGCTCTATAACAATAAACTATGGTATTTGTAGTTTACTATCATTAAAAACTTCATTCATCACAGCTAGAATACAACTATTATTATTAAACTACTATTATACATTTACAATTTTCAACTTCGTAACTCAATATTCCTTAATTTAGGAGAAGAGTGAACTCTGTACTCACTATTCATAGTGAAATATTTTAATCAGCCTAAGCCCCATGGTTCTTTTCCCTTTCTAAGATTTGCACCTAAGAATTTGAGGTGTCTCCTTCTAGTTATGTGTATCAATTTTTGAAGTCACATGTGTGAGATGTCCACTTGAGCGTATCGGGACCATGTTTTATGCATATGTTATTTCTTGTAGCTCAAGACATCCATTTGGGACCCTCTGGTGCTTGTTGAGGGGGCACACAGTTAGGGTCGTTCTGCTAGACTTTGCCTTTCACTCGAGCAAAGGTCATTAGACATTTTGCACATCAGGTGACTCTGATCGGAATAACAAATATTTTTCACATGCCGTGCAAGAAACTGACTCAGATTTGACTTGTTTGTCGATGAATTTGTCCAGACGACCCCAGATGACGAAACGAATCGCACGATTGCATCTGAAACATTGATTTTACTCGGGAAGGATACTCATATTGCTAGGGTTTTGTGCACGTGTGAATAATGTGCGAATATGTAGTTATAAATTTTAAAATAAAAAAAATATAATTAAAAGAAAAGGAAAATGTTTAAGATTGGGCTTTTTGCCAGTCGAGAGTTCATATGGAGTTGGGTTGTTGCCTTAATTGGTACTCCGTTGGGAATTGTATTAAGTGTTTGCCTTATAGGGATTCAGATAAAGTAGAATGATATATCCTACTCCTCACCATATCAATAAGTGACTGAATTCATCTCTCAGCAACATCATGTATGTTAGATGATCCTAGTACTGTATATTGAGGGAATACCCCAATTCCTCTTAGTATTTGGCTAATGGCCCAGAATGTTGTTCACCTCAACTATCATATCTACTATTGTATTCTCTACAACAATCAGATCTTACACCTTTAATTATTTTATTGAGTTGAAGCTTAAAAAAAACCTTATATGATTTGAACACGACAAATGATTGTGATTTTAGATGTATGAGATACAAGTAGCCATATTAAGAGAAATCATTTATGAATGATATAAAACATTGTTAAAAATTTCATGAAACTATTGGAAATGATCCACCAATTTTCTTATATATCAGTTCTAAGATGTCTGAAGCTCTATTGGCACCTTGTCCTCCCTTATTGGTTTGTTTCTCTTTAATATATTCAATGCAAACTGCAAAATCTATGAAGTTGAGAAAATCAAGAATTTCATCTGACCCAAACTTTTCCAATATTTTCCTTGAAATATTACCTAATCGATTGTGCAATAACATAGCTGAATTAATTATATAGGTTTTATTATATGCTACGAGTATTAACATACAAGGCTTTCCCCAAGCAAGAAGATATAGATTGTCTTGTTGGCATAAATAGCCAATAACAATAACATTTAAATTTACAGTAAGACTGAACATATTCTTTCCAAATGAACTAGTGAATCCAAATTTGTTCAAAGCAGAAATAAAACTAAATTTTGTCTAAATGATAATACAACAAACGTCTCTTAAATCCAAATAATAACTAGCACATAATAATAATTTAAAATGTGTTATAGTTTCAACTTTAATCATTTTACCATTGTCCACATAAATAAATCTTTTAGCATCAATTAACTTTCGACAACTCATGCAAACCTACATCGAAATATTTATATGAGTGGTGACATTCAGATCACTTCACCTTGTGTGTTTTGAAAATAAGGCTAAATTAGCTTTGAAACAAACCAAATTAAGAAGTTTAAATTTATTTGCTAGTCAAGCATGATATTCGGTACAATCCTTCTTTATATGTCTAGACTTACCACAAAAGACACAATCAAACTTTTAAGTTTCTTCTTTATTTTGTTTCTGTTAAGCTGAACTTTTAGCAGTTTCATTGTTCTTCTGTTCTTTCTTCTTATAATCTTTAAATGATCTAGCCAAATGAGCAATGTAAGTCTTTTCTTGCTTGAGCTTTTCTTTCTTTTGAGCATAATGAGGAATGAGCTCTTTAAGAGGTCATTTGTTCTTTTGGCAATTGTAAATAACCTTTAATTGATTGAATTTTGTAGCTAAATGAATCACAATTAGATGCAATGGAAAATCTTTCGAAATATCCAACTCTATTGTCTTTGAAGCAAGGTGAGACATTTTCAGGATGTACTCCCTTATGTTACCTCATTAAAATCAAGCTCGCTAACAACATGCTTGTTTTAGTCTTATCATTCTTGGCAAAATATTTCTTAATAGCCTCAAGGAAACCTTTGGTTGTATCAACCTCATCAGGCAAAATGTCCCCAAATACTTTTGGAATGCCTCGTTTGATGGTTATGAGACTCATGCGATNGTTGAGAAAATCAAGAATTTCATCTGACCCAAACTTTTCCAATATTTTCCTTGAAATATTACCTAATCGATTATGCCATAACATAGCTGAATTAATTATATAGGTTTTATTATATGCTACAAGTATTAACATGCAAGGCTTTACCCAAACAAGCAGGTATAGATTGTCTTGTTGGCATAAATAGCCAATAACAATAACATTTAAATTTACAGTAAGACTGAACATATTCTTTCCAAATGAACTAGTGAATCCAAAATTGTCCAAATCAGAAATAAAAACTAAATTTTGTCTAAATGATAATACAACAAACGTCTCTTAAATCTAAATAATAACTAGCAGATAATAATAATTTAAAATGTGTTATAGTTTCAACTTTAATCGTTTTACCATTGCCCACATAAATAAATCTTTTAGCATCAATTAACTTTCGGCAACTCATGCAACCCTACATCAAAATATTTATATGAGTGGTGACATTCGGATCAATTCACCTTGTGTGTTTTGAAAATAAGGCTAAATTAGCTTTGAAACAAACCAAATTAAGAAGTTTAAATTTATTTGCTAGTCAAGCATGATATTTGGTACAATCCTTCTTTATATGTCTAGACTTACCACAAAAGAACCAATCAAACTTTTAAGTTTCTTCTTTATTTTGTTTCTTTTAAGCTGAACTTTTAGCAGTTTCATTGTTCTTCTGTTCTTTCTTCTTATAATCTTTAAATGATCTAGCCAAATGAGCAATGTAAGTCTTTTCTTGCTTGAGCTTTTCTTTCTTTTGAGCATAATGAGGAATGAGCTCTTTAAGAGGTCATTTGTTCTTTTGACAATTGTAAATAACCTTTAATTGATTGAATTTTGTAGCTAAAGGAATCAAAATCAGATGCAATGGAAGATCTTTCAAAATATCCAACTCTAGTGTCTTTGAAGCAAGGTGGGACATTTTCAGGATGCACTCCTTTATGTTACCTCATTAAAATCAAGCTCGCTAACAACATGCTTGTTTTAGTCTTATCATTCTTGGCAAAATACTTCTTAATAGCCTCAAGGAGACCTTTGGTTGTATCAACCTCATCAGGCAAAATGTTCCGAAATACTTTTGGAATGCCTCGTTTGATGGTTATGAGACTCATGCGAANAACTCCACTCGTTCGATGAGTCGAACCGACTGTCGGGCCACCAGCTCCTTTATCCTCAGGCTGATGTTGTCTTATTCTACGGATTTAATTAGCTCCAATTTAGATCTTTCTTCAATAATGAAATCACAGATATCCTTACGCCCTATATATAAGGGTCGTGGACATGAAAATCCAAAGAGTCTATTTACTGTATTAAATTATGGCTAATAAGAATTGATTTATTGCATTTAAAAAACTCTTTATCCTTATCACAACTTTCTTTCTCAAAGAGTATAAAAATTGGGGAAGTTAATATGTACACCCAAAAATGTCCGGCATGAATCTCGAGACAATTTGACGGTTCATACCAAAGCTAAGTATTCATTAAAAAGACTAGCAAAAGAACTGTTAATCGACTGGCAAAAAGTTGACCGAAATGATGGCGACCGACCGAAAGTCCACTTAGGCTGGCCAAGAACAAATAATCTCGATACAATAGAATAAAGATCTAGTAACTCTAACAACCTCACAAGCATTAAGTAAGGCTCTCTAAACAATTCCACAAAGAACACCGTAGAGCACACAAGCCAACCAATCACACCAAGACCGACTGGCTACCATTCTCAAAGTCGATCGATTTCCTAGAGAGAAGATGAACAAGTATGCAAACCAAATAGTTGACCAACACAAACACGATCGACTGACTCAAGCGTCTGTCAACGAAAGAACCAAGAACATTAAAAGATGTCTAAATCAATTATAAATATGAAAGACATGACAAAAGATAATATTGTCCTCTAACCCCCTATTAAAGTAGGGGCAGATATGCATTTTTTTACTTTAAAACCTCCTATCTTCTATAAATAGAGGTATCTGATATCTAAAAAGGGGATTTTTTGCTCTTCTGTCTAGACCCGTACTCGATAGAGAGAACTTTCTTTCATTCTTTGTTGTAGCATCTATTTTTCAAATATAAAATGTGTAACAGAGTCCGAGAATACCTCAGTTCACCCCTAAGAGGCAAGTTTGTCTGCAATTTTCCCTCTCTCTCTCTCATCTCTAGTTCCTACTACTCTAATCATTGGGCATGCCTCATATAACAAATATGAATTCAACACATAAATAATNATTTTTCAAATATAAAATGTGTAACAGAGTCCGAGAATACCTCAGTTCACCCCTAAGAGGCAAGTTTGTCTGTGATTTTCCCTCTCTCTTTCTCTCATCTCTAGTTCCTACTACTCTAATCATTGGGCATGCCTCATATAACAAATATGAATTCAACACATAAATAATTTAAGAAAATTAATAATGTATAATTTAAAGTTTTTAATTATGATAAAATAAGCATAATATTAATTATAACTTAAAGAACTTCACATCCAAGTTTCAAAATCAAAAACTACAATTCAACATGTATCATTTATCCTTAAAGACTATTGNTATATATATAGATTATCAAAATATATAAATAAATAAAAGTTTATATAAGCTATTTATTATATTTTTTTGAAAAAAGAAGTTGGTGAAGATTCGGAATGGCGATTAAATAGCTATATTTTAGTTATAAATTCAGTCATGCGAGGGTGATGGACTTGATTTGACATAAAATAAATGAAGATAATTTATTTTAAAATTTGAAGAGTATAAGTTTTTTAAAATATAAAATTATTTTAAATATTTGCATCATATTTAGAAGGTGTTTGGTAGCTATTAAAAAGTCCGCTAAACTTAATTTTATCACATTTTGTCTATTTTTTGAGAAAATTTTATGTTCGGACTCTGGATGTCTGGACAACAGCCCAGATGCAGCGAGGAGTGCAGAGGTCCGATTACTCCCCTCCTCCATTGCATCCACGCAGTTGTTCATATGTAAAATATTTTCTTATTTTTTATCGTGTTCCGTCAGGACGTAAATTCAAGTCACAGTCAGATTTACGACCATGGCTTCGAAGCTTCTCTCCTTGAAAATGGATTTGATAAATCTAGATTTATTAATTCCTATTTCATCGTAAATTGGTGATACAACGGGGTAAAAGTTCATTAAAGAAACGAGAGCCATGGGGTCAATCTCGCATTCGTGTTTAACCGAAAATAGGTTCAGCTTAAAACGACAATCCCATGTGACACAATTTTCAAATGCTACGTGATAATAAGTTGCTACAAATAGACCCTTAATTTTATAGACTTTATGAAATTTATAATAGCGGGCCCCTTCCCTTCCGGGCTCATCATTGTTATCAATTTTTTTAATTTTTTGTATGTTTTTATTATAGCATTTTCATACACAAGAAGGGACGTTATTCTGAAAAGATAAAAAAGATATATGATATAAATCTTAATTGATTCATTATATATTATGCAAATCTTGAAATAGAGCCAATAACAAATAAAAATGCGCAACTTGTATTAATAAAATGAATAAACCTCACATTGCGTGACACAACATCTTACTGCTTTTCACGACAATATGCGTGGCTACNTATATATATATAGTTCTTTTCTTAGGAAAGTAAGATCCATTAAATATCAGTAAAAAATTGCAAGTGAGAGGAATAATTAGAATCTAGTCATAATGATAAGAAGAGAGCATGAATCTCCTTGTAACAAAACCTCCAAAGCCAAGGAAGGTGAAGAACTGATGTGAATTTGCGACCCAATGAGCCTAAAAAAGTAGTCTGCTTGTTTGTATCTCGATAATAATGACCCCAAGAGATATCAAATATAGTCAGAAGTATCGTGATACTTCTTTAAATTATAACCAAATTCAATTTTCATTACTCTACCGCCGCGAATTTTTAAGCACACATCAGACGCAGAGCAAAAACTTGACAGATATTCAAAGCCATCAAAAAGTCTCTTTCAATATGAATTTAGTGTAGTTGTAGCTTAAGGGCAATTAGCATACTATAAAGAACTCAAAGGAGCTCAAAAAATTGATCAAAAGTGGAGTAACATGGTGTAGAAAAGAATAATAAGCACTTACCAGTTTGGTCCCTGAAAGACCACTTACAGGTGTATGATTTCTTTGTAGCTACCGTCAATGTTAATCTTAATGAAGGGAAACAACTGTTTTACCCAACTGACATTTTAACTTTATGATTGTTGACTTGATTTTCCTTTAGCTACAATCTTTTACCGTTTTGTTTTAATCCTAGGGATAATTTTGTCTTGGCTTTGTTGAAATTGAGGTCATTATAAGTAAAGGATTTGATTTGGAGTATAATATGTTATGACTATTGTGAGTAATTCATATGTTTCCAATTATTCCTTTCCAACCAGAAAAATCAACAAAAAATGAAGGGAATTAAACTTCCAATTAGCTAAAAATTACTCCAATGAGAAATATCTATCATTTAGAACGAAACTCCTGAACAAACTAGCCATCTTTGTCCAAAATGTGGTATGGTTGCACGTCTCATTCTAAGTTATATGTAGCTCTTAGAATGTTGAAAATCAAAATACAATGCAACATGCACCGAGAGTGTTTCAATCAATTTGTAGGTGTTGGGTAATGTGGAAACCTGGTCTACCAAATTTAATTAGCTTCTTAATTAACTATCTCACCTACCGCTCACCTACCACACCCACATATCGCTCATCTACCACATGCCACATACTGCTCACCTACCTCCCACCAACCGCTCTTATAGTTTCTATAAATAGTCTCTTTTAGTTTCAAGGAAATGCAAGTCAAGCAAAGCCAAACAAGACCAAGCCAAGTCATCTTGAGAGCTAAGTGAAAGAGAGGAAGAGAGAGAGAGAGGCAGGGAGAGAAGAAAATATAGATTTTCTTGTAAACGTCGAGGCACTCGACGATATAATTCCTCGAAGAAATAAATCCTTTGCAGCTCCGAAGACGTGGGCAGATTTGCCGAACCACGTAAATCTGTGTGTCGTTATGGTGTTTTTTCTGCGTGCAATTTTTTGTCATTCCATTTTTCACTTTGTTGTCGTCATTTTTCACAACGGTAGGCCCGCTGAAATAGACAAATCCACATAAAAATGTAGTCCCTGAAGATTTTTACTTGACAAAAAAGTTAGTCTTCAAGTTAGGGCTTAAAACATAGAAGATTGATTATTGTGTAAACAAATGAATACTATATTACATGAGTAACGCGATGGAGACTCAATTAAGATTTTGTAATTTTCTAGATTCAAACCTCAGAAAAAAAAAAAAAAAAAAAAAAGAGGCAGAAGGAAGTTTCGTTCAAGCGGCCCTTTTATCTACCACTTATTCCACGTCTATAAAGGCTATACAATTCTAATCCAAATACGACTTACCATCATAGTTGATTAGGAGAAAACAAATCAATAAGTCATCCGACGGATGGGGAGGCGTGGAAATCTTTTGATCGCTCATATCCTAAATTTGTTGCGGAGGCACGTAACATCCAGCTAGTTTTATACTCGGATGACTTCACATCGTACGACCATATCACATCGTCTTACTATAATTGACCAGTGATTGCTAAACCATATAACCTGCCACCTGAGATGTGCATGCAACCCCTTTCTTCTTCTTGACACTAATCATACTCTATCTCAAAAGTCCTAAAGGGAGGATTGATGTATATTTGCAATCGTTGATAGATGAGTTGCAAATTTTTTGGGAAATAGGTGTCATTATGTACGGCGTCTCCATGAAACATAAATTTCCTAATGAAAACATCATTAATGTAGACAATAAACAATTTTCTTGCATATGGCATGTTATCTGAGTGGAGCACCGTAAGAAGTTCATCTAAACAATTAGGCTTCAACGGGCAAGAAGTGTTCATGATTTGACTGTAACCGTATGTTTCTAAATGTTATATATATATATATATATATATATATATATAAAGTCAACAATATATGTTATACAATACAAAATTAATATTATAATCATCATTTAAATAAAATATAGAACAAACAAACTAAATTCACTTGTAATCACATATGAATGTGGAATCATAACAATGATTTTTTTTTTCCATAAATTAATTTATGACCAAAACATTTACTCTAGTTAATAAACTTAGTATTTATTAGAAGATAATAACCTTCAAAATCAAACTTATCTTTTAACAATTTAAAACGATGTGATAAGAACATGCCCACGACACATTATGCCTAAAATTGCATATTTGGACTAATTAACATATTATTTGGATAAGATTCTCATCAAGTACAACTTAAAACATCTCCTAGATAACCCTTAAAATATTTATTTTTATAACTAATTAAAAAATAGAGAACTTAGCTTAACCCTAAATAAGTACCAAATTCTTTATGGAAATAATCCGGTCGTATGATTAAAATAATAATATCAAAGGATAAGTTTTGTTGCATGGATCATCTACACAAGCAAACACACACTCCCTATCAATCATTTCGATCAAATCTTTCTCGTAGAATCTCAAGGGATGAAGCTCGCCATTAATTCTGATGATGAGGACTTCTTAGTCATTCGACTCGCACTTTTATTTACATCATTATTCAAATTCTCCTCTGCAACCACTNCTCGTAGAATCTCAAGGGATGAAGCTCGCCATTAATTCTGATGATGAGGACTTCTTAGTCATTCGACTCGCAGTTTTATTTACATCATTATTCAAATTCTCCTCAGCAACCACAACTATTAATTTGAAAACTTAGAGATTATTCGTAATTACTTGTATTTATTATTCTATTTGTTTATAATTTGATTTGAAATAAAATATTTAACATCTTTGATCGAGATACAACTGCTCTTAAAAATATTTAAAATTTAGTTTTAATATTTTCAAAAAATATGTTAATTTAGTTTCTTAATAAATAAACTATTTTTTATGTGTGGTCTATTGNGGCTATACAATTCTAATCCAAATATGACCTACCATCATAGTAGATTAGGAGAAAACAAATCAATAAGTCATCAGACGGATGGGCAGGCGTGGAAATCTTTTGATCGCTCATATCCTAAGTTTGTTGCGGAGGCACGTAACATCCGACAAGTTTTATACTCGGATGACTTCACATCGCACGACCATATCACATCATCTTACTATAATTGACCAGTGATTGCTAAACCATATAACTTGCCACCTGGGATGTGCATGCAACCCCTTTCTTCCTCTTGACACTAATTATACTCGATCCCAATAGCCCTAAAGGGAGGATTGATGTATATTTGCAGTCGTTGATAGATGAGTTGCACTTTTTTTGGGAAATCAGTGTCATTATGTATGACGTCTCCATGAAATATAAATTTCCTAATGAAAACATCATTAATGTAGACAATAAACAATTTTCTTGCATATGACATGTTATTTGAGTAGAGCACCGTAAGAAGTTAGCCTACCCATCTTGCATGAATTCATCTAAACAATTAAGCTTCAACGGGCAAGAAGAGTTCATGATTTGACTGTAACCGTATATTTCTAAATGTTATATATATATATACATGCAGTCAACTATTTATGTTATACAATACAAAATTAATATTATAATCATCATTTAAATAAAATATATAACAAACAAACAAAAATCACTTGTAATCACATATGAATGTGGAATCATAACAATGATTTTTTTTTTCCATAAATTAATTTATGACCAAAACATTTACTCTAGTTATTTAATTTAGTATTTATTAGAAGTTAATAACCTTCAAAATCAAACTTATCTTTTAACAATTTAAAACTATGTGATAAGAACATGCCCACGACACATTATGCCCAAAATCTCATATTTGGACTAATTAACATATTATTTGGATAAGATTCTCATCAAGTACAACTTAAAACATCTCCTACNAAAATATATAACAAACAAACAAAATTCACTTGTAATCACATATGAATGTGGAATCATAACAATGATTTTTTTCCATAAATTAATTTATGACCAAAACATTTACTCTAGTTATTTAATTTAGTATTTATTAGAAGTTAATAACCTTCAAAATCAAACTTATCTTTTAACAATTTAAAACTATGTGATAAGAACATGCCCACGACACATTATGCCCAAAATCTCATATTTGGACTAATTAACATATTATTTGGATAAGATTCTCATCAAATACAATTTAAAACATCTCCTAGATAACCCTTAAAATATTTATTTTTATAACTAATTAAGAAATAGAGAACTTAGCTTAACCCTAAATAAGTACCAAATTCTTTATGGAAATAATCTGGTCGTATAATTAAAATAATAATATCAAAGGATAAGTTTTGTTGCATGGATCATCTACACAAGCAAACACACACTCCATATCAATCATTTCGATCAAATCTTTCTCGTAGAATCTCAAGGGATGAAGCTCGCCATTAATTCTCATGATGAGGACTTCTTAGTCATTCGACTCGTAGTTTTATTTACATCATTATTCAAATTCTCCTCAGACTGTTAAGTTGAAAACTTAAGGGTTATTTGTAATTACTTGTATTTATTATTCTATTTATTTAAATTTTGATTTGAAATAAAATATTTAACATCTTTGATCAAGATATAACTGCTCTTAAAAATATTCAAAATATTTAAAATTTATTTTTAATATTTTCAAAAATATGTTAATTTATTTTCTTAATAAATAAAATATTTTTTTTTATGTGTGGTCTATTGCATAATTTTTGTAGGAATAATACTCTAATTAGAAAGAGAAGAACAAGAGAAAAGACAAGGCTCTTAAGCTTGGGATCTTCAACAAAAAATAATTGCACTCCATGGGGGTGTATTTACCATATCATCCAAAAAGGTTTAAAATGCAATTATAATTTCAATCTCATCACAAACACTCTAATTTTGAAAGTTTCAATACTTTAACTATTCAATTTTATTTGAAGTTTCATTAATCTTTTTTTANAATATTTAAAATTTATTTTTAATATTTTCAAAAATATGTTAATTTATTTTCTTAATAAATAAAATATTTTTTATGTGTGGTCTATTACATAATTTTTGGGGGAATAATGCTCTAATTAGAAAGAGAAGAACAAGAGAAAACACAAGGCTCTTAAGCTTGGGATCTTCAACCAAGAATGNTTTTTGGGGGAATAATGCTCTAATTAGAAAGAGAAGAACAAGAGAAAACACAAGGCTCTTAAGCTTGGGATCATCAACAAAGAATAATTGCACTCCATGGGGGTGTATTTACCATATTATCCAATAAGGATTAAAATGCAATTATGATTTCAATCTCATCACAAACGCTCTAACTATTCAATTTTATTTGAAGTTTCATTAATCTTTTTTTTAAAATAAAATATAGTAAGATTTAAAATATAAAATAAACAATTTAAAATTACAAAATAAACCTTATGTAAATGACGCATAAAGTTCAATTCAATGACACTTCAATATGTACATATGTAAATGAATAGGAGTTGGGTGGTATGCATGTAAAATACCCTACGGAAAACATAAATTCGAGAATCAGAGTAGGACCGAGCACCTAATTACAGCGTGTTGGTGATGGTGAAGCCAACCAATGGGAGAAAATTAAGAAGAGAAAGGGTAGGTGGAGTTGATCCGCCGTTAGATGAACAAACCGCCGACAGTCGTAACCACTACTGCGAGGCTATTCCTTCTCTGCACTCCACCGAGCGCTATCTACGCTAATCTACCCTTCTGACACNTATGTAAATGAATAGGAGTTGGGTGGTATGCATGTAAAATACCCTACGGAAAACATAAATTCGAGAATCAGAATGGGACCGAGCACCTAATTACAGCGTGTTGGTGATGGTGAAGCCAACCAATAGGAGAAAATTAAGAAGAGAAGAGGTAGGTGGAGTTGATCCTCCGTTAGATGAACCAACCGCCGACAGTCGTAACCACTACTGCGAGGCTATTCCTTCAATGCACTCCACCGAGCGCCATCTACGCTAGTCTACCCTTCTGACAAGACCTCTACGAAAGGCACAAATTTTATGAAAAATTTAAACATGGCTTTTGGACTTTTGGGACACGTTGACTTCGATATTTTGCTAAGATAATGCTGAAAGGTCTCATTAATTTTTAAGATTTGAAAGGTTTGGAATTAAATTTTGACACATCGGGAATAAATTTTCATCATCTGAAATGAATTTTTAAACATTACATGAATGTTAATGTATTTTTTTTTTAGCAAAAAATATTTAAACTTCAATAAAAATTTATTTTAATTTTTTGATTTCAGTAAACTTAAAGTTGATCGGATCGACGAGATGGACCCAACTGTATAAAAATTGGTCTAATTAGAATTAAGAAAAGCCCAAATCAAATTGTTAATACCATTTTAAAAAGCTCTTAGTGCATAATTAGATTTTCAAACTGATTTCAAATCCGACAAGCTTATAATCAAATCAAACGTCTCGGCGAAAAGAATTCAACAAGCCTAAGATCGTTCAATTTTAATATCATTAAGGCACTCAAGCGCTCGATGAATGTCGTTCAATCCAGGAAATCTCTTTGAGTTGTCTGATGGAGTGGTTTGAATTCTTTCTTATTTGTAGAGAGGTCTTTCTCAAACTCGATAAATAGAGACATACTCTTCTCTTAAGAGATGGGGGAGACCTTGAGCTAGAAGAAGACTGAAGCTTAAAGAAGGAACTAAAGTCCAGCATCGCTTATGCACTACAGATCTGATGAATATCTCCAACTCCTGCAACTGTCGACCACTGCAGACCACCGTTCGTCGACCACCTCCAACAATTGACAGTCATTCTAACACGCTTCAATGAAACTTCTTGTGGAATCACGACGTGCACTGCGAAATCATAGCATACATTGCAGAGTAATGAGACATCCTGCAAAACAATGCACCTCACTTATGGTGCATCTGCCTCCGAAAAACGAAATAATAATGCGCCCCAAATACAGTGCAACTACACACCTCATTGATGGTGTAACAAAACACCCCATATATGATTTAATGATGTCTACAGAAGGCGGTGTAATAATGCACCCAAAGGACATTGATTTTCTCCTGGCTCCTAAAGTTCTCTCTTCTTATAGCCCACAACTATGATCTACGCGACCAACTACAACCTAGGTGGTTCACAACTCGTGCAATTCCCGACTCCAACATCTACAATCTACATACATCATCATAGCTCACCACTACTGCATGACCAACTATAATTTACTTAGTCCACAACTCGTGCAACTTCCAACTCTGGCCTCTGCGTTCTACAGCTGTCATCACAATTTACTATTAAGACATACATGACCAACTACAACATATGTGGTCCACAACTTGTGTGTTCTTGACTTCAAACTCTAGTGCTTATATACATCAACAAAGCACACCACTAAGACCAATGTGACAATTACGATACATGTGGTCCACAACTCATGCAACTCTTAATTCTGGCCCCTATGGCCTATGAATATCTTCACAGCTAACCAACTACAACCTACTCAGTCCATAGCTCATACAACTCCCGACTCCGGCCGTTGTGGCCTATGGACATCAACACAACTCACAACTTCAGTCTATTTTACCAATTGTGACCTACGTGGATCGCAACTCTTATAGCTTCCTATTACAACATTTGTAGTCAATCAACGCTCATAAAGTAATCATCTACAACTCACATGGCCAAATATTATTCTTGCTTTAAACTACAACCTATACGACAAGTTGTCTCTACAACGATCATCTATAATATTCATGGTGGACTATGAGCTCTATAAAAATAAAATATGGTCCCTATAGTTTACTATTATTAAGAACTTTATTCATTACAACTAGACTACAAATATTATTAATGAATTACTGTTACACATTTATAATGATCAACTTCGTAACTCAATATTCCTTAATTTAAGAGAAGATTTGATTGTGTACTCACCATTCTTAGTGGAATATTTTAATCGGCCTAAGCCTCATGGTTTTTTTCCCTTCTAAGATTTGCACGTAAAATTTGAGGTGTCTCCTTCTAGTTCTATTAGTATAAATTTTTGATGTCGCATGTGTGGGATGTCCACTTGAGCGCATCGGGACCATGCTTCATGCATATGCTATTTTCCATAGCTCAAGACATCTATTTGGGGCTCTCTGATGGTTGTTGAGGGAGCACACAACCAGGGTCATTCTGCTAGACTTTGTCTTTCGCTCAGGCAAATACCGTTTGACATTTTGCACATCGAGCGACTCCGAACTGGACGACGAACGTTATTTGCTTGCCGCACATGGAACTGGCTTTCATTTGGCTTGTTCGCTGATGAATTTATCCAGACGACCACAAATGACGAAACGAATTGCACGATCACATCCGAAACATCAATTTTACCTGGGAAGGATACCCATATTGCTAGAGTTTTATGCACGTGTGAATAATGTGTGAATTTTGGTTATAAATTTTAAAATAATAATTATAATTAAAAAAATGTTTAAGCCTGGGTTTTCTGCTAGTTCAGAGTTCATATGAAGTTTGGTTGTTGCCTTAATTGGTACTCTGCTGAGAATATAAGCTATTGTCTTAAGTGTTTTGCCTTAGAGGGATTCAGATAAAGAAGAATAATATATCATAATCCTCACCATATCATTAAGTGGTCGAATCCATCTCTCAACAACACAATGCATGTTAGGCGATCTTGGTACTGTATATTGAGGAACTAGCCCAATTCCTCTAAGTATTTGGCTAATGGCTCAGAATGTTGTTCACCTCAACTGTCATATCTACTATAGTATTCTCTATAACAGTTTACACCTTTAATTATTTTATTGAGTAGAAACTCAACATCAACCTTATATGATTTGAACAGGTCCGATGATTGTGATTTTAGATGTATGGGATACAACTAGCCATATTAAGAGAAATCTTTTATGAATGATATAAAATATTGTTAAACATTTTATGATACCATTGCAAATGATCCACCAAGTTTCTTCTATATCAAATCTAAAATTTCTTAAGCTCTATTGACACCTTGTCCTCTCTTATTGGTTTGTTTCCCTTTAATACATTCAATATAAAATGCAAAATCTATGAAGTCGAGAAAATCAAAAATTTCATCCGACCCAACTTTTCCAATATTTCCTTGAAATATGACCTAATCGATTATGCTATAACATAGCTGAATTATTATCAGGTAGGTTTTATTGTATGCTACGAGTATTAACATGCAAGGCTTTACCCAAACAAGCAAGCATAGATTGCCTTGTTGGCATAAAAAACCAATAACAATAACATTTGAATTTAAAGTATGACTGAACAGACTATTTCCAAATGAACAAGTGAATCCAAATTTGTCCAAAGCAGAAATAAAAACTAAATTTTATCTAAATGATAATACATCAAACGTGTCTCTTAAATTTAAATAATAACTAACACATAATAATACTCTAAAATGCGTTATAGTTTCAACTTTAATCGTTTTACCCCACATTGATAAATCTTTTAGCATCAATTACCTTTCGGTAGCTCATGCAACTCTACATCGACATATTTATACGAGTGGTGACATTCGAATCAATTCACCTATTGTGTTTTAACACTAAGGCTAAATTAGCTTTGAAACAAACAAAATTAAGAAGTTTAAATTTATTTGTTCGTCAAGCAATGATATTTGGTACAATCCTTCTTTATATGTCTAGACTTACCACAAAAGACAATTAAATTTTTTAGTTTCGTCTTTATTTTTTTACTTTTATGCTAAACTTTTAGCAGCTTCATTATTCTTCTGTCTTTTCTTCTTATTATTCTTAAAAGATCTAGCCAAACAGGCAATGTAAGTCTTTTTTTGCTTTAGCTTTTCTTTCTTTTGCACATAACCAGGAATGAGCTCATTAGAGGTCATTTATCCTTTTGGCAATTGTAAATAACCTTGAATTGACTGAATTTTGTTGCTAGAGAAATCAAAATTAGATGCAATGGAAGATCCTCAGATATATCCAACTTTAGTGTCTTTGAAGCTAGGTGGGACATTTTTAGGATGTACTAAAAGCATTCTTGTTTTAGTCTTATCATTCTTAGCAAAATATTTCTTAATAGTCTCAAGGAAACCTTTGGTTGTATCAACCTCAAAAGGCAAAATGTCCCCAAATACTTTTAGAATGCCTCGTTTGATAGTCATGAGGCTCATGCGATTTGAGCAATCTCATTTCTAAATTTCTCTTTTGTCCTCAGTAGAACTTTAATCAATAATATTCAGATATTTAATTCTCAATGTTAGGTCTAGATCAAGGCAAGAAATAATGATTAATACATTATCTTTCCAATCATTAAAGTTAGTTCCATTCAACATAACATTTGCAGTTACTGAGATATTAGATGTAGTAACTAGATATATAATAAAATCATATATTCACATAAGTACTCATAAAAAAATAAAAATAAATAATATTTAAATAACGGTTAATCCCGTTTCAAGAACCCCAGACACAACATAAATATTTATTCTTTGAAGAGAAATATTAATTTGCAAGTGATATTCTTGGTGTAGTGATCAAATATTAATATTAAATCATACCAAATAATAAGCTAATGTTTAGATCCACTTATTATTTACATGTCAATAAATTGAATAATTGTTACATATTTATCACCACATGTATGAAATTAAATATGTTCAAATATTAATATTCATTTGGGTCAATTAATATTTACATAAGTTAAATTTACGAAACTGTCTAAACATCTTAAATCAATTAATATCCACAAGAATGGCTATTTTGATAGCTTAATGCTTCAATTAATAAATTGAAAATATGAGGAATCCAAACAACTATTATTTTTCAAGAAGAAGAAAAACATTGTAGTAATTACTATAGTAACACTCTGAAATTCAATAGTATATCGTAGTTGATCAATTCTACAATGCTACGGCTCTGTCAAAACTACTTTAAGATAGCTTTATATATCCAAAAATTAAATTTTGGGACCAAAATTCATATTCCAAAGGCTTATATGTGAATTTTAAACTGCATAATGCATATGTAGTCTTTTCAATTCATAACATAACAACAACACATCTTATTATTATTATTAAAAGTAAGGTTTTCTTGAATTTATAAAACCAACACCATAAAATATCTTTCAAAACTTGATTCATAAATAATAAAAAAGGGTTCTTGCCAAAATATAATAAGTAAATCTAAGAAAGCTAAAGTTTTTAATATATATATAAATCTTACTCTGAGTGGTTTAACATGAAGGTGGCTCTAATATAACTTGTTGCAATCTTGATGGAATCCCAAACCAATGATTTGATTTATGAAACACATTATCTTCCATGACAAATCATTAAGCCAACTAAAATTAAAGTGCAAAAGCTAGCTTGATTCATAGTTTTTTGTTATTATATGTTGTTATCTTCCAAATTAATGTGTGTTCTTAAATTTCTTCTATCGATGGGATTCCATGCAAGTGAAAATCTCTATCTTTCTAATGATAGAAGTGAAAAGATACACACATGAAATGGAGTCTGACCCTCTAAGATAACTACTCATGATTAGTAATTTTCTACACATTTGCACTGCCAATTTTGTCCATAAAAAAGGTTGAAAATACAAATAGGCCTATATACATATATCGTTGGCCATATTTTAAATTTCAGTACCCATAAGCTTATACTTTATTAGATCACATTAATAAGACTTAACTTTAAGATGTCATAAAAAACACATTTATTTACATATTTTAGCCCACATAAAGTATTATTTTATTTATTTTCCAACACTAATATCTTCAGGGCCATAAGCTTTTGAATGACCAAAAATTCTATTAGGTCGAGCATTTTGAGGAGGAGTTGAAGAAACAAGAACTCCAAACTCAGGATTAGCCATAAAAGGCTAAAAAGTTGAAGAGAAGCAAAGAAAGAAGCACAAAGAAGCCTTAAATCAGGACAAGAATCGAAAATAGCACAAGATTCATAACACCAAAAATCATCAAAGTCTAATAACAAATGGAAGGAGAAGATGATGTGAGCGGATCTCAACTGACATGTGCTTTAATTTTAGTGATGATCTCACCACTTAATTCATATGCATTTATTGTATTTTAAATATATAAATTAATGATACCACCATCTTATATATAATTTTCTTTATCAATGATGTTTTTATATTGGCCTTAGTCATACTTCTCTTACATGTCTTGAGAGTTTCACTAATGTACCATATTCTTTTTATATTTTAATGACATCCTTCTCACGAGAAAAGATATATATTAACAAATGAGAGGTCGTCTTATAAATTTTGAGACATATTAAAATTTGAAAAGAAAAAAAATATATTTTATCCAAAACGTGATCAATTGAGGATTTGAGCATTCTGTGCAGATCATGTAGGGTCCATTGAATATCAAAAATCTGCTTTCTAGGTATATATTTATGTAGTTGAAATTCTAATTTATATTAAAGCTAAATCAAGCCTTAAAGATAAGCATTGAGTAATTGCTTATTAAATCTGTGAAATGAACAAATCAAACCTCTCATGTAAGCATTTGAATGTCTTGCACACATTGTATACACTAACTATGATAATAAGCCCGCTATTGACATTGCAACTAATTATTCGTCTTATGAGAAAATAAAAATATGGATAACTTGCAATGTATGCATATATATAAAGGCTCCAACTTAAAGTTATATGTTTTGTCATGTTGACTAATGACATTAAGTTCATTTTTTTTCTTTTGTACTCATCATGTATGCATACATTCTAAGTTATTGAAACATGTGACTTGTTGTTTAATCCACCCAATTCTTTTTTCCTTCAACATCATGCACATTTCTCATAAATGATGATATACACTTGATGTAATCTCTCAAAATAAATTTAGTGCTATTTTAAAATAATAAAAATGTTTGGTAAGCATATGTTAGAGCATAATTTTTTTTATATNTAGCTTCAATTCAGTGTGCAGCTGAAATTAATTTTGTAAATCAATAATAAACAAAATTATATCCACTAACTTGAACTCTTTATGTAAATAATGTTTTTATTGATTACTTGATATTCATATTATTTGTTTTGTAATGCAACATAACGGTTATAACCGAATGCTTTTTGTTTCTTTAAATGATAAAATCTCTCACTTTGTTGAGTTGTATATATATACTAGAAAATTCATAGTAGTATAATAATGATTAATTATCGTCTTAGCATTGCACTAGAATTCAACACGCATTCACGTGATAAATATGACATGTACAAGCACAAGAAGTTTTTATATGGAGAACCCTGAATTTCGATCAAATGACAGAGTCTAACACAATTGAAATGATCAACTATGAGTTGGTGATTACACGTATAGGCTTTTCTCTTACAAGCGAGAAAAAATTATATAATTTCTCGAGTTGCAATTACCATGCACAAAGTAGCTCGTTGCGTCACGCTATGGAGCGGTCGTTATAAAAAAGTTTAAAAGATAGTTTTCTAAAAATTAATAGCATTGGAGATAGAAGTATAATCTTAATGATTTGTTAGTGCTAAGATTCTTATTGTTATAAGTGTTTATCCTCCTCAAATAGTTTTAAGTATGTATTTAAAAAAAAAATTTGGTATGAGATAGAAGAATTAATACAAATGATACATCTTGAGGAAAAAAATTCTTATTAGAGGAGACGTTGAGTAGTTGTTTGAGCTTCGATGCATCATCTTCAATGTTGACACAGTGTTCTGAATCATGCCTGCTTCATAGGATACTTCGAGTCTGCTTGGAGTGTCGCTGCAACGAGTAGAGAGCGGTCATTAGTGGACGACAGGTAGTGGTTGACGATGGTTGGTGACTGCAAGAGCAGGAGGTATTCAATGGATTTTTTGCACATAAGTGATGTTAGACTTTAGCTCCTCGAAGTTATATTCTTCTTATAACTAAAGGTCTTCATCCTCTCTTAAGAGGTGGGTAAGACTCTATTTATAGAGTGGAGATCTTTCTGTGAATAAAAAACTCAAACCACTCCATCTACAACTCNATATATATATATATATATATATATATACTAGAAAATTCATAGTAGTATAATAATGATTAATTATTGTTTTAGCATTGCACTGAAATTCAATACTCATTCACGTGATAAAGATGACATGTACAAACACAAGAAGTTTTTATATGGAAAATCCTGAATTTCGATCAAATGACAGAGTCTAACACAATTGAAATGATCAACTATGAGTTGGTGATTACACGTATAGGCTTTTCTCTTACAAGCGAGAAAAAAATTATATAATTTTTCGAGTTGCAATTACCATGCACAAAGTAGCTCATTGCGTCACGCTATGAAGTGGTTGTTATAAAAAGTTTAAAAGATAGTTTTGTAAAAATTAATAGCATTGGAAATAGAAGTATAATCTTAAAGATTTGTTAATGCTAAGATTCTTAATGTTTCCTCCTCAAATAGTTTTAAGCATGTATTTAAAAAAAAAAAATTGGTATGAGACAGAAGAATTAATACAAATGATACATATTGAGGAAAAAAAAAATTCTTATTAGAGGAGACGTTGAGTAGTTGTTTGAGCTTTAATGCATCATCTTCAATGTTAGCACGGTGTTATGAATCATGCCTGCTTCATAGGATACTCCGTAACTTCACAGCATCGGTTGTTGCTTCACATAATGTTTCATTGCTCTTAAACACATGCCTTAAGTCTGCTTGGAGTGTCGCTGCAACGAGTAGAGAGCGGTCATTAGTGGACGACAGGTAGTGGTTGACGATGGTTGGTGACTGCAAGAGCAGGAGGTATTCAATGGATTTGTTGCGCATAAGTGATGTTAGACTTCAGCTCCTCAAAGCTATAATCTTCTTCTAACTAAAGGTCTTCATCCTCTCTTAAGAGGTGGGTAAGAATTTATTTATAGAGTGAAGAGATCTTTCTGTGAATAAAAAACTCAAACCACTCCATCTACAACTTGAAGAGATTCCCTTAATTGGATGTCGTTCAATGAACATTTATGTGTCTTAATGATGTCAGAATTGAGTGATCTTAGGTTCGTTGGATTATTCTTGTCAAAACACTCTATTTAGCTATAAACTTGTCAGATTTGGAATTCATTCATAAACCAACTTTGGTATAATTGTGCTCGTCTCGTCGAGTCAGTCATTTTAACTATAAGTTTGTTAAAGTTAAAGTTCTAGATGATTTTGAATCAAAGTTTGAGCTTTTTTTGCTCAAAAATTGCATCAAGATTCAGATCATGTCTTGAGATTCGTGTCAGATGATGTATTAGTTGTCCTATTTGTGAACAAGGTCAGTGTCGCNTCACAAATAGGACAACTAATACATCATCTGACACGAATCTCAAGACATGATCTGAATCTTGATGCAATTTTTTAGCAAAAAAAGTTCAAACTTTGATTGAAAATCATCTAGAACTTTAACTTTAACAAACTTATAGTTAAAATGATTGGCTCGACAAGACGAGCACAATTATACCAAAGTTGGTTTATANTAACTTTAACAAACTTATAGTTAAAATGACTGGCTCGACGAGACGAGCACAATTATACCAAAGTTGGTTTATAAAATTTCAAATCTGACAAGTTTATAGCTAAATAGAGTGTTTTGAAAAGAAGAATCCAACGAACCTAAGATCACTCAATTCTGACATCATTAAGACACATAAATGTTCATTGAACGCCGTCCAATTAAGGGAATCTCTTCGGGTTGTAGATGGAGTGGTTTGAGTTTTTTATTCATAAAAGATCTATTCACTCAATAAATAAAGTCTTACCCACATCTTAAGAGAGGATGAAGACCTTGAGTTAGAAGAAGATTATAGCTTGGAGGAGCTGAAGTCTAACATCACTTATGCGTAACAAATCCATTGAATACCTCCTGCTCTTGCAGCCACCAACCATCGTCAACCACTACCTGTCGTCCACCATTGACCGCTCTCTACTCATTGCAGCGACACTCCCAACAAACGTAAGGTATGTGTTTAGGAGCAATGAAACATTATGTGAAGCAACGACCGATGTTGTGAAGTTAAGAAGCATCCTATGAAGCAGGCATGATTCAGAACACCATGCCAACATTGAAGACGATGCATCGTAGCTCCAACAACTACTCAACATCTCCTCTAATAAGAATGTTTTTCCTCAAGATGTATCATTTGTATTAATTCTTCTATCTCATTCCAAATTTTTTCTTTTAAATACATATTTAAAACTATTTGAGGAAGATAAACACTTATAACATTAAGAATCTTAACATTAACAAATCTTTAAGATTATATTTCTATCTCGAATGCTATTAATTTTTACAAAACTATCTTTTAAACTTTTTATAACGACCACTCCATAGCGTGACACAACGAGCTATTTTGTGCATGGTCATTGCAACTCGAGAAATTATACAATTTTTTCTCGCTTGTAAGAGAAAAGTCTATATGTGTAATCACTAACTCATAGTTGATCATTTCAATTATGTTAAACTCCGTCATTTGATCGAATTTCCGGGTTTTCCATATAAAAAATTCTTGTGTTTGTATATGTCATCTTTATCACGTGAATGTGTTGAATTCTAGTGCAATGCTAAGACGATAATTAATCATTATTATACTACTATGAATTTTTNGGAGCAACAGTGGTCGGATGCAGTGGTTGGGGTGCAGAGGTGGTTGGTGGTGGCTGTCAAAGTTGGTTAGAGGTTGCGGAGGCCAGAGGTATCCGACCACCAGAGCCAGTAGCGACGACTTTTGGAGTTGGCTGGATGTGGCGATGACTAGAACCTGAGTCAGTAGCGGCTCTTGCGGTGGCCGCAAGTGGCAAAGTTGGATGCGGAGGCATCTGGTTGTGGCGGAAAAATATTACATTAGGACTCCGAACGTAAAGCTACGTTCGGATTGCAATAATTAGGAATATCTCGTTGTGTTGCATGAATATTTCATCTGTATTATTTGTAAAAAATGAAGTTTTGTTCGAGTATTATATGATGTTATTCTTTTATTTTGCAGTGTTATTGAAATATTTCTCCGCATTACTTGATTTAGGGTTGAAGTGTTGTTGAAATATTCCCTTGTGTTACTTGATTAGAGGCTGTGTTATTCCAATAACATAATGAAAATTGAAATAACACGAAAAATATGTCAAATACCCAAATCAAGTAACACAGGGGAATATTCTAATAACACCGCAAAATATTCAAATAACATATCATTTTTTACAAATAACGCAGATGAAATATTTCTATAACAGAGTCGAATATTCCTAACGATTGCAGTTCGAGTGTAGCTCTACGTTTGGAGTCCTGATGTAATATTTTTCCGATTGTGGCGGTCACTGGCGATGATTGGAGGATATGGATGGTGGACTGCTAGGTTAGCAATCCATAGATGAGGGATCAGATGGTAGGGTGGGTGCTATTCGGTCGATGGTTGAAGGCCATGTCAACAATCCTTGGGCATGGATGCTGCACTACCATATCAGCGATCTGGTGGATGCAAGATCATATAACAAAAGGCAAAGACGATGCGGTGGACGGTAGATGACCACATCAGCAATTTGTCGGGCAAACTAATATTGGATATTTTTTATTTTACTTTTTTTGGGTCATTATAAATTATCTAGAAAGAGGAGAAAAAACGTGGAGTCCCCCAACCTGTTTTTAAGATCGAGGAGGCTCCCAAGAGAAAATGTGAAGTCTCTAGGTCTGTTTGTGTGATCAAAGAATCCCCCTTGTGTTATTATTGTGCGTTCCAGAGGGGATTTCTCACACCATTTGTTCACTTTCTAGGGGGGATTTCCCATACTGCAATAATGATTTCTTGGAGGAGATTTTTCATCTTGTTGTCGTGTTTTCTGGAGAAGATTTTCGGTGTTATTGTCATGCTTTACAGTGGGGATTTTTCGCAATACTGTCATACTTTTTTAGGGAGATTTTGTGCTGCTACTGCAATTTTTTAGGAGATTTTTTGCTTTGTTGTCGTGCTCTTCAGAGAATTTTTTTTTGTATTGTTGTCACACTTTTTTAGGAGATTTTTTGCATTGGTGTTGAGCTTTCTAAAAGAGATTTGTCGTNGAGACATGCAATAGTGGGAGGCCGTGGTCGGAGCAGCAGTGGTAGGGGTGCAGATGTGGTTGGTGGTGGTTGTCAAAGTTGGTTAGAGGTGGCGGAGGCCAGAGGTATCCGACCATCAGAGGTAGTAGCGACGACTTTTGGAGTTGGCTGGAGGTGGCGATGACTAGAGCCTGAGTCAGTGGCGGCTCTTGCGGTGGCCGCAAGTGGCACAGTTGGATGCGGAGGCATCTGATTGTGGCAGAAAAATATTACATTAGGACTCCGAACGTAAAACTACGGTCGGATTGCAATAATTAGGAATATCTCATTGTGTTATAGGAATATTTTATTGTATTATTTGTAAAAAATGAAGTTTTGTTCGAGTATTATATGATGTTATTTTATTATTTTGCAGTATTATTGAAATATTTCTCTGCATTACTTGATTTAGGGCTGAATTGTTGTTGAAATATTCTCTTGTGTTACTTGATTTGTGACTGTGTTATTCCAATAACATAATGAAAATTGAAATTACACGAAAAATATGTCAATTCCCAAATCAAGTAACACAGGGGAATATTCTAATAACACCGCAAAATATTTAAATAACATATCATTTTTTACAAATAACGCAGATGAAATATTCTTGTAACAGAGTCGGATATTCCTAAGATTGCAATTCGAGCGTAGTTCTACGTTTGGAGTCCTGATGTAATATTTTTCCGATTGTGGCGGTCGCTGGCGATGATTGGAGGATATGGATGGTGGACTGCTAGGTTAGCAATCCATAGATGAGGGATCAGATGGTAGGGTGGGTGCTATTCGGTCGATGGCTGAAGGCCATGTCAACAATCCTTGGGCATGGATGCCGCACTACCATATCAGCGATCTTGTGGATGCAAGATCATATAAAAGGCAAAGACGATGCGGTGGACGGTAGACGACCACATCATTAATTTGTGGGGCAAACTAATACTGGATATTTTTTATTTTACTTTTTTGGGTCATTATAAATTATCTAGAAAGAGGGGAAAAATGTGGAGTCCCCCAACCTGTTTTTATGATCGAGGAGGCTCCCAAGAGAAAATGTGAAGTCTCTAGGTTTGTTTGTGTGATCAAAGAATCCCCCTTGTGTTATTATTGTGCGTTCCAGAGGGGATTTCTCGAACCATTTGTTCACTTTCTAGGGGAGATTTCCCATACTGCAACAATGATTTCTTGGAGGAGATTTTTCATCTTGTTGTCGTGTTTTCTGGAGAAGATTTTCGGTGTTATTGTCATGCTTTCCAGTGGGGATTTTTCGCAATACTATCATGCTTTTTTAGGGAGATTTTTTGTGTTGCTACTGCAATTTTTTAGGAGATTTTTTGCTTTGTTGTCGTGCTCTTCAGAGAATTTTTTTTTGTATTGTTGTCACACTTTTTTAGGAGATTTTTTGCATTGCTGTTGAGCTTTCTAAAAGAGATTTGTCGTGTTGTTGTCTTGCTTTCTTCAGTAGATTTTTTATGGTGATACCACTTTTCTAAGGAGATCTTTCACGTTTTTGAGTTGACTATATATGGAGAATCACGACCTCTTGAAAATCAGTTGAAGTGCTAGAATTTTTTTTGTCTGTGGCATGAAAGGCCGAGATTGTAAAGATCAATAATATCTTTAACATGCACAAGAACTCGATTAAAACACAGACTTTGTTGTCTTTTTAAGAAAGGATGTTGGCTTTCAAAGAAGAGAAAATGGAGCTCAGGACCTTTTGACGATAAGGAGGATGTTTTGTTGGATTGATGTTTTTATTTTTGTTTTCTTATGAATGTGTTTGTCTTTGTAGCTTTTCAGTCGTCTAACATGACATTTGTACATGACAATAGTGTGTTTGCTGTATGACTTTTGTTTGCTTCATATAATAAAAATTTTGATATTGTTTCTAAGGTTGTTTTTGTATTTTTTTTAGTTTTGAATGCCCTTGTGGCGTGATTTTGCCTCGCTTTTAGGGTACTATTTCCTTACTTTTAGAATGATGTCTGATTTCTAGGTTGTCACTGCCTCACTTTTGTGGTATTATTGGTTTATTCATGTTATTTGTGCCTCCATCTCCTGGGTATATGTATAGTGGAATTGAGTTTTTTTGAAGCTTATACATTATGAGACTCTGGCTTGCCAAATGTGTAAAAGTTTACAATCAAGGGTGGCACATTTGCTTTGATAAAGGAAAATCATGTACCTTTTGTGACTTGTTGACCGACTTTTTATAAACCGACAAATACAAGAATTTGACAGCGCTACTAGAAGATTTAAATCCCCGGCAACGGCGCCAAAAACTTGACAGACGACTTTATATATGCTTAAAAATATAAGTTAAATATGGACGTAAAAAATATTCAATAATTGTAAAGTCACACTTATCAAAACAAGTATACGTATCGCTCAAGTAATATAGAGCTCTAATGGAGTCCTAGATTTCGATCCCACAGGGAGTGGTTTAGAATTACGAACTAAGATTTTAGGAAAACAATACTTTAATCGCAACAATGAAGTTAAATTTGCTTATCTGTCAATAATAGACAATTGAAATAAATATGTATTTTTAATCACTATTAAATAATTAATGACACTAATGAGAGTTTAAATGTGACATTCAATATATAATAAAACATCATTCTCATTGTCAAGAAATTATAGTGAATAAATAAAGTGAATTAATTCAAATTATATTGTGCCAAATAGGAGTATGCATATTTTTTACCCTTTGGTCCAAACATAAAGAACATTGACTATTTCTACGCTTGTTTACTGAATCTGCAGCTAGGCTGAGAGGATTCTGGCTCTCACTTCGGAGCTCCCACGTTCTCCTCTCCTGAGGGCTAACATCTACACTTCAGCACCCAAACGATAAGACCGAATTGGAGATTTTAGTCTGTCACTCTAAAATTTCCAATTCTACGCCCGATAATATTATTTTCCTATTTATTTGCACCAACTTCCAAGGGTTTTGACCTCCATAAATTTTGGATGTAATCTTCACTTTAGTTGTAAAACTCAACATATTTTAACAAATAAATTGACCATATTGAAAGTAAATTAAGATCGAAGTGAAAAGAGCATCACAATTTCTTAAACATTTTCACGGCTTCACCATTTCACAAATCTTGAGAAAAGGAGAAAAATAAAACTACTCAGATCTCATGGGGAAAACACAACAAAACTCGGAATTCATATATAAAATCAAATTCTACTCAGATCTCATGGGGAAAACACAACAAAACTCGAAATTCATATATAAAATCAAAGTCAAACAAACTACAAACTCAGATCTCATGGGGAAAACACAACAAAACTCGGAATTCATATATAAAATCAAAGTCGTACAAACTACAACAAGTAAATAACTTATCTCTAAACCAATTCAAATCACCATTTCACAAATCTCAAGACAAGGAGAAAGACAGAGAAAACTACTCGTCACCAATTAAAATCACCATTTCACAAATCTCGAAACATTTTCATGGCTTCACCAATTCAAATCACCATTTCACAAATCTCGGGACAAGGAGAAAGACAGAGAAAACTACTCAGAATCATGGGGAAAACACAACAAAACTCGAAATTCATATATAAAATCAAAGTCATACAAACTACATCAAGTAAATAACTTATCTCTCATGGGGAAAACACAACAAAACTCAGAATTCATATATAAAATCAAAGTCATACAAACTACAAAGGGGAAAACACAACAAAACTCGGAATTCATATATAAAATCAAAGTCATACAAACTACAACAAGTCACTATTTCACAAATCTCAAGACAAGGAGAAAGACAGAGAAAACTACTCAGATCTCATGGGAAGATCGAAGTGAAAAGATCATCACAATTTCTTAAACATTTTCATGGCTTCACCAATTTAAAAACATTTCACAAATCTCGAGACAAGGAGAAAGACAGAGAAAACTACTCAGAACTCATGGGAAAAATACAACAAAACTCGTCTCATGGGGAAAATACAACTGAAAGTAAATTAAGATTGAGGTTAAAAGATCATCACAATTTCTTAAACATTTTCATGGCTTCACCAATTCAAATCACCATTTTACATCTCAAGACAAGGAGAATATAGAAAACTACTCAGATCTCATGGGGAAAGCACAACAAAACTCGGAATTCATATATAAAATCAAAGTCATACAAACTATAACAAATAAATAACTTATCTCTAAATTTCTCCCCCACAAATCTCAAGAAAAGGAGAAAGACAGAGAAAACTACTCAGATCTCATGAGGAAAACACAATTTCACAAATCTTGAGACAAGGAGAAAGATAAAGAAAACTACTCAGATCTCATGAAAACTTGAAATTCATATATAAAATCAAAGTCATACAAACTACAACAAGTAAATAACTTATCCAATCACCATTTCACAAATCTCGACACAAGGAGAAAGACAGAGAAAACTACTCAGATCTCATGGGAAAAACACAACAAAACTAAAGACAAGGAGAATATAGAAAAACTACTCAGAAAAACTACTCAGCACTCATGGGGAAAGCACAACACAACTTGGAATTCATAAATGAAATCAAAGCCATAAAAACTACAACAATAAATAAACTTATCTCTAATTTCTCCCCAAGAACACTCCTTAAAGTTCCTCTGAATCTCTTCCTTTCTTTACAACACACAAAACTACAACAAGTAAATAACTTATCTCTAATTTCTCCCCAAGAACACTCCTCGAAGTTCCTGACTACAACAAGTAAATAACTTATCTCTAAATTCTCCCCAAGAACACTCCTCGAAGTTCCTCTTAAACTCATGGAGAAGATACGACAAAACTTAGAACTTATATATAAAAGCAAAGTTATACAAACTTATCTCATGGGGAACACACAACAAAACTCGGAATTCATATATAAAATCAAAGTCATACAAACTACAATGTAAATAACTTATCTCTAATTTCTCCCCAAGAACACTCCTTGAAGTTCCTCTGAATCTCTTCATTTCTTTACTACACATAATTCCTCTTCGAATCGAGCAAGGAGGAAGAAATCTCTCACTTTCCCTCCACTCTTACAATTTCTCGAAGAATTCCTCATAATATTGCTCCTCGAAGTTCCTCTGAATCTCTTTCTTTCTTTACAGCACACAGAATTCTTCTTCGAAGTGGAAGGAGGAAGAAATCTCTCACTTTCCCTCCACTCTTACAAGCTCTCGAAGAATTCCTCACAATTTTTACACACTATTGGAACATTTCTAACATCCACGACCTCTAGCTCTTCTCAATTTTCGACCAAAATCTTCTTTTAAAGTTGTGAATGAGCTTTTTCAAGAGTTGCCTAAGCATCCCTTTAAAATTTGGCCTTATCCAAAGCTTAAGTAGGCGTAACCGTCGATCTCGCCGTCAGCGGCCTCGAGGGCGCCGTCGGCGGTCTTCTGGAGAATTTTGTCCTGTAACCTCCGGAAAAACTAGCTGTCGGCGCCCTATTTCAAATCTCCACATTTTGGCACTTTTCCGCTCCAAATTCGCTCCTTTTTGCATCTTTTTGCTCAATTTATCTGAATTCATAATTCCTGCAACAAAACATAATAATACANGATGAAGGATTGGGCGAGGCTTACAAAAATAGCATGAAGATTCTCATGGACAATGCAGCTGTAAATGTTTGGCTCTTACAAGAGTATATGTTTAGAAAGTGTTGGAAAAGCTTCATATTGCTAACTCGAGCAAGATAGTGAGTCTATCCATTTCATTTCACCTTTAATTCAGTTCAGATTCTTGTCCTAAAGATGATCAGACGAGGAAAGATATGTGATGAGTTCCTTATGGCTATCCAGTGAGTAATATGTTGTATGTCATCGTTTATACTAGAACAAACTTTACACGAAAGGTCAGTTTTGTGAGCAGATTCATGCATGATCTAGAAAGGAGTTATTGACATACTGTGAAGAGTATTCTGAAGTATATGAATATGAAAGGTACTGTTGGTGTGGGCTTGGTCTTTGAAACAGAGTCATTTATTGTGAATAACTNTTTTATATATATATATATATATATATATATATATATATCCCTTAGCCTTTAAAAAATCAAATTGTTTTTGTAGTCTGAGGCGGTGACCGGAGGTGGCCTGCGATAATGGCGGCTGATGTTGTTTGGAGGCTGCGGAAACTGGAGACCTGCGATAGCGGGATGCCATGGTAGGAGCAACAGTGGTCGGATGCAGTGGTTGGGGTGCAGAGGTGGTTGGTGGTGGCTGTCAAAGTTGGTTAGAGCTGGCGGAGGCCAGAGGTATTCGACCACCAGAGGTAGTAGCGACGACTTTTGGAGTTGGCTGGAGGTGGCGATGACTAGAGCCTTAGTCAGTGGCGGATCTTGCGATGGCCGCAAGTGGCAAAGTTGGATGCGGAGGCATCTGGTTGTGGCAGAAAAATATTACATTAGAACTCCGAACGTAAAGCTACGTTCGGATTGCAATAATTAAGAATATCTCATTGTGTTACATGCATATTTCATCTGTATTATTTGCAAAAAATGAAGTTTTGTTCGAGCATTATATGATGTTATTATATTATTTTGCAGTGTTATTGAAATATTTCTCCGCATTACTTGATTTAGGGCTGAAGTGTTGTTGAAATATTCCCTTGTGTTACTTGATTTGAGGCTGTGTTATTCCAATAACATAATAAAAATTGAAATAACACGAAAAATATGTCAAATACCCAAATCAAGTAACACTGGGGAATATTCTAATAACACCGCAAAATATTCAAATAACATATCATTTTTTACAAATAACGCAGATGAAATATTCCTGTAACAGAGTCAGATATTCCTAACGATTGCAATTTGAGCGTAGCTCTACGTTTGGAGTCTTGATGTAATATTTTTTCGATTGTGGCGGTCGCTGGCGATGATTGGAGGATATGGATGGTGGACTGCTAGGTTAGCAATCCATAGATGAGGGATCAGATGGTAGGGTGGGTGCTATTCGGTCGATGGCTGAAGGCCATGTCAACAATCCTTGGGCATGGATGCCGCACTACCATATCAGCGATCTGGTGGATGCAAGATCATATAACAAAAGGCAAAGACGATGCGGTGGACGGTAGACGACCACATCAGCAATTTGTGGGGCAAACTAATATTGGATATTTTTTATTTTACTTTTTTGGGTCATTATAAATTATCTAGAAAGAGGAGAAAAAATGTGGAGTCCCCCAACCTGTTTTTATGATCGAGGAGGCTCCCAAGAGAAAATGTGAAGTCTCTAGGTCCGTTTATGTGATCAAAGAATCTCCCTTGTGTTATTATTGTGCGTTCCAGAGGGGATTTCTCGCACCATTTGTTCACTTTCTAGGGGAAATTTCCCATACTGCAACAATGATTTCTTGGAGGAGATTTTTCATCTTGTTGTCGTGTTTTTCGGAGAAGATTTTTGGTGTTATTGTCATGCTTTCCAGTGGGGATTTTTCGCAATACTGTCATGCTTTTTTAGGGAGATTTTGTGTGCTGCTACTGCAATTTTTTAGGAGATTTTTTTCTTTGTTGTCGTGCTCTTCAGAGAATTTTTTTTTGTATTGTCACACTTTTTTAGGAGATTTTTTGCATTGCTGTTGAGCTTTCTAAAAGAGATTTGCCGCGTTGTTGTCTTGCTTTCTTCAGTAGATTTTCTATGGTGATACCACTTTTCTAAGGAGATCTTTCACGTTTTTGAGTTGACTATATATGGAGAATCACGACCTCCTGAAAATCAGTTGAAGTGCCAGAATTTTTTTTCAGTGGCATGAAAGACCGAGATTGTAAAGATCAATCATATCTTTAACATGCACAAGAACTCGATTAAAACACAGAGACTTTATTGTCATTTTTAGAAAGGATGTTGGCTTTCAAAGAAGAGAAAATGGAGCTTAGGANTGGCATGAAAGACCGAGATTGTAAAGATCAATCATATCTTTAACATGCACAAGAACTCGATTAAAACATAGAGACTTTGTTGTCTTTTTAAGAAAGCATGTTGGCTTTCAAAGAAGAGAAAATGGAGCTCAGGACCTCTTGACGATAAGGAGGATGTTTTGTTGGATTGATGTTTTTATTTTTGTTTTCTTATGAATGTGTTTGTCTTTGTAGCTTTTCAGTCGTCTAATATGACATTTGTACATGACAATAGTGTGTTTGCTGTATGACTTTTGTTTGGTTCATATAATAAAAATTTTGATATGGTTTCTAAGGTTGCTTTTGTATTTTTTTATGTTTTGAATGCCCTTGTGGCGTGATTTTGCCTCGCTTTTAGGGTACTATTTCCTTACTTTTAGAATGATGTCGTCTGATTTCTAGGTTGTCACTGCGTCACTTTTGTGGTATTATTGGTTTATTCATGCTATCTGTGCCTCCATCTCCTGGGTATATGTATAGTGGAATTGAGCNAAGGAGGATGTTTTGTTGGATTGATGTTTTTATTTTTGTTTTCTTATGAATGTGTTTGTCTTTGTAGCTTTTTAGTCGTCTAATATGACATTTGTACATGACAATAGTGTGTTTGCTGTATGACTTTGTTTGCTTCACATAATAAAAATTTTGATATTGTTTCTAAGGTTGATTTTGTATTTTTTTTAGTTTTGAATGCCCTTGTGGCGTGATTTTGCCTCGCTTTTAGGGTACTATTTCCTTACTTTTAGAATGATGTCGTCTGATTTCTAGGTTGTCACTGCCTCACTTTTGTGGTATTATTGGTTTATTCATGCTATTTGTGCCTCCATCTCATGGGTATATGTATAGTGGAATTGAATTTTTTTGAAGCTTATACATTATGAGACTCTGGCTTGCCAAATGTGTAAAAGTTTACAATCAAGGGTGGCACATTTGCTTTGATAAAGGAAAATCATGTACCTTTTGTGACTTATTGACCGACTTTTTTTAAACCAACAAATACAAGAATTTGACAGCGCTACTAGAAGATTTAAATCCCCGGCAACGACGCCAAAAACTTGACAGACGACTTTATATATGCTTAAAAATATAAGTTAAATATGGACATAAAAAATATTCAATAATTGTAAAGTCACACTTATCAAAACAAGTATACGTATCGCTCAAGTAATATAGAGCTCTAATGGAGTCCTAGATTTCGATCCCACAGGAAGTGGTTTAGAACTACAAACTAAGATTTTAGAAAAACAATATTTTAATCTCAACAATGAAGTTAAATTTGCTTATCTGTCAATAATAGACAGTTGAAATAAGTATATAATTTTAATAACTATTAAATAATTAATGATACTAATGAGAGTTTAAATGTGATATTCAATGTATAATNATTGAAATAAATATGTAATTTTAATAACTATTAAATAATTAATGATACTAATGAGAGTTTAAATGTGATATTCAATATATAATAAAACATCATTTTCATTGTCAAGAAATTATAGTGAATAAATAAAGTGAATTAGTTCAAATTATATTGTGCCAAATAGGAGTGCATATTATTTACCCTTCGGTCCAAACATAAAGAACATTGACTAATCCTACGCTTGTTTACTAAATCTGCAGCTAGGTNATTCTCATTGTCAAGAAATTATAGTGAATGAATAAAGTGAATTAGTTCAAATTATATTGTGCCAAATAGGAGTATGCATATTCTTTACCCTTTGGTCCAAACATAAAGAACATTGTCTAATCCTACGCTTGTTTACTGAATCTACAACTATTCTGGGAGGATTCTTAAAGAACATTGACTAATCCTATGCTTGGTTACTGATTCTATGGCTAGGCTGGAAGGATACCTTAAAAAACATTGACTAATCCTATGTTTGGCTGATTCTGCGGCTAGGCTGGGAGGATACCGAATAAAGAACATTGACTAATCCTATGCTTGGTTACTGAATCTACAGCTAGGCTGGGAGGATACCGGACACTTTGGAGCTCCCACGTTCCCCTCACCTGAGGGCTAACATCTACACATCAACACCCAAACATCGGAGCTCCCACGTTCCCCTCACCTGAGGGCTAACATCTACACTTCAACACCCAAACGATAAGACCGAATTGAGGATTTTAGTCTGTTACTCTAAAATTTCCAATTCTACGCCCGATAATATTATTTTTCTATTTATTTGCACCAACTTCCAAGGGCTTTGACCTCCATAAATCTTGGATGTAATCTTCACTTTAGTTGTAAAACTCAACATATTTAACAAATCAATTGATCGTATTGAAAGTAAATTAAGATCGAAGTAAAAAGAGNCTCCATAAATCTTGGATGTAATCTTCACTTTAGTTGTAAAACTCAACATATTTTAACAAATCAATTGGTCATGTTGAAAGTAAATTAAGATCGAAGTGAAAAGAGCATCACAATTTCTTAAACGTTTTCACGGCATCACTAATTCAAATCACCATTTCACAAATCTCGAGAAAAGGAGAAAGACATAGAAAACTACTCAGATCTCATGGGGAAAACACAACAAAACTCGGAATTCATGTATAAAATCAAAGTCATACAAACTACAACAAGTAAATAACTTATCTTTAATTTCTCTCCAAGAACACTCCTTGTAGTTCCTCGGAATCTCTTCATTTTTTTACAACACACTTAATTCCTCTCGAATTAGCAAGGAGGGAGAAATCTCTCACTTTCCCTCCACTCTTACAAGCTCTCGAAGAATTCCTCACAATTTTTACACACTATTGGAACATTTCTAACATCCAGGACCTTTAGCTCTTCNCAATATATGAGGTACTTTGAGTAAATGAAATGTAGTATATTTAAAATTCTTTGAAGTTATTTGGTTTGGTGTTAAAGAAAATGAAGAATTAATGTTTGTGTATTTTGTATGAAGAAAAAATGAAATCGATGTAAAACAAATTCGACGGATATCAGTAACAGAGACCGATGGTTGCGGTACCTGCACGGGCTGCATGTGGTAACAGTCAGTAGCTCACAGGGGCAATGACACGCATGTAGACGACAGGGGGCAACTAGAGGTGGTGGGCTGCGACAACAATTGGAGAACAGTTGGTGATAACTACTGGCGAGAGGCCAAAAGTAGCTGTGGGAATGCTTTGGTTGAGGGGTTTTGGATAGCAGAAGGTGGCAAGTGGCTGGTTGTTCGCTATGGCATGCAAGTGGAAGGTGGGCGACGATTGTAGTCACAACAGGGTGAAGTTTGTAGTGCATCTAAAGATTGCCCAATTCTAATGAAATCAAAATACACTAGTTTTGAACTATACAATGAATTTCAAATTCACCAAAATTTTATAATGCATTCCATTTTCATTCAACCAAACATCATTATTTAGAAAACCTCTACATTAAGTTTACTTTACAATACTAATACAGAGAACCAAAGGNACTACAATAAGTAAATAACTTATCTCTAATTTCTCCCCAAGAACACTCCTTGAAGTTCCTCTGAATCTTTTCATTTCTTTACAACACACATAATTCCTCTTCGAATCGAGCAAGGAGGAAGAAATCTCTCACTTTCCCTCCACTCTTACAATTTCTCGAAGAATTCCTCATAATATTGCTCCTCGAAGTTCCTCTGAATCTCTTTCTTTCTTTACAGCACACAGAATTCTTCTTCGAAGTGGAAGGAGGAAGAAATCTCTCACTTTCCCTCCACTCTTACAAGCTCTCGAAGAATTCCTCACAATTTTTACACACTATTGGAACATTTCTAACATCCAGGACCTCTAGCTCTTCTCAATTTTCGGCCAAAATCTTCTTTTAAAGTTGTCGATGAGCTTTTCCAAGAGTTGCCTAAGCATTCATTCAGAATTTGGCCTTATCCAAAGCTTGAGTAGGCGTAACAGCCGATCTCGCCGTCAGCGGCCTCGAGGGCGCCGTCGGCGGTCTTCTGGAGAATTTTGTCTTGCAGCCTCCGGAAAAACTAGCCGTTGGCGCTCTGGTTCAAATCTCCACATTTTGGTCATTTTTCGCTCCAAATTCGCTTCTTTTTGCATCTTTTTGCTCCATTTATCTCAATTCATCATTCCTACAACAAAACATAATAATACATTTCTTTAAAGTGCAATATCATTAAAAACAGTATAAAAGATGTATGAAAATTCAACATATTTTCCTCTGGTCACTTGTACATTATGATGTTTGTGCTTCCGAGGCTTTTGCATTATGAGGCTTTTGATGTATTTGTGTTTCTTGAAGCTTATAATGTTTTAAGATTTTTGTTGTATTTGTACCTTTTGAAGTTTGTAACCTCTAAGTTTTTTTATGTAACTGTGTCCTCTAAGGCTAACAGTTTTTTGAGATATTTGATGTATATACGCTTTCTGAGACTTCTTGCATTTTGAGATCTTTGATTGAAGATCTTGTCAATCACTTGCTCTCAAGGAGCTTTTTTAGTGAAGGTCATGTCTACTTTTAGCTTCTCATCAAGACTTGTCTTGAAGGCCCGTCTTTTAGGGGCATGGTAACTTCTCATCGAGTTTTGCCTTTCAAGCTGGACTTTCAAGGGTATGTTTCCTTCCCATCGAGTTCTGTCTCCTTGGTTTGACTTCACAGGGTATAGTGTTTTTTTCATGAAGTCTTGTCTTCTGGGCTCGACTCTAGGGTATGTTTCCTTCCCATCGAGTCTTGTCTCATGGGCTCAGCTTTCAAGGGTACAAATGGTGGCCTTATCTGCCATTATGAATGTTTGACCTTTTATAGGCGTTAGTCTCAATGCGTCTGCTTAACGACTGTAGCTTGTAATGGAAGAAGTCAATGAGAATTTACCAAGGATTTTTGACACATATGAGAATGTTAGTCAAAGCTTTTATTTAACGAATGCACCATGTGATGAAAGAGGTCAAATCGAGTCCCCAAGGAACGATTAAGCCCAGAATGAGGTGTCAGAAAATGTTCTATGTTTCTCACGACCGAGACATGGGTTGGAATGAGCCATAATTTTTCTTATAAATAGGATTGCAATCATACGGAAGAATGATGTTTGGCAACTTGCTAGAAGCTATTTTTGAATCTGTTGTCCTCCACTGAAGTTATTTTCTACATGAGTTTGTAGAAGCCCATTCATCGAACCTGGATGAGATTAGTTTCCTGATCCAGTTGAAGAGGAACTCGAGTGGTGAGGACGCACTCTCTGTTTAAAAGTGATTTTAGAAGATTTTATGTTTGAATGAAATGTAGGATGTCTACCCTACCACAATTATGTTTGATATGTTGATCACATGTTGATTACATATGATAGTCAGATTGAGTTTGATAGGATGAAAAATCAACTATCCAAATATTTTGAGATGAAGGATTGGGCAAGGCTTACAAAATTAGCATGAAGATTCTCATGGACAATGCAGCTGTAAATGTTTGGCTCTCACAAGAGTATATGTTTAGAAAGTGTTGGAAAAGCTTCATATTGCTAACTCGAGCAAGATAGTGAGTCTATCCATTTCATCTCACCTTTAATTCAGTTCAGATTCTTGTCCTAAAGATGATCAGGCGAGGAAAGATATGTGATTAGTTCCTTATGGCTATCCAGTGAGTAATATGTTGTATGTCATCGTTTATACTAGACCAAACTTTACACGAAAGGTCAGTTTTGTGAGCATATTCATGCATGATCTAGAAAGGAGTTATTGACAGACTCTGAAGAGTATTTTGAAANCAGTGAGTAATATGTTGTATGTCATCGTTTATACTAGACCAAACTTTACACGAAAGGTCAGTTTTGTGAGCAGTTTCATGCATGATCTAGAAAGGAGTTATTGACAGAATGTGAAGAGTATTCTGAAGTATATGAAAGGTACTGTTGGTGTGGGCTTGGTCTTTGAAAGAGAGTCATTTATTGTGAATAATAACTTCTTCAATTAGTTGTAACTACCACTCTTAATTATAACATCCTTAAAAAGCTTGACATATCAATATAAACTTAGGTGATTTTAATTTATGATAAAAAATAAATATTTATTACACCTAAACTATTTTAATAAAAAATGTGAGTAAAAAAGACTTGAATTTTTTTTCCAAATATTTAACAATTTCATTTAATTTATACAAAGTAAAATAATTTACAATCTTTCAATATACCCTAACATTCACCTTGTCCAACTCAGGTGACCCATTTCAAATGCGGCGGCGTATCTCTCGGCGTCGGAATGCAACATCACGTCGCCGACGGCTACTCCGGCATCCACTTCATTAATTCCTGGTCTAACCTCACCCGCGGTGACCGCATCTCCCTCCCTCCCTACATCAACCGCACCCTCCTCCGGGCCCGCACCCCACCCACCCCCTCCTTCTCCCACATCGAATACCAACCCCCACCCCCCCTCCTCACCACACACCCCACCCCCTCCCCCTCCACGGCCGTCAACATCTTCCACGTCAGCCCCACCCNTTAAATTTCTCACATGAACACAAACTAAACCTGATTTTAATTATGAATGCCAAAGTACTTGACTTGCTAAAAAGGGAATGCAATATATGAGGTACTTTGAGTAAATGAAATGTAGTATATTTAAAATTCTTTGAAGTTATTTGGTTTGGTGTAAAAGAAAATGAAGAATTAATGTTTTTTGTATTTTGTATGAAGAAAAAATGAAATCGATGTAAAACAAATTCGACGGATATCAGTAACAGAGACCGATGGGTGCGGTACCTGCACGGGCGGCATGTGGTAACAGTCAGTAGCTCAGAGGGGCAATGACGCACATGTAGACGACAGAGGGGTAACTAGAGGTGATGGGCAGCGACAACAATTGGAGAACAGTTGGTGATAACTACTGGCGAGAGGCCGAAAGTAGCTGTGGGAATGCTTTGGTTGAGGGGTTTTGGATAGCAGAAGGTGGCAAGTGGTTGGCTATTCGCTATGGCATGCAGGTGGAAGGTGGGCGACAGTTGTAGTCACAACAGGGTGAAGTTTGTAGTGCATCTAAAGATTGCTCAATTCTAATGAATTCGGAATACACTAGTTTTGAACTGAACAATGAATTTCAAATTCACCAAAATTTTATAATGCATTCCATTTTCATCCAACCAAACATCATTATTTAAAAAACCTCTACATTAAGTTTACTTTACAATACTAATACAGAGAACCAAAGAGCCACTAAAAATAGAATGCAATAATTATTCAACATACTTTAATCTCTAAGTGAAATTATGGTCAAAAAGATCAAATCATTGCAATGATTCAAAGGGTTAAAGCTTGCTGTGAAGAACATTAAGTGGATATAAATATTTGAGAATTCAGTCGTAGACTTTGGCAAATGACTGGGTTACCATGCTTTAATTATGGTGCATTCATCAATATTAAATAACACCATTTGTGGCATAATTATATTTATGAACGCTCGTATATTTCCATGTTGATATGTAGCACAAAATTTTTAGTTATTTTAAAGATCTTTTGATATTAACATTTTAATTTTGCTTGAAAGTATAAAACGGTTTATGAATATTATTTGTGAACTCTTCAAGAAAAGGAGTAGTAGAGTGTCATTGGAGGCTACATATACATTTGTGTGACCAATAGTTTAGGCCAAGAGGAAAACCCAAAAGGACGTGATTTTTTTAGAGAATGCCAAAAAGACTAAAAATGTTTGCAAATGCGAGTGTTGTTACCTCTGGAGTCGTCATAAAAAAACTTACAAAAATCCAGTGAGTAAAGCTACATCAAAACTATAAGGAGCTGAAATTGCAACATATGTATCTAAAATAAAAATTTGATCAATCATTTTCAGGGTTATACCAATCAAGAGGGATTCTGTGGAGCAAATTCAATGATTGAAGTCATTGAAATGATAATAATCTTACTCTTTATTTGCATTATATTTCAATTTGTTAATAGTCAATGTACTTATTGGAACAACACGTGCTGTTATTTATATTCATTGAGTAGGACAACTTTCTATGAGACATTTACTTGATTTTATTCCAAGCCAATTCTTATATTTGCAAGTAACAATTTAAGAGATCTATTTGTTTCTAATATGGAATTAATTTCTTTGTTAATAATTCATATATTGGATGGACGCTTTAAGATATATGGAAGAAAAGAGTTATAAAAAGATCTCTAAATTTACTTTAAAGAGTTAGTGTGTTGAATCATATTTTATCCATGGAATCAAAACCAAGGGTAGAACCAACAAAGGAAGAAAGAGTTAGCTATAGAGAGGGGAGAGAGAGAGGATAAAATGTTGTATTAAACTATAGGGTAATAGTTCAATAGAAGAGGAGTCATCACTTTTACATTAACTCCACATTTTTATGTAGAGGGTATTTTTTCTACAAAAGAAAGTATAAGCTATTATTATATATAGAAACCTCAAGAAATCTAATCTTCAAGTTTATTTTTTACTATCTCAAGATTATAAGCTGCATTATCTCTAATCTCTTATCCTATGTGGATGCTACGATTGGGCTTCTAAACTCTGATATTTTGTTTAGTCACATCCTGTGCCTGATTAACTTTCTCTCATAAGAAGCTCCCCCCTCACCACCCCCACTCGATGAATGGATCGCTAGCCTCATGTGTCATCTTGATTTCACATGTATTTGCCTCCTTTTTCTTGGAATTTACACTTGGTGAGTTGCATTTGACTTAATTGTACTCGACTGCTCGTACTTATCATTCATAATAGAGAGATGTATACTTGTATATTCACATTTGGGTCAAATCATCTCTGCCTCATCTATTCATTTCGGCTAGACCTTCTTATAGACAAAGGTTAGGAAAATAAGCACATTATATTGATCTTCATTAATACTAGTCTACTATGAACACTTTCGGCCATACATATTTAGTTTGTTGGTTCTCTCATCTATTAAGAAATTGTGCGGTGATAAAAATAAGAAAAGAAATACGTTGAATTATAGCAATTTTAAATGCTAATTATGATGTAGATACTCTCTTAGATTCTAGATTCTAGCTTTTAAAAATAACATGATGAGATGATGCTAGATTCATTTGGACTTCAATATTTTTATTCTATTTTTTGACTCAACTATTGATATGCATTTATAGTGTATTGACAAATCTCAATGAAGCTAAAACTGACAACTTAAATGTTGAGGTATTGGATGGTTTGTTTATTAAGCAAAAAATTGGAAAGTGGTTAGAAAAAAACAAAAAGGGTAGTGAAATGAAAGAGGGAGAGTTTGACTTTCGCTCACAGATCGACATCTTGGATGAATCTTATGAGATGACTGTAATAGAGCTGGATTGGTGATCTGTTTAGGGTCCCTCTTTTGTGGTTTAGAGGGTGACTGGAAAAAAGACTAAGGGTTTGCCCTCCCTGGGTAAAGCTGGTGATTCAAGCTTATAATTTTACAGCTTTAGCATGAGTGTGGTCAAATGATATATGAAAAAATCTTATATATTAAGTAAAACTGAAGAGAATTCATATTATGTTATTTTTAAATTTTCTTGTTTGTTGGTAGTGTATGTTACTTATAGCAAGATTTTTTACTTCGATTCTTGCATAGAGAATATTAATTGGCTAAACTTGAATACGGTGCAAGATGCTCCTGAGGGGAAGACCTATTAGCAATCTTCTCCAGAGGTACATTTGGTCACAAGAGATAGAAGTGAAGTGGAGGTGGTGAATGAGGCTTAGGCGGACCATGTTGTAGTGGTAGTTACTTCTCTCCTTCATGGTCTAGAGAATATGTTGCCACAACCTCTCGAAGTTACTTTAGTTCGAAGTTGACTGAATTAGTACAAAAAGTAGCCAAGTTGAAGCGATAGGTTAGCCAAGTTGAAGCGATAGGTTACCAAGTTGATAGGATCTATTGATAGATTGGATAAAAAATTGGGGTTTCTGAAGGACGTGTTATTGGTGCTTCAAGACCTCTTTGAATCCAACTTTTTAGGCTAGTTCAAAGTTGGAGAAGAATTCCCGTTAAAATGACTAGTTCAATCGAGCTGAGTCATAGCGGAGATTATTTAAGATCCATGTGTAGAATTGATTTTCTTCTTAACTTGGCTCATTTTTCCTATCTATATTTATAGGCTTTACTTGAATTGAGTCATATGTAATGAATGTTATATCTTAATTGAATAAATGATCTAATTATGGTGATTAGATTTGAGCAATGGCTTGATAACTTTATTAAAAATGATTATATAAATCTGTCTTTTTTTACTTCTACTCAATATAATTATGGTCATTTACCCTATAAAAAGAGTTTTCACTATAGTTATCTTGTTATTTTCGTCGCTCGTGACAGGCACTTGTCTTCAATACTTTTCACCATGTTTATTACTTCATATTTCAATCATGTGGCATGCGTAGAAGCTGAGATCCTTGAGAAGTACAAGATGTATACTGAAGATGCACATGAGTCACGGTGTACACCAATTATGCTGCTATCAGATATCTTGTAGCTAAAAAGGATGCCACGCCTCGCATGATTCGATGGGTCCTTCTATTACAAGAATTTGATACAGAGATTATTGGCCGGAAAGGCAAGGAAAACCATGAAGTCGATCATTTGTCTAGGCTCGAGTAGGGGGATTCTTAGGAGTGGCTGATTGACATAAATGAGAATTTTTTGGACAAATAACTACTAGACTTTTCCGAGAAATACATTCCTTGTTACGTTGACATGACGAACTTCATTATCAACAGGATTGTCCTTTATGGTCGGAACTACCACCAACTAAAGAGGTTTTTTTTTTTTGCGGTGGCCAGATTCTACTATTGAAATGATCCCTATCTTTTTAGAAGATGTAAGGACCAAATTCTTATAAGGTGTGTACTATTGGAAGAGGTCAACAATATTATTAAATGTTCTCATGCTTCTGAATCAAGGGGGCATTTTGGAAGTTTTAGAACTGATACTAAGATTTTGCAATCTGGATTCTATTGGCCTACCCACCGTGTTTAAGGATGCGAATGAATTTGTTAAATCTTGCAATAGATGTCAGCATGTATGTAACATTTCTAAGAGATATGCAACACCCTTAAATGTTAATTTGGAATTGAAAAATTTTGATGTTTGGGGAATAGACTTTATGAGACAGTTCATACCATGTCTAAGGAATACTTATATCTTGGTAGCAGTAAATTATGTCTCAAAGTGGATTGAAGCTGTGACACTGTCTAATTGTGAAATTCAGAGTGTTTTGAAATTTTTTTAAAAAATATATTTCAGTCAATTTGAAACACCTAGAGTAATCATTAGTGATGAAGACAATCATTTTTGTAATAAAAAGATGAAGACATTAATAGCTAAGTTTGAAATCACTCATAAAGTTCAACTGCTTACTACCCTCCAACCCATGAGTTAGCTGAGGTCTCTAATAGAGAAACTAAGAGGATCTTAGAAAAAAACAGTTGACCCAGTAGAAAGGATTGGTCCCTTAAGTTGGATGAAGCATTGTGGGCTTATCAAACAACATTTAAGATGCTCTTAGGTTTATCACAGTATAGGATGCTTTTTGGAAAAAAAAACTTGTCATTTGTCAGTGGAAGTGCATAGAACCAATTAGGCAATTAAAAAATTGAAATTTAATTTAAAAGATGTGGTAAAGCAAAGATTGATACAATTGAATGAATTAGAAGTGATAAGAAATGAACTTACGAGACTGTCAAAATCTATAAAGAGGAGATAAAAACGAGGTATGATCAGAAGTTGATTAGAAAATAATTTCAACTTGGACAATAGATTATGTTATACAATTCTTGATTGAAACTATTTCTCAGAGAACTAAAGTCTAAGTGATCAGGGTCATTCATTGTAATTAAAGTGTACCCCTTCGGAGCTGTCGGTATTCAGGATCATAAGAACAATTGTATTTTAAAAGAAAATGAACAAAAGTTGAAGTAGTACTTAAGAGGAGAGAGAGGAAATGTCTTAAAGAAATCATGGTGTTAGAATTGTCCCAAGAGTAAATCTGGCATCGTCGAGCTGAAGACTTTAAAACAAGCGCTATCTTGGTAGGAAATGCAATTATATTTATTGTGCTGAGTATGTTTTTTATTTTTTGCATTTGTTTCAAAATTTATTTTTTAAATTGCTTTGAGTTTTACTTTGAAATTGTTTTGAATTTTAATTGGAATTAGTTTTCAGTCTTGTCCCTCCACAGAGTGATTTATGCATCCTTGCATATTTCACATTCTTATTTTCTGAGATTCATGTGATCACTACTGCATACATTTTTTTTTTTTGCATTTAATTTTTGTTTAAATTACTATCACTTTATGTTATTTATATGTTAAAAAAAACAAGTTTAGGGGAGAAAATTTGTACCATTTTACAAACCTAAAAGCAGTTTAATAGCTCGGTAAAAGATTCAATATTCACATTGAAACTTCTGCTAGAAATTCTAATTTATTCATATTATTTATTAAAATCTTTTAAAAAAGGATAAATGTCATTTAGGAAGGATTAGATTTAATGATTTAATAATAAGATTTCAAAATTTAAAACTTCGATCTTTACTTACAGAAATCTATAGATTATTAAATGGGGTGTAATTTAAAAATTAAAGAGCAAACCAAAAATGTTTTTAAATTTTTTGAGTTTAGTTTTGATCAATTTAGTGTTGTCTTAATGTTTAGCAAATAGGATAACCTAAAGGGGTGGCACTAATATATCAATGTTGAAATTTATTGCTCAAGGAAACTACCCTTTATCATATTTAAAATTAGGAAAGAAAAAATGGTCAACTAGATATAGTAATTCTAAAAAGAAAAAGAGAGAGAAAAGAAAAAAACAAAAGAAAAATACAAAAAAAAAAAATGAAAAGCCTTGAAAAGAAGTTCAAGGTTGCACAACAACAAAATTCAAGAAAAAAAAATTAGAAGGATGTTTAGTGGGACTTAAATGATAGAGTTTTTCATGATGCTTTAATGAACTTCTTTTAAGATTAGCTTCAAAGGAAAAAAAAATTTAAGTAATATTAAGTTGGTTAAATCCATTAAAATTGACTTTAAAGATATTCAAGGTTAGTGAAAGATATTTTAAATAACACTAATTTGAGAATCTATGAGTTTTTTTTAAGGGCAGAACGAATAGAATTAAGAAAAGAACCAGCCCAAAAGATATGAGATTTTCAACCATCCTTTTCCTATTGCAATTGGATGGGTTCAAACCCGCATTACTTGGATAATTTATCATCCTTGATACCAGAGCAGGTGAGGGAGTCCTAGCTTTAGCGGCAAGTTCTTCTCTTCACTGTGGTGGAGCTACTGGTTGAGGTGGCAATGCTGCTATGTAAGCAACCATTTCCCTAGTCATCTCCATCATTTGATCTTTCAACCCATTGATTTGTTTACAATTCCAACTTAAGAGTGTTTAAAGAAGAAAAAAAAAGAAAACACAATACTACTACTTTTATTACTATCATCCATTAAATTGATGTGAGGATTTTTATGTGAAAAATCTAAATACCAGGAAAATCACGAGACCTAACTCAGAAATAATCCACTGTTTAATATATGTTACAAAATTCCTTTATTTTACTCAAATAGAGGAGATGAGAATATAAAAAAATAATCACTTATGCTTTTATAATAAGTTGTCAGACAACATTAATAATAATAATTAAGCAACAAAATGAGGATAATATGTAAAAAAAAAAAAAGAAAACCTGTATGACGAGTTGAGCTATAATAGTTGTTGGACATAGTTGATGCTTATTTGTGGCCGTCAGTCTCTTGTTTGTGAGTGTAGATTTTGATCTCAACTTGATTTTTTCCTTTTATACGTAAAATGTAATTTTATTTATAATTTTTTATAATGATATTTTAATAAATTTAACCAACGCCCTAAAACTTTTCATCAGACGATCAATGTTACTTTCTCAAATTATAATCACTCTTTCAACATTTAAGTGTCTTATAAATATCACGAATGAGTGATAGCTCACTGAGTTTATCTCATTGAGATGCTTGATTTAACCATATGTATGCAAAATTTAAAAAAAATATCTAACTATTTAATTAATGCATTGTAGCTTCTAATTGAGTTTTAATTGTTTGATTTAATTTTACTTGAACTCGAATAAAATCATTTTTAATATTATTGGGTTCATATTATAGAGTCATTTAGTTTGATCATAATTAAAATTATCTTATCGAAAATGAATCGAGCTTGGCACTAATCATGTGAACTATTTGGTAACATATCAGGCCTAAGCATCACAATTTTGTTTTGGAATTTTTCATAAAAATGTTAATGTTTCATATATTCAATTTTGATTTTTTAGTTGTTTATTCATGCGATTTTGCGTAATATAGCATTTTACTTGGTATCTTTTGCCGCGTGCCTATTTGTAGGAAGTGCTGTGTCGGCTTCTTTGTGGGCCGAGTGGCTCTTCGGGGGAGATAAAGATGCTTGTCAGAAAATTGTTATTTTTGATTTAAAAATCATTAATTTGTAACTATTGAAAATTAAAATTCAGAAATTGGAGGCGAGGCGATGGATTAGAAGAGACCGTCTCTTTGATCTGCTCTGCCATCGCTCGAGTGCGCGCNCTCAACATTTAAGTGTTTTATGAATATCACAAATGAGTAATCTTGAGCTCACTGGATTCATCTCATCGATACGCTTGATTTAACCATATGCATGCAAAACTTAAAAAATATCAAACTATTTAATTAATTCATTGAAGCTTCTAATTGAGTTTTAATTGTTTAATTTAAATTTATTTGAAGGCGAATAAAATCATTGTTATTAATCATTGGGTTCATATTATAGAGTCATTCAGTTTGATCATAATTAAAATTATTAAAATTATCTTATCAAAAATGAATCGAGCTTGGCACTAATCATGTGAACTATTTGGTAACTTATCAGTCCTAAGCATCACAATTTTGTTTTGGAATTTTTCATAAAAATGTTAATGTTTCATATATTCAAATTTGATTTTTTATTTGTTTATTCATGCGATTTTGCGTCATATAGCATTTTACTTGGTATCTTTTGCCGCGTGCCTATTTGTAGGAAGTGCTGTGTCGGCTTCTTTGTGGGCCGAGTGGCTCTTCGGGGGAGATAAAGATGCTTGTCAGAAAATTGTTATTTTTGATTTAAAAATCATTAATTTGTAAATATTGAAAATTAAAATTCAGAAATTGGAGGCGAGACGATGGATTAGAAGAGACCGTCTCTTTGATCTGATCTGCCATCGCTCGAGTGCGCGTTGTTCTTCTTTACATTCGTGGGAAAAATAAAAATTTTTCTTTCCGCTTTGCCCGGATTCTCCTCGGATCGTCTTCAGCTCGTAAGCTCTTTGTTTCTTGTAGACTGCTTGATTTATTACAGCTTTTTGGCTATAGAGTTGACCTGTTTCAAGGCGCCCCTTCCGTTTGTCGGATCGTATTTGTTCTTTTGCCTCAGCATAGGGGATNCCGCTTTGCCCGGATTCTCCTCAGATCGTCTTCAGCTCGTAAGCTCTTTGTTTCTTGTAGACTGCTTGATTTCTTACAGCTTTTTGGCTATAGAGTTGACCTGTTTCAAGGCGCCCTTCCGTTTGTCGGATCGTATTTGTTCTTTTGCCTCAGCATAGGGAACNCCGCTTTGCCCGGATTCTCCTCAGATCGTCTTCAGCTCGTAAGCTCTTTGTTTCTTGTAGACTGCTTGATTTTTTACAGCTTTTTGGCTATAGAGTTGACCTGTTTCAAGGCGCCCCTTCCGTTTGTCGGATCGTATTTGTTCTTTTGCCTCAGCATAGGGGACCGTTTTCTTAAACTGTTTTTCTCATTTTCTACTGAGAGATCGATGGTACTTACCCTGATTAGGGTTTTTGGATGGTTGTTCTTGAACATCTGTTTGCACTTTGTCTTAAATCGTTAATCTCTGGACGGAATTTGGTATTAGGGGATCCCAACTGACGGGCATGCGGCATTGAGTGTACCTTCACATCTGTCGACGTGGATGATGAATTTTATGTGAAAGGTACTAGTTAGCTTTGATTGATTGCGGTTGATGACGGTATGTGTACTTTGTTAGAGCATTGTGGATGCGGGTTGTATAGAAANTGACGGGCATGCGGCATTGATGTGTACCTTCACATCTGTCGACGTGGATGATGAATTTTATGTGAAAGGTACTAGTTAGGAGCTTTGATTGATTGCGGTTGATGACGGTATGTGTACTTTGTTTGAGCATTGTGGATGCGGGCTGTATAGAAGTGATTTAGTAATTGGGTGAATTTTTAGCAATGGAAGATGAGCTTAGGGCGGGTTTTCTTAACGTAAATATTTGGACATGTCGGAAACTAGTACCTTTATTTAGAATGAGCAATGGAACTGAGTTTCAATTATATTAGTTCTGGAATTTAGTAATTGCGTTGCTTTAGAGAACATTGATAAAATTTAGTTTCAGTTTTTGGTACCTAACTTCTAGTAGTTGAGAAGTGAGTTTCAATTATGTTAGTTCAGAATTTACCTTTAGTTTTTCTATCTAAATTTAACCATTATAAGAAAATTTCAAATTAGTATAATAATTGATTTCATTTTTATTTTCTTAATACTGCTGGATCTACAACAACAACAATAACAACAACAACAACAACAACAAACCTTTATCCCACTAACTTGGGTTGGCTGCCTGAATCCTTTTTCTCCACTGCGTCCTATTGAGTGTCATATTTGCATTTAGTTGTAATAGATTAAGATCATTTTTTATAAAATATGCCCAAGCCTTTTTAGGCCTACCTCTGCCTTTCTTAACATAAGTCGAATCTAAAACATCTTCTCTTCTAATCAGATCATCAGATGATCGACATTTAATGTGACCAAACCATCTAAGACGACTCTCTTTAGTCTTGTCCGTCACTGACGCTACACCATCCTTATCACAAATATATTTATTTCCCATTTTGTCTTTTAGCATCAAGCCACTCATCCACCTAAGCATTCACATCTCAACAACATTTAACTTTATTTTATGCTTATCTTTTAAAGGCAAACATTCTGCGCTATAGAGCATTGCAGGTCTCACCACCATCTTATAAAATTGTTCTTTCAAGTCTAAGTAGTACTTTTCTATCATACATTAGACCCGATGCTTTCCTCAACTTTAACCAACGAACTTGAATTCTACTGATAGCATCCCTATTTATAGCACAATCACTTTGAACAATATGCTTAAGATATATAAAATGTTCAGATATTTTAATGATTTGATCAACCATAATTACAACTCTGCCGCTAGAGCTACTACTACTAAAATTGCATTCTTTGTATTCAATTTTAGATCTACTCAAACGGAGGCCTTTAGACTCCAATTTAGACATTCGTAATTCAAGTTTTGCTGAACTCTTTCGCTAGTCTTATCCACAAGAAGGATATCATCAATGAAAGCATACACAAAGATACATCCTCCTTAAATGTCTAGTAAGAGCATCCATAACTAAAACAAAAAAGATATGAGCTTAAAGTCGATTCCCGATATAATCCAACCGAAATGGAAAAATACTTAGTCAATCCTCCTCTTATTCGAATATAAATAATAACTCTAGTTTATATATCTTTAATGACTTGAATATAAGTCATATCAAAACCTTTCTTCTCTAGAACTCTCCAAATGACTTCTCTTAGAATCTTATCGTAAAATTTTTCTAAATCAATAAAAATCATATGTAGATCCTTTTTACTCTCTCTATACTTCTCCATCAAACCTCTCAATAAATATATAGCTTTCATAGTGGACCCGTTTGACAGAAATTCAAACTAATTATGAAAAATATTTGTATCACGTCTTAACCTATGTTCAATTTACTTCTGCCATAATTTTAAGGTATGACACATCATCTTAATTCTTCTATAATTTGCACATTTTTTTCATTCCATTTATTCTTAAAAATGGGGACCAAATACTCTTCTTCCGCTTTTCAGACATCTTTTTAGTTTTTAAAATAGTATTAAGAGTTTTAGTAAGCCAAAGAACTCTCAGATCTCTTACATATTTTTATACTTCAAGTGGGATATAATCACTGATTTTTCATCTTATTTTTCTTAGAAACCTCTTCAACTTCTTTTTTACTAGTGCAACGGTAAAATTAAAATTTTTTTTTATTATTAATGATACTAAGGTAACAAAGGTCGATCGTATTTTGGAAACTTCATTGAAAAGTTTATCAAAATAGCTCACCCACTTATGTTGAATATCTTTGTCTAAGAAAAATGTTTTTTGATTTTCATCTTTAATACACTTGAATTAAATCTTTACTTCTCTTTTTTCTTTGTTTGACTAGTTTATACATATATTTTTCACCCTCTTTAGTATCTAGTTTATTATAAATATCTCTAAAAACAAAATTTTGAGCATTACACATGTTCTCTTAGACTCCATACGGGTCACCTTCTATTGTTTTCCAAGTTCTCTAAGCTTTTACATTTAAACTATTTTTTATACACAACTTATATTTTATCTTTTGTTGCACATTATTATTCCACTGCCAACTATTTTTATTTATAAAAACTTACTTTTGATTATCTAAGTACATCTATTTTATACTTGTTTAATAATGTTTGTTACATATATCACATAGAATTAGCTTTTTTGTGGACATCCCAAATCTTAAAATTTTGAAGTTAACTCATAAAAGATATTCTTATTTGTGTTTTTTCAGTGCCTTCATTTAATTCTATGACAATATTTCATTGTATTGTGTATCTTATATTTCTTTATCTTAAAATGCAGAACTAATAATTGATGTTCAGTAATTAGGAAATGACCTTAGAATCTTTACATTCTAGATGATCTTTTTTTTCTCGTAAGAAAATAATCAGTTTATGTTTTATTAGATCCATTCTTATAAGTAATAATATGTTCATCTCTTTTTTTAAATGAAGAATAAATAATAATGAAATCATGCGCTAAAGCAAAATTTAATATAATTCTATTTTTTTCGTTAATCTCTCAAAAGCAATAGTCACCATGAATATTTCTAAAATCTATTATCACTCTACCGACATGTCTATTTTAATTTTCTTCAATAAAAAATCTTTCTTCAAGTGGTATCATTTGTATTAATTCTTCTAGGTCATTTCAAATTTTTTCTTTTGAACTTGTATCTAAACCTGCTTGAGGAGCATAAACACTTATAGCATTAAAAATTTAGTATCGACAACAATATTTAGGGCTATAGGTCTATCTCTAGTTTTATTAAATTTTACAACATTATCTTTCAAACTTTATCTATAATTACACCTACATCATTTCTAGTGCTACTCCTACCTGAATACCAAAATTTAAAACGCAATCTATCAATTTTCTTAGTCTTCTCTTCAACTTATTAGTTTCTTGAATACATAAGATATTTATCTTCTTATGAACCATAATATCTACTAATTTCATTAATCTATCTGTGTGAGTACCTGTATTTCAAGATCTCATCCTAATATTAGTTTCATGGGCCTACTTCTTTGCTCGCATCCATTTGTAATAATGAAACTCTTGCTTATTTGACACTGCAATAATAATAATTTTATTGATAGGATGAACATTAAGAAAACTCATATCGGCCCAAAGAAGCAAAAGAAATAAGTTCAATCAAAACAAACAATTATCGTTGAAATCAATTTTAATAAAACACACTTAATCAGTCCTGGTTGGAAGCCATTAGAATCTATTCTCAAATATATCGTCTAATGCATTGAAAACCTAAAAACTTTTTTTTTATTTTATTTTCAAGCAATTGAACAGAAGCCATCCGATTATGCTGTTTAATTAGATCTGTTTTATGCTGCTATGCCTCTCGCAGATTATAGGATTAACAATTGACAAGTTAGCAGAGCTCGCTTACTATTACCTCTTTATTAATTGATGAATGTAAATGATGCTTGGAGGAAGTACGTGCTAGGGGCATGAACCTCTTGCCATTCTAGAGTTAGGGGAAAAGTTGAATGTGCTTTGTTGCCCTTAAATTGGAAAAAGGCAATTTTAATGACTTGGGAAGCTAAATGTNATTCTTATACTTGCAATAAACAATTTAAGAGATCTATTTGTTTCTAATATGAATTTAATTGCTTTGTTAATAATTCATATTTTAATAATTCATATTTTAAATGCTATTCAGCCATTGACTGAGTAGCATTCAATTTGAAACACCTAGAGTAATCATTAGTGAAGAAGGCAGTCATTTTTGTAATAAAAAGATGAAGACATTAGTAGCTAAGTTTGGAATCACTCATAAAGTTCAACTACTTACCACCCTCCAACCCATGGGTTAGCTAAGGTCTCTAATAGAGAAACTAAGAGAATCTTAGAAAAAAAAATAGTTGACCCAGTAGAAAGGATTGGTCCCTTAAGTTGGATGAAGCATTGCGGGCTTATCAAACAACATTTAAGATGCTCTTAGGTTTATCACCGTATCAGATGCTTTTTGGAAAAAACTTGTCATTTGTCAGTGGAATTAGAACATAAAACCTATTAGGCAATTAAAAAAATTGAAATTTAATTTAAAAGATATGGCAAAGCAAAGATTGATACAATTGAATGAATTAGAAGTGATAAGACATGAAACTTTCAAGACTGTCAAAATCTATAAAGAGAAAATAAAAATGAGGTATGATCAGAAATTTATTAGAAAATAATTTCAACTTGGACAATAGATTATTTTGTACAGTTCTTGATTGAAACTATTTCTCGGAAAACTAAAGTCTAAGTGATCAGGGTCATTCACTGTAATTAAAGTGTACCCCTTCAGAGCTATCGATATTCAGGATCAAAAGAACAACCGTATTTTAAAAGAAAATGAACAAACGTTGAAGTAGTACTTAAGAGGAGAGAGGAAATGTCTTAAAGAAATCATGGTGTTAGAATCATCCCAAGAGTAAATCTGGCATCGTCGAGCTGAAGATGTTAAAACAAGCGCTATCTTGGGAGGAAATCCAATTATATCTAATGTGTTGAGTATGTTTTT
>JXCR01148232.1:147413-171057 GCA_002079205.1 Phalaenopsis hybrid cultivar | reverse complement strand
AATATTTTTTGATTTTCATCTTTAATACACTTGAATTAAATCTTTACTTCTCTTTTCTCTTTGTTTGACTAGTTTATACATATATTTTTCACCCTCTTTAGTATCTAGTTTATTATAACTCTCTAAAAACAGAATTTTGAGCATTACACATGTTCTCTTAGACTCCATACGGGTCACCTATTTTTTTCCAAGTTCTCTAAGCTTTTACATTTAAACTATTTTTTATAAACAACTTATTTTTTATCTTTTGTTGCACATTATTATTCCACTGTCAACTATTTTTATTTATAAAAACTTACTTTTGATTATCTAAGTACATCTATTTTATACTTGTTTAATAATGTTTGTTACATATATCACATAGAATTAGCTTTTTTGTGGACATCCCAAATCTTAAAATTTTGAAGTTAACTCATAAAAGCTATTCTTATTTGTGTTTTTTCGGTGCCTCCATTTAATTCTATGACAATATTTCGTTGTATTGTGTATCTTATATTTCTTCATCTTAAGATGCAGAACTAATAATCGATGTTCAGTAATTAGGAAATGACCTTAGAATCTTTACATTCTAGATGATTTTTTTTTTCGTAAGAAAATAATCAGTTTATGTTTTATTAGATCCATTCTTATAATTAATAATATGTTCATCTCTTTTTTTAAATAAAAAATAAATAATAATGAAATCATGCGCTAAAGCAAAATCTAACATAATTCTATTTTTTTCGTTAATATCTCCAAAACTATAGTCACCTTGGATATTTCAAAAATCTATTATCACTCTACCGACATGTCTATTTAAATTTTCTCTAATAAAAATTCTTTATTCAAGTGGTATCATTTGTATTAATTTTTCTAGGTCATTCCAGAATTTTTCTTTTGAACTTGTATCTAAACCTGCTTGAGGAGCATAAACACTTATATCATTAAAAATTTAGTATCGACAATAATATTTAGGGCTATAGTTCTATCTCTAGTTTTATTAAATTTTACAACATTATCTTTCAAATTTTATCTATAATTACACCACCATTTCTAGTGCTACTCTTACCTGAATACCGAAATTTAAAATGCAATTTATCAATTTTCTTAGCCTTCTCTTCAACTCATTAGTTTCTTGAATACATAAGATATTTATCTTCTTATGAACCATAATATCTACTAATTTCATTAATCTATCTGTGTGAGTACCTGTATTTCCAGATCTCATCCTAATATTAGTTTCATGGGCCTACTTCTTTGCTCGCATCCATTTGTAATAATGAAACTCTTGCTTATTTGACACTACAATAATAATAATTTTATTGATAGAATGAACATTAAGAAAACTCATATCGGCCCAAAGAAGCAAAAAAAATAAGTTCAATCAAAACAAACAATTACCGTTGAAATCAATTTTGATAAAACACACTTAATCAGTCCTAGTTGGAAGCCATTAGAATCTATTCTCAAATATATCGTCTAATACATTGAAGACCTAAAAACCTTTTTTTNATCCTCTTATTCGAATATAAATAATAACTCTAGTTTATATATCTTTATTGACTTGAATATAAGTCATATCAAGACCTTTCTTCTCTAGAACTCTTCAAATGACTTCTCTTGGAATCTTATCGTAAACTTTTTCTAAATCAATAAAAATCATTTGTAGATCCTTTATACTCTCTCTATACTTCTCCATCAAACTTCTCAATAAATATATTGCTTTCATAGTGGACCCGCCTGACATAAATTCAAACTAATTATGAAAAATATTTGTGTCACGTCTTAACCTATGTTCAATTTACTTTTGCCATAATTTTAAGGTATGACACATCAACTTAACTCCTCTAATTTGCACATTTTTTCATTCCATTTATTTTATAAAAATGAGGACCAAATACTCTTCTTCCGCTTTTCAGACATCTTTTTAGTTTTTACAATAGTATTAAGAGTTTTAGTAAGCCAAGGAATTCTCAAATCTCTTACATATTTTCATACTTCNTTCATTCCATTTATTTTATAAAAATGAGGACCAAATACTCTTCTTCCGCTTTTCAGACATCTTTTTAGTTTTCAAAATAGTATTAAGAGTTTTAGTAAGCCAAGGAACTCTCAAATCTCTTACATATTTTCATATTTCAAGTGGGATATCATCACTGATTTTTCACCTTATTTTTCTTAAAAACTTCTTCAACTTCTTTTTTACCAGTGCAACGGTAAAATTAAAATGTTTTTTTTATTATTAATGATACTAAGGTAACTAACGTCGATCGTATTTTGGAAACTTCATTGAAAAGTTTATCAAAATAGCTCACCCACTTATGTTGAATATCTTTGTCTAAGAAAAATATTTTTTGATTTTCATCTTTAATACACTTGAATTAAATCTTTACTTCTCTTTTCTCTTTGTTTGACTAGTTTATACATATATTTTTCACCCTCTTTAGTATCTAGTGTTTATTATAACTCTCTAAAAACAGAATTTTGAGCATTACACATGTTCTCTTAGACTCCATATGGGTCACCTATTTTTTTCCAAGTTCTCTAAGCTAAGCTTTTACATTTAAACTATTTTTTATAAACAACTTATTTTTTATCTTTTGTTGCACATTATTATTCCACTGCCAACTATTTTTATTTATAAAAACTTACTTTTGATTATCTAAGTACATCTATTTTATACTTGTTTAATAATGTTTGTTACATATATCACATAGAATTAGCTTTTTTGTGGACATTCCCAAATCTTAAAATTTTGAAGTTAACTCATAAAAGATATTCTTATTTGTGTTTTTTCNACATATATCACATAGAATTAGCTTTTTTGTGGACATCCCAAATCTTAAAATTTTGAAGTTAACTCATAAAAGCTATTCTTATTTGTGTTTTTTCGGTGCCTCCATTTAATTCTATGACAATATTTCGTTGTATTGTGTATCTTATATTTCTTCATCTTAAGATGCAGAACTAATAATCGATGTTCAGTAATTAGGAAATGACCTTAGAATCTTTACATTCTAGATGATTNGAACTAATAATCGATGTTCAGTAATTAGGAAATGACCTTAGAATCTTTACATTCTAGATGATTTTTTTTTTCGTAAGAAAATAATCAGTTTATGTTTTATTAGATCCATTCTTATAATTAATAATATGTTCATCTCTTTTTTTAAATAAAAAATAAATAATAATGAAATCATGCGCTAAAGCAAAATCTAACATAATTCTATTTTTTTCGTTAATATCTCCAAAACTATAGTCACCTTGGATATTTCAAAAATCTATTATCACTCTACCGACATGTCTATTTAAATTTTCTCTAATAAAAATTCTTTATTCAAGTGGNTCCAATAAAAATTCTTTCTTCAAGTGATATCATTTGTATTAATTTTTCTAGGTCATTCCAGAATTTTTCTTTTGAACTTGTATCTAAATTTGCTTGAGGAGCATAAACACTTATATCATTAAAAATTTAGTATCGACAATAATATTTAGGGCTATAGTTCTATCTCTAGTTTTATTAAATTTTACAACATTATCTTTCAAATTTTATCTATAATTACACCACCATTTCTAGTGCTACTCTTACCTGAATACCGNGCATTCATTGCAACACTGTGTTATTCTCATTCCCTTGCCAATGGCGTCTACGTGCGATCTTGTACTATAATCCAGCATTCGACCCGTGTGCTCCATGATTATCACATGCTTCATCTAGTGCTTGCCCAACTCTTTCGTCTTCTTGTGCGAGCAATTTCCCATGCATCTTTGTTGCTACAAGTAGGGATCACCTTCCCTTATCTCATGCCACATTTTTGAGTTGGGTAGCTCCCCTTGGACTCTTTCATGTTAAGGCCTCAAAATATCATTTGTTTTAAGTTCCTTTGGCACTTACAATGACCCTTGTTCTATCTTTATCTTTAATTCTTCTCTCCAGCTATGAATTTTTGCTCTTTGTTTCTTTCATTGCTCTTTTTGCGCTTTTATTGGCTCTAGATGGGGTATCTTTTATCATCCTAGTTTCTTTGGTTCCTCTTCATACCCTGGCATCTTGTCAGATCCCACCTCCTCCTGCTCCTACATTAATTGCATGCTGTGGTTGATCCCTCTGTGAGGTAACATCTTATTCTAAGTGGCCTTAACTTTTTTGAGGCTCATGTTATATCATTTTCGATGATTTTTTGCTCTTATTTGACATTCTTTACACTCATTTGCTAATTTTGTTCATGATTCAAATGCTGCTAGTTTTCAATCCCTTTTCACTTAACACGGTTTCATTCTTTTCTTCAGGATTCATAAACACTTTAACAGAAATAGCCTTCACCTTATCATTGGCAAATATGCTCTCCTCTTCTTCAATGTGGAGATTTCTATTCTCGATACGCCGCTCACTATCTCAATTTTTGGCAAGTTCTTGTTGGTTGTCCCAATATGGAGGCATTCATAAATTTATGCTTGATTTTTATTTGATGGGTGATTGCTCCGTTGGGCTCATCGATTCTCTATATATCATTATAAACTTTCTTTAGAAGCATATTAAATCTTTTTTTGGTTCCCGACGCCTATATTATATCAACTAATATCTAATGAGTATATACTGAAATAGTCCCTCCATTTTAATTGCTCTATGAAATCCCGTCACTCTTGTTTGGATTGAATCTTCTTATATTTGTCTGTATTACTTCAACAAGTCTATCCTATTCTCTAGAGCTTCTATTTTTTAAATAAAATTACATGTGGTTGCCATGCCAACTTTTCTTTCCAAATTTTTTGTGGCTTGATTTTTGATGGAATGGGATGTCACATCCCATTTTTGAGGTGTAAATTGGGTACCCATTATCTGGGTATTGACAAATTGTTGTAATTTAAGAATATCATTGCATATTATGTTGCCATATTTTCTTGCATAAAAGTTTAAATTGTTGTAAGATTTATCCTAAGCCGAGGAATTCTAAATATCAAGCAAATAAACTTTCACTAGAAGATCTTATTCAACTTTCTACTGAAATGATGGAAGATTCTCCATAAGTTTAGATTTATTCTCAAAAGATGGATCCAATTCCAATCTCTTCTACAAAAAGCGGCTAATGTTGTGTCCCTTGGTGTTTGCCACCTCATTATCTACTAATATTATCACTTAAATAATCCTCAAGCTTTTGATACTCCTCAGCTGTATCATATTTATGAACACAATAATGATAATATATCTTGGTAGCTATCCGATTCAGATTGGAGCGTCCAAATTGTTAATTCTCTGCGAATAATAGATTTCATTTTCTTTATATCAAAAGAGGCAGGAGTTAGAAAAAATTTCTATCAGTGCTCATTTATATTTTCCAAGCATTAAACTAGACGACCCAATCAAATAATTTTATGATTTTCATGATTTATAGGGTGTTGCATCCTTGGTCTTTTGTTGCATTTTCTCTTATTGTACATATTTTATTGTCTAGTTAATATTTTGCTTTAAGAAAGAAACATCTATACATCAGGATGTGCTTTGTATTTATGTATTTTTTTCTTATTCACCTTTATTTTAGGTTACAACCATAATCATCGTCTGTATCTTAACTACTTATAACTTGTTAACTCTAGTTTATGCAAATCTTTTTGCATAACTTAGAGCAATGTTGTTCTTTGATCCTTCCATTTTTATTAATTTCCCTTCTACATTAATTCCATCGCCCCAACTCAGCTTGATGCCATTAACTCTCCATTGGATTTAACCAAGCCATTTAACTTTATTATTTACCATGTCTTCTTCAAATTGGGGTGCTCAAATCATCTCTCTAGTGTTATCATTTTATTATTTAAGTTTTTATCACACATCCTTTTATTCTCAGTTTTACCACACTCCACTTAGTTATCATTTACTCTTTAATGCATACTCAAATTTATACAACATGAATTGCTTTTTTGTAGTTTTTTATGATTTAGCTTTTAATTCCGCATGATATTTTCTTATCAAATGGTTTTCTTAAATCACTTCTCCTCCATGTCAGTTTACTCAACATTAATTCTGTAGTCGTGTGTTATTTATCCTTATTTTTTTTATGATAGGTTAATTTCCAAAATATCCTACCGATTATTCTTCTGTGATAGATTTAGTTAGAGTATCACATTTCTTTAATTTATTCTCACCATATAAAATTGTTGTAAAATGATTCCTTATGTAAAACCATATTTCAAAATTGATCCTAAATTTGTCATTTGATTATATAAAATTTATGAACTATTTTAGATCTATTTTGTATAGTTGAGGAACTAAATTCGAAAAAAGTGATACTCTGAAATCAAAATTGCCCATTTACAAAAAATTGGGGGATTGTTTTGGAGTTTAAGTTTTTTGTAATAGAGCAAAAATAGTAAATCCTATAATTTTTAAACATTGATTAGTTTTTTTGTATGATTAAGAAGTTTCACATTAGTTAATTTTATTAATCTTTACTACGATAATCTTACGCTTATCTTTTTTTTTTTAATTTGTATTACTTTCCAAGAGGCTTACTATAAAACTTATTGTCTGCATATAAAGTTATTTCGAGCAATGTTAAGCTTTATATTAATCAAATTTTAATTAATATTATTTTAAATCTTAATCTATTTCACAAGTAGTAATATGTATTATAATTATGTTTTCTCTAAATATCAATATTCATCTTAGATTTCTTTTATAAGTATTTTTTATGGCAATGTCAAAAAGATACATTCTGTTAACGCCTGATGTAGCCCAATTAGCCCAATTCTGATTAAACACTATTTAAAGCTTTCATTATTTTTTATGATATCTATTATCCTACTATACTTCTATTTAGTAACTTTAGCATGCCTTTGATGGTGTAGGAAATTTTTTTGAATGTACAAATTTTGGATTAGTAAACAAACGTAAGTTCATGATATAGTTTTTAAGGGGATATAAAATTCATAATCCTTAGCTAAACTTACTAGAAGAGAAGTGATATTTAAGTGTAAGAAGTCTTTGAGATTTATTATAAAGTAGATAAGTGATATCTTGTGAACGGAGAATCATAATTACATGCTTAAAATGGTTAAATTTCTCACTTAAGATAGAAAATTAGCGTATGGACTCACAAAGAAATTTTGAGAACCTAAAATATGGTTTAACTTTTGTTGAGAAGAAGTCAATTATATCTTATTTTATTGTAAGTAGGAATGTGAATGCTATGATGGATATGGGATAAAAATTAGATATGATGAATGGAGTAATTTTTATATAAGAGAAGTGTGGAGTACCATCTAGATGGTAGTGGACGTTAGACAAGATGATTTTGACATGCACAATAAAGGGCAGAAGATATATGAATATTTGTAAAAGATGGAATTAATATGGATGAATTAAAAACTAGAACCTATAGACCAAAAGCATCATGGCTAACAATTGTTACAAAATGCTTGCATGAAATAAAGTTATCACCTTATGTTGTACTCAATGGTTATAAATGGAGATGGTGAATTCATAAAGCTAACCTCTAGTCATTAAGATGAGCCTAATAGTTTGATGATCACTAACATTCTCTTGGCACTACTTTTTGTTAATATCTTTTAAAACAATTTTTATATTGCCTAATTTTTTGTACTTTCATGAACAGAAAATCTTATGAAGATATTTTTATTTCTCTCTATACTTTTTGGGCCAATGAATTTGCATAAAAGTCACTTTCATGATATTTACTTTAGCAAAAACAACAAATTGATTGTCTAATACTAAACATAACTCTTCTAGTGTTTTCTTCTTTTAGCGTTTATATTTATTTCATCACTCATAATTTTGATAATCATATAATTTCTATAGTTTCTAACTATTAATACTAAAATATATTCTCTTCAATCTTTCAGTGTACTTTTTTGACCTTTAGGTTTGTCAAGAAGTCTCTTTAACTATTTTGGTTTGCTATCTTTAGTTGCTCCTGAAATCTCAATAGATATTTCTGAAGCCGAACATTTATATTTACGCTTAATCTTCAAAGCTAATTCAATGGTATTTTCTTATTAATTTATATTATTATTTGCAGGCCTTTCTATTTTTCTCTTAAATTAATTCTATTCCTAAAAATTCTCATTAATAATTTCTCAAGATCACTTATGATTTAACTATTATTAGCAATGTTTAAACTTGCACAATTCGGTATTGAGGCATTTACTATTCATGGGGTGAATCATTAGCCTCACAATTTGAAAATTGCGTACTCAAGGTAAAAATATGAATAATAGCATCATAATTCGTAAAGATATGAAAGAAAAATATATTAATATCTTAACATGATAAAAAGTGATAAATTGCATAAAATATATAAGTAAGACATAAGATAAGTTCAACATAAAAGATTTTTACTCTTATTGTCCAACATAATATTATCCATAGTTGTAAATAAGATAAAAAATAATTAGAAGTCCTTAGCACTATCATCACTTAAGGGGTCTTCATTGGAATCATCACCACAACGTATATCTTTCTCCCATGCTTTTTCGTTGTTTGAGTCAGGTTCTCCCATTCTTCTTCATCTTCAACCTCAGTCACCTTTGTTTTTCCCATTCATATATGAAAAATTAATCAATAAAAAACTGAAAGTTAATATTCAAGAAAATTTCAAACATTTAAATCATTAAAATGCATTTTTTTTACTTCTTGTTGTTTAGTGTTGAATGCGTTACCTTTTCATATCATGATCAAAGAAATCAACATTTAGTTCTTGTTGTTGTAACTCAGTTGGTGTGGTCATCATCTAATGACATATCTTCAAAAAAAAAGAGGATCCTCATCATCTTTCAAGCCTTTTTTTTTAAACTTATATGTTTCAATTTCTTCTTGTATATGTGATATACACCAAAGAATTCTTCATTAAGGTCGTCAGTTGGTTTTCTTCTTTTTGTATGGATTTGATTATAGGTGCTTGAATTACACTCACATTCATATGATGAACATGTAAGTCCTTGTGCTTCAATAGCAAAACATTGAAGCTCTGGAGTACCATTATCAAAGTGGATACACCATTCAACTATATTTGAAAAAGTATTATGTAATTAAAAATTTAAAAAATTATGCTCAGATACTCGATATTTATTTCAATTTACAAATTAAATATTAAAAATTTTATATGGAGGGCTTTTTATAACAATATTTTTTGCTTGTTATAGCCCAAATAATTTTTTTTTTATTCCTAAATATAATAAGTAGCATGTCAGCAGTTGCTCTTTCATTTCGGTCGACAATCAATCTATCCATACAATTATAACCCCAATTTGATCTCAGGATTGGTGGATTTATTCTCAGTATATTGAATTCTAGAGTTAATGAAATATCCAACTGCATGCAAATGACGGTAGAGTGGAAGCTCTCAATTTTCATCAATAATATTTTAAATGTCTCTATAAGTTTCATCTTCTCTTTCTAGGTTATAATGTTATTAACTCATTCATTGTGTTATAAATAAACCCCATTACTAGCCTGTTCCTTGCATCCACTATCCTAAAGTCTCGCACTAATGGTCTAGTGGTGGTTATTGCATTGCGACACTGGACCAAAACCTTTACAAGTAATTTTTTTTATTTCTTTTCTCTTATATTTCTACGTCCATGAACTAGTGGAAGTGACCATTGCCTGTAATGGTTGTCTAGCTTCCAATATACTCTGTAGAGTTAAAACGGCTATAACAAATCTTCTTGCAGTAGAGCGTAGAAGTTCCTTTATAGTAAATTTTTTCATGAATGACAATACCAAAGAATGATTGTAAATAAATTCATTTATCTTCTTGGCTTTGGTCAGAGCATCTTGATGCTGTAACAATTTAATAATTCTCTCTAATATTAGGTCTATTCAATATGTAGTACGAGGTGTCTAGTATAAATCTTTTTTCTTCATCATCAATTTTTTTTTTCAGTTGCCTTACAAGCAACTTGCATTATCCATCACATCTGAACTATCAATTGCTCTCCAGTTTCATCTATCACTTCATTAGGTTGTCCAAAAAATGTACTCTGCATCCTTCACCTAATCAGACACTTCGATAGATTTAGAAAAAAAAAAAAATCATATGAATTATTGATTAGAATGTTAATCAAATTTCTATTTTTAATGTCTATCAACCCGTCACACATGATTATAACTCCCGTATAACTCTAGGTTACTTAATCCTCTTTTATGCCTTTCTCTATATTACTTAAATTTTCTTGCAATACCCATGTTCTCAAGTCCTACATGGATTAGAGTTTCAAGCCTTGACTATAAACGTCGATAGAACGTATCATATTAAAATAAGAGATATTGTCACATTGAATGGTATCATTCTCATACAAAAATCTACCAATCTCCATGCACATATATTTGTGTATCTTTCTGACATGGTCGACATACATCTATGCTATAGCTATCCCCTTTCAATAACCCCTATTATTCTCCACATTCAACATATATATTGATTCAAGAGATCTCTTGCATCTCTATTAGACATATGAGGAATCCTTGGCACTGTGCTCACTTCCATAGTAAGAGCCGACATTAATTCTATCATTAAACTATTGTTGTGTAAGATGCTTTTACATCATTTTTTTTTTCATATAAGAGTGCATTTACTCTTTGAATGTTTTTGACATTATTTCACATGGTGCAATATTTTTATGTGAGCAACAGAGGTGTCCTTCATTCTTGCAACACCTCCTTTAACTATATCTTGTCACAATAATTGCATTTCAAGTAACATGTCTTATAGTTGCATCCAACATTAACTTGCATACTACTCCTCCATGCTGGATTTTTTTGATTGCCCAATGTGAATTTCTCCTTGCCTCTAATCATTTCTCATACAACTTGAAAACCCTATAATAAAAATTTTGTTTTCAAAATCAAGTAACTTGGAAGTTCGAAATTTAAGCAAATGTTAAAATTCAACCCTAAAACACATGTACTCAATCTACTAGAAAGTACCTTACAGTCATTTAAACTCATAACTACCACCCAATTCTTAAATACCTACATGTCGAACACTTGATTTATATTTTTTTTACATTTATAACTCCAAAATCTTTCATATCAAGTCAGTATATTGTAAAGTTTATACAAGAAAATCATCTTATTGTATGGAAAATTAATGCGAAAGTCTCACCTTTTAATCTAGTCGCGGAATAAGATCATAGTATTCGAGAAAATCAGAACAAAAATTTAAACAAAGAAGAAAAATTAAAGCATTCAGAAAGACACAAAAATTTCACGTGGAAAAACCTAAGAACAAAAAAAAAACTATGTATATAGATCTTTCTCTTCAACAAGATATAGATCTTTCTTACGACAAGACTCAACACAACCCTGACAATCATAATCTTCACTACTGGGGAGAAGATCTTTGTGTACTTACTCCTTTTTGTTGGAAATCCTTCACAACAAGCCTTACCTTGTAGCGCTTGCTATAGTACGACTCCTCTTTTAGCTTGTAGACCCACTTGTTGTGTTGTGCTCTTTTGTCAGTTGGTAGTACTGTCAAATCCCAAGTCTGATTTGACCCCAAAGATTGCATTTCTTCATCCATGACAAGCTCCCACTCTCTTGAATCTTCAACTTGAAGCATTCTAGTTTAGCCACTATTAGTTAATAACAATGTGTAAAGAAGAAGAATACCCTTCTATGGTTTGTTTCACTCTGCTGGATCTTCTGACTTTTGTAGCAGGTGATTGAGGAACTTCCAGTGCTCTTTTTTATTGAGCACTACTTCTTTCTCCATCTTCCCGATCACTATCTCCATATATCTGGATTCTTCAGAAATAGCTGACGGAATGCCCCGAGTTCTGACCCTGTCCTTGTACATCTCTATTTCGTTCAATGTGATGTCCCTGCTTCTGATAAATTTTTAATTCTGATAATCCTAGAACTTATACCCATACTTATCTGAGCTATATTCAATGAAGTTGCACTTGACAGTTTTTGGTCAAGCTTGCTCGTAGACTTTGCATCAACATACATATACAGAATACACAAATACCTTTAAAAGAGATAAACATACTTTTTTGTCACTCTAGGCTTCTTCATGTAAGTCTTCCTCCAAAGGTACTGGTGGACTACGGTTTATCAGATAAACAATTGTGTTTTCCGCTTATGCCCAAAATTATTTTGGCAAGTCTGCATGCAGTCTCATGCTCCTAGCACACTCTGTGATTGTTCTAATCATACACCATTCTGTTGCGGCGTCCTTGGGGCAATGAACTCATGCTTTACCCCCTCTGTAGCATAGAAATTCCAAAACTTTTGATCATGGTACTCACCCCCATTATCTGATCTGAGACACTTCAGTTTTGAGCCTCTTATTTTTTACCATAGCCTTCCATTTTATAAAAACTTCTAATATATCGGATTTTTTTTTTAAGAAATAAACCCATACTTTTCTCGTGTGATCATCAATGAACATGACAAAATAGTGAAAACCTCTAATAGAGTAGGACCTCATACATCAGTATGCACTAACTGCAACTTTTTGATTTTACCATTGATTCTCTCTTGGAGAAAGAAAATTTCTTCTACTTACCATAAATATAGTCTTCACAAAAATCCAAATCAACTGATTACAGGACTTGAAGCTTATTCTTTGAAAGTAGGAACTTCATACCTGTCTTACTCATATAGCCAAGTCTACGGTGCCACAGATCTATATCCACCTTGGTTCCAATCACATTAATGAAATTAGTCATTTTATTGATCAGATAAATACTGTCTTGAATGTTGCCCCGAGTCATTAGTAATGCCCTCTGGTCACCTTCTACACCTGCGAAACTAGTTACAAGTCAGCTGACTCACAGGGATGAGATTTCTCTTCGAACAAGGAGCATGACAAACTTTAGTAAGCTTTCAGACTATTCCATTCGACAAATTGATATTAATATTACCCTTTTCAACTGTACTGCAGACCTTGTTATTTCCTAGATAAATTTTTCTTAGATCACTTTGAGTGTAGTTTTTAAATACCTCTTTATTGGGGCAAACATGAGAAGAGGCACCTGAATCTATTACATAGAATTCAGTGCTGACTGGGGTACATAGAATTTAGTGGTGACTATGGATAACACCTGCGAGTCATTTTGGTTTTCACCTGTGGAGACAATAGCAGAGAAACTACTTTCCTGTCCTCCACCACCAACTTTATTTGGAGCTTTACTGTCTTTTTTAAAATGCCCCTTCTTACCGCAATTCCAACATTCTCTTCTGCTTGACTTGGGCTTTCCTTTCTTGGACTTGGATATGCCTCTGCTTGTATTTCTGCTCAGATTCCTTCCTCTGTTATCAACATTCAACGTAGAACCTGAAGATTGGCGATTCACTGCTTTTCTGCGAACTTCTTCATTTAACATCAGACTCACAATATCATCCAAGTTCAACTTTGAAGTTTCTGAAGAATTACTCACTGCCATTACTAAGGCTCTATTTGGCGTAGCTGCAGCTTCTCAGCTTTTCAGCTGCAGCTGCACTGCCGCGGGGAAGCAGCTTTGAGAAAACTGACTGCCTGTTTGGTGCAGCTATGTGAAAACAGCTGTGGGACAGTTGTTTCTGAAAAAATGACCATTGTGTCCTTGTTTGGTAAAACAGTTTAAAAAAAGACTGTAACAATTACATTTTTGAAACTTCTGNGCTTTGAGAAATCACTTCGCCTCAAAATTTTCCAAGCCTCAGATCCAGAGCTTGCAGACAACGAAGCGCAGGAGAGTGTGCGTGAACGTTTTGAATGTTGTGAATAACAACTAGGGTTAAGTTTCAAGGTGAGGATGAAGGACAGGTAAGCGGCTCCAATGGAAAGAGAAAGCAGGTGGCGATAAAACGAAGCTCAATGGCGAACGGGATACCCGAATTCAGGGAGGCGAGGGAAAGCAGTCGAATGTTACCTCATTTGTGTCGACCTCCGCGAGGGTGAAGGAGGTAAGATGGGGAGGGCGAGGGGGAGTAGAGAGGGCACGAGAGGAATTACTCACCCTAACGCGCGAAGCAATGCAGGACAGGGCTCCTTTCCGGCTTCGATTTCTATTAACGAAATTTTTAAGTTCATCGGAGCGCACGGAGTGAGGTGAACGTGCTATGAAAAAGTTGTGAGTAAAACTTATTTTATGTTTGGTTCAGCTATGTGAAAATAATTGTGAGACAGCTGTTTTTAGAAAAATGATCATTGTGTTTATGTTTGATAAAACAATTTAAAAGAAGACTGTAACAGTTACATTTTTGAAACTTCTAAAACAGAAATTCATTTCTAAACAGAACAGAAAGTTCATATACCCTCACTTAATAGTGAGCCCCGAAAGAACTAAAGAAAAATAAATAAAATTAATAAAATTAGAAATAAAATAAAAAAAAATTTATAATATCAATAAGAATTTGATGTATTAGAATAAAATATGTGCAAATTTCTGGTACCTAGAAAACCAACCTCATGAGGATGAAATTGCCGAGAAAGTAGCGGCTTTAAGGTTGAGGAGAGAACGACTCTGGTGAGAAGAAATTGAAAGGGGGAGTACGTGGTCCTTTTTATGCATCAGAGGGGAAGTCGCATAACGACAGATCCATATCTTTCTCCAGATCTCGCGTCGTCATCAAGGGATCGTAGCATTTGCAGCTTCGTTTAGGTTTGGGACTTGTTTGTAATCCTCACAGCCGCTGATCCCGTCGATGCCTTCTTCTCGGGCAAGATCCTCGCGACTTGCTCACTAGAGAAGATGGGAAGAGAAGATAGAAGATCGGATCGGGGCAGCAGGGTAAAAAAATACGCGAAACGCCGGGCCATGGGGTATAACCAACGGCCCGCTTTTTGTTGAANTTAATAGTGAGCCCCGAAAGAACTAAAGAAAAAGAAATAAAATTAATAAAATTACAAGTAAAATAAAAAAAATTATAATATCAATAAGGATTTGATGTATTAGAATAAAATATGTGCAAATTTGTGGTACCTATATGCAAATTTCCTAAACTAGAGTAAGATAATCAAAGGCCTTATTTATCAATATAAAATTGAAATTTAATGGTTGAAATCAATTAATAGAATACTTGATGTAATTATGACAAAAAAATGACACGTATCTGCATAAATCTGTTCCAAGCAAAAACCAACCTCATGAGGATGAAAATGCCGAGGAAGTAGCGGCTTTAAGGTTGAGGAGAGGACGACTCTGGTGGGAAGAAATTGAAAGGGGGAGTACGTGGTTCTTTTCATGCATCAAAGGGGAAGTCGCATAACGGCAGATCTATATATTTCTCCAGATCTCGCGTCGCCATCGAGGGATCGTAGCATTTGCAGTTTCGTTTAGGTTTGGGACTTGTTTGTAATCCTCAGCCGCTGATCCCGTCGATGTCTTCTTCTCGGGCAAGATCCTCGCGACTTCCTCACTAGAGAAGATGGGATAGAAGATCAGATCGGGGCAGCAGGGTAAAAAAATACGTGAAACACCGGGCCGCGGGGTATAACCAGCGACCCGTTTTTTGTTGAAATCCGACCGCGCGGTCACTCGAAGCTCCCCGCCGCTGCGCCAAACAGTCGAAAACAGCCGCAGCTTGCCACGCCGCTCTCCCACAACCGCGCCAAACAGACCCTAAGTCATCCCAGCTTTCCGATAATGAAGATAGTATCACCGGTGCTCTAAACTCATCACCAAACTTGATCCACACAGAATACAACTGGCTCATCACAGTGTTGAAGTTTTTGAGAAGCTTTGTCACTGAACTGTCTTCCACCATCTTCTTGTTGAATAATTTATTCATCAGAAAAACCTTCTAAACCTTATTGAAGTATAAGGTTTTTCGTACATCATAGTCAGTGCCGCCACGAAATTTTTCGTAGTGTTCAAATTCACATTGTTGAACACAACAGATGAGGAAAGTGTCAACCTGATTAAACCTAGTGTCGTTCAATTCAACACTTCTCATTTCTCCATAGGCATAAAGTCAGGATTTTTTGTGATTCCTTGTAGTGGCAAATAAAACATTTCATTTTTACCAACACATTAGTTAAAAAGAAGTTGAGGAGGCTTTAAAGAAAACAAATGGTGGAAAGTCTGTAGGACCTGATGATATCCCAATTGAAGTGTGGAAATATTTAGGAATTTGGGAGTTTCTTGGCTTACTAAAACTCTTTAATATTATTTTAAAAACAAAAAAGATGCCTGAGGAGTGGAGGAAGAGTATTTTGGCCCCCATTTTTAATAATAAAGGGGATGCACAAGAGTGTGCAAATTATAGAAGAATTAAGTCGATGTGTCATACTTTAAAATTATGAGAGGGTAATTGAACATAGGTTAAGACGTATTATCAAGATTTCTCATAATCAATTTGGTTTTATGTCGGGCAGGTCTACCATGGAAGATATAAATTTATTGAGACGTTCGATGGAGAAATTCAGTGATAATAAGGAAGATTTACATTTGATTTTTATTGATTTAGAAAAAAGCTTATGAGAAGGTTCCAAGAGATGTCCTTTGGAGTGTTCTCGGGAAGAAAGGTGTTGATATGACTAATGTTCAAGTTATTAATGATATGGATACTAGAGTTGTTACTTGTGTTCGAACTGAAGGAGGATTGACCAAATATTTTCCTATTTCTGTTGGATTACATCAGGGTTCGGCTTTAAGCCCATATCTTTTTGTTTTAGGGTGCGTTTGGGGTAGCTTATGCGTTTTGTGTAAAAATGAAACCGCATTTTCGGATAAGCGGGCAAAATACGCGATTCAAACGGTACTATGGAGTTTTCAAAAATGCCCCCGCATTTATATGCTGCCCTAAACGGGCCCTTAGTCATGGATGGTCTTATTAGACATTTGCAGGAGGATGTACCTTGGTGTATGTTTTTTGCTGATGATATCCTTCTCGTGGATATGAAGAGAGAAAAAGCCCGGGAAAAACTTGAATTATGGAGATTTGCATCGGAGTCTAAAGGCCTTCATTTGAGTAGAACTAAAATTGAATACATAGAATGTAATTTTAGTAGTAGTAGTAGCTCTAGTGACAGAAATGTAACTTTTGGTGATTAAATTATTAGGTGTAAACGATTTAGATATCTCAGGTCTGTTGTTCACAATAATGGTGATATAGATGAGGATGCTAATAGTAGAATTCAAGTTGGTTGGTTGAAATTGAGGAATGCTTCGGGTCTTTTGTGTCATTGAAAAGTACCGCTTAGACTGAAAGGAAAATTTTGTAAGAGGGTGGTGAGACCTGCAATGCTCTATGGCATTGAATCTTGGCCTTTAAAAGACAAGCATAATACTAAGTTAGGTGTTTTCGAGATGAGAATGATTAGGTGGATGAGTGGCTTTACACTTGGAGACAAAATGTGAAATGAATATATCTGGGATAGGGTTGGTGTAGCTCCAGTGACGTACAAAATTAGTGAGAGTCGTCTTAGATGGTTTGCTTACCTTAAACGTCGACCATCTGATGATCCGATTAGAAGAGTAGATATTTTAGATTCGACATATGTTAAGAAAGACAGAGGTAGACCTAGGAAGACTTGAGCTTATTGTATAAAAAATGATCTTAATTTATTAGAGCTAAATGAAATTATGACACTAAATAGGATGCAATTGAGAAAAATGATTCATGTCGCCGACCCCACATAATGGGTAAAGGCTTTGTTGTTATTGTTGTTGTACAACAAATCCTCTACCTGCATCTTCCAGAAAACAAAGCTCGTCCCATTGAACTTCTTCACTTTGAACCTTGCTTCTTCGGTCATTACTCCCACTCGAATCAAACCCTGCTCTGATACCAGTTTGTTAGGGAAAATTACTTTGAAAGAGTTTCCTTTTTTAATTTCACCACGAAATAGGATCACAAGATTCCAGAAAACCGGAATAAAAATTTAAACATAAAAGCACAATCAAAGCAACCAGAAAAGCACATAACAATTTTACGGGGAAAAACCCGATAACAAGAAAAAACCACGGATCCATACCACAAAAAAATTCTACTATGAAATCTAGAAAGTCTTACAAGTGACTCACACAAGTTTCTTCTTAACACTCACATGAAGAAATTTACAGGATTTATATCAACAATCTTCCCTCTTAAATCCGACGCAAAAAGTCACGCTGAATCATTGAAATTCACCTCTTTGACACTCCTCATCTTCATTGAAATTCTCATCGAAGAATTCAGAAAAAAGAAAACAGCAAGCTCAACGATCCACACTAAAAAATTGGCTTAAAAACTAATTTTTGTGTAATAATCACACTGGGAGCTTAGGCGGACCTAAGCACCCAAACTTGGCGTCTAAGCGCCGAACGTTCTGTATCGGCGCCCCATAATGAGCGCCTAGGCGTCAAATAGGCGTCGGTCTCTTGAGAATAAGAACCACGCCCACTCTATAGCGAGCGTTGACTTCTCTGTTCGAGAACACCCAAGTGGGCACTCAAGCACCCAAAACTCGATGAATATGGGCCAGGTGCCTTGTGCTTAGGCTCCACAACCCAACTTTTATGTGAAGCTAAATAAGAATTGGTCATTTGACAGGCAACAACGACATGGTTTGAATTTTGAACAAACAAAAAACTCTAAATATATAAATGTTCTATAGCAATTTTTCTTATAATATTTCCTGGAGATTATATTAGTTTTATCAGACAGAAAGTCTCATAGCTATAGCTAATTCCTTATAGGAAGATTTACATAAAATCCTGCATACCACTGAATTTCTGTTTAATTGCATATCTAACACATAAATCTTCCTTTTTATATTTATACCACCCAAATCTTTCATATCACATGAAATTACTATAATTTTTTATTTCTAAAAAGTAAATTACTTATTTTCATGCATAAGGTGATATGCTTGTAAAAATTGAAGTTTAGGTGTTTAATATGTAAATACATAATAATTCAGTGGTATGTATGTAGATCTTCCAAAATTTTAATTATTGAACTTTGGGAAACTGGGAGAGTGGGGAGGCATCATCCAGTTCGTGAGGCGAGGTACGAGGTTGTGGGAGAGGAGCTTACGGGTTTGGGAGCAGGCTATGCCTTGAAATACCTAATTCTATTACGAGGCAATTGCCTCATTTATTCTAAGGTGAAGTACACCTTATTGCACGCTCATCTATTCTGGGGCGTACACCTTGCACGAAAAATTTGTGATTGAGCCGAGGTATGTCTCAAAAAATTTGTACACGTGAAACCTCAACTTGGTTCCAACAACTCCCATAGTATGCTTAGAAATATTTTCTTGCATTAAAGTAATAATTCAACTTAAAGCTATAAATGAGCCGAGCTTGAACGAGCTCAAGCTTGGCTCGTGTTCAACTCATTCAAAATTAATTCTGTTCAAAATTGGCTCGTAAACAATGTGTTTTTGTTTGACTCGATTTGCATATTCTTGTTTGTGTTTGACTCGACTTATGTATTCTTATTCATATTCAACTCGTGTTCATCTCAAAATTTACTCTTTCAAATTAATTAAAAAAATAGATGTAGGGTATTGAATTCGAACGTGCATCATTGTTATGCAATAAAAAGCCTATTACCACATGATCACATAAGCTTAGTAATATGAACATAGATATAAATATATATAATATATTACTATATAAATAATATATATATATATATATATTTCGAGCTAGAACTGGCCGAGCACGATCAAATATAGTGTTATTTGTGTTCGATTCATTTAAAATTCGAGCTTAAACAATTTTTTGTGTTCGGCTCACTTAAAGAACGATTCAAACACGAGCTATTTAGTGATGCGAACAACGACATTTTTTGACAGCCATAGTTCCAATATATATATATATATATATATATATATATATATCTGTGTGTGTGTGTGTGTATAAATACATCTTTGCTAGGGTTTTGCATGACGATTTCCTTCATCTCTGCTAGGGTTTCGCATGGCGATTTCTGTCGTCTATGATTCAATCGCGCTCGAAGGAAAAGGTCTCGCATCTCATCGCCTTGGTTTCGACCTTCGCCTACTGCATTTCGTCATCTCTCCGCTTTCGTTGCTTCGCGCCCGCACCTTTGTCTGTTTCGGCATCGAGCTTCTTCGGCTCGCGTCTTCGTGTCTCCTTTCTCTGTGCGTCTTTTCTCGGCTCGCATCTTCGTCAATTTCGATGTCGAGCTTCTGTCGGCTTGCCTCTTCTGTTACATTCGCCTACTGCGCTTACAGAGTGTCATAGCAGGTTGGACTCTCTCCCTGCTTTGATGGGTGCACTTTCTCTTTCGGTTGAACCTGACAAAGCCTCTTTCGCTCACGTGGTGGGTAATTATCTAGTGGAGTCGGCTGTTGTCTTCTCCTCAAGCTATAAGGAATGTCGTGATGATATATGTAATTGCTCTTTTGTTAAGAAGACAAATAGGAAATGTGGCAAAACAACATACTTTTTTACTGATTTAGAAATTTTAACCTTGACTGAGAAATGCAAGTTCGCTCTTATTGGAAAAGTTCAGTAGGGGCACCCACCTATGGAAGTTATCAGAAAAAATTTTGATGATCTCGAACTAGTAGACAAGTGAAAAATGAGACTCTTTGATTGAAGACGTGTTGATTCAGTTAACCATGACTGAAGACTACACTCGGATTTTCTCTAAAAAATATTTTAACATTGCAGGAAAGTCAATGTAGTTACTTTAGTGGTCTCCTGTTTTTGACCCAAACTATGAACCTCCCACTGTACCAGTATGGTTTAATTTACTTGGTTTTAAGATGCGTTTTTTTAATCATCAGGCACTTTACTCAATTGAGACCATACTTGGGGATCCTATGAAACTAGATCTACCCACCTCAATCTAATCAGGTCTTCTGTTGTCAGAATACTTGTGCAAATGTATATTACTTTACCTGATATTACATAAGTCTGGCTGGACAGAACACATATTGAATATTGGCAACAAATTGTTATGGAACATAGACTTTTTTATTGTACTCACTGTAAGATGTTTGGACATACCCTTGACAAATGTCAGATGCTCCATCCTAACTTGAATTCTACAGCTCAAGTGTATATGGATGGGTCTAACTCCACTGCTTTGGACACATCTGCCCCACCTGTGGAGGAAATTACCACAAGAAAGGAATTAGTTTTTGATTTAATTGCCTCTGAGGGACCCCCCGACAATACTGTTTTTGTTTTTGCGATTGATGTGTTGCCGGATGGCATTGCTGGGCAACCTGCGCCTTCAAACCTTATTGAAAACACTACTGAAGGATTCTTACCTATAATGGATATTGTTCGGACCGATAATTAGGAGAGTCTTGCAGTTCATCTTTAGGAAGTATCCGGTGCAGTAACGACAATTCATATTTTACATGCACTATAACCTATTGTGGTTACAACGGTTGACAATCTTTCTACTGCGGTTTTACCACCTCATCCGAACGAGCAGGTCATTACTGTTAGTCAGGCACAAGGGATTCATCAGCTTATACATGCCCGACAATCTGTTGACGAACACACTGATCGGATGAGCCAGTCTTTGAATGAAGAATGACAGATTTACAAATCCATGAGGAAGAAGAAGAATGAAGACCTAATTGAGCTCAGAAATCTAATTGATGATACATTGGTTACTTCGGGTAATGACATGCAACTCACCAATTTGTTAGCTGACTCCCTTTCAAGAACTAGAGCCAGAGACGGAACTAAAGTGGGTCGTCCCTAACTTTTGTGCGTTTTGTGGTTTTGGTTTTTGGTCTTACATGTATTTTTACTTTTTTGTTTGTGTTGTATCGTGCGAGTAGGGTGTCTTTTTGGGTCCACTCATACAACATATATGTATCTTTTTCATTTTAATATATTAGCCATTGGGTTTTTTTTTAAATATATATATATATATATATAGATACATATGTGTGTGTGTGTGTCTATATATATATATATATATATTGGACACGCTCGGCTCTGCTAGGGTTTCAACGCATGTCAAACCCTAGCAACCCTTACCACAAGATCTTTTCTTCGGCATCAAAGCCGACATCGCCGTCCCTCTCCGTCGTCGTCGTCTCTCCTCTCGCATCTCGTCATCTCTGTTCAAAGTTGACTGCGGCTCGCGTTGTCGTCTCTCCGACAAAGTTCGCAGTTCGCATCTCTTCGTTCTGTATCTCACGGAAGACGGGAGGGGGTCGCAGCGCTAGCATCGTCGCCTTCCTCCATAGGGTTCGCGGCTGCCTACGTTTGCTGTGCCGATCGACAGCTTGTTGAAGAAATGACTTCTGGACGTTCCTACGCTTCCGCCATCGCCAGTGATAACCTCATCTCCGTCCCTCTTTGAATATGTTTCCGCAAAGATACCACAATAATTTTGCTCTTGGCATTGAAACCGAATTTCTCAAAAAAGCTTCCCGTAAAAACGACAAACCTGCAATCTTTCTCGCTGAGGCAGAGATCTCCACCCTTGCTGTGCCCTGCCAACTGTTCTTAGTAGGTAATTTTCTTTATGACAACCCTAAACTCGAGCTAATTCGAAAGTACTTTGAGCAAATGAAGCTGAAAAGAGGTGGAAAGATCGGTAAATTGGATGGTCGCCACATTCTTATTCAATTATCCAATGATGAAGACTACACCCATTTGTTTGCGCGAAGAGTTCTTCAAATAGAAAACTAGGTGATGAAGGTTTTAAAATGGACGGTGGATTTTAACCCTCTTACTGAACCTCCTATCATTCCTGTTTGGCCGCACTTCTCATGTTTGAAGATCCTCCTTTTTTATCAAGAGCTTCTCTTCGCTTTAGCGATGGTATACGGTAAACCCCTCAAAGCTGACACGCCTACAGTGAATCTGACTCGGCTTTAGAAGCCATAATTTTGATAGAAAGGGTTATTACTTTACCTTTTCCGGGAGAAATATAAATTGACACACAACATAAGAGATTTTGACAGCAAGCAGAACTTGAACAGATACCACTTTATTGTACCCACTGCCGTATGTTTGGACATTCTCCTTCTCAATGTTATCAGTTGCATTCGATTTTAAAACTTTCAAGTAAAAACGCTTCTGGATCTGCCCCACCTCATACCTGCCCCTCCTCCGCTCCTGAGTGCATTCCACGGACTATTGAAACACCGATTGACGCAATGCCCCTCTCCCTCCCACTACCAGAGACAATATTGTCTCTATTCTTCGGACTGATATATTGACAGATGGTTTACTTGGGTCCTATAATCAGGATAGTATTGAAGCTCCACATCCTCAGGATGCATTAGGTGTTGAAGAGACATGCTTACCATCTCTTCAGAATCAGAATGTTGTTACTGCTAGTCTGGAGCTGGGGCTCATTATCTCCTACATGCCCAACAATCTGTTGACCACACCGATCAGATGAGTCAGTCCTTGGATGAGGAATGACAGGTATTCACATCTAGAGAGAAAAAGAAGAATAGAGGCACACCCCAGCTTGGGAACTTAATGGATGATACTCTAGTAATTTCAGGTAATAGAACGATACTCAGCAATTTGTTAGCTGTCTTCGCTCCTAGAACCAGAGGCAGAGACAAGACCAAGCTAGCTCGCGCCTAGCAGCTTATTTCCTGCAAGTATTTTTTTTTTTTAATCTATGTTTCATTCTTTTAGGATGCTAGTGTCTGATATATAGTATGGGTAGGACATTTTTTTTTATGATCCTCTCATACAACCTCTATGTATATTTTCAATGTTAATAAAATTAGCCCTTGGGAGTTTATAATATATATATATATAT
>JXCR01148232.1:116040-146307 GCA_002079205.1 Phalaenopsis hybrid cultivar | reverse complement strand
AATATTTTCTATTTAGCACGCTGCTTTTCCCGATCTCAATGGTTCGACATCATTCTTTGGTGTGTATGATGGACATGGAGGTACGTTCTTCAGTCATTTACTTATGTACTGTACAACTTAGTTGTATGCTTTTGTTCATTGTTGCCAAGTCAGTTGATCTTTATGCTTTACATGTTGATTTAATATTTGTTTTAATGTATATGCTTTCTTGGTATATCTGGCGAATACTTTGCCGATAATACATAAATTAATGTTTTTTGTCATTTTCTTTACAGTTATATTTTCAAACTCTGCAAATTTGTTTTCATTTAGAATAAACCTAAATTTAATAGAATGCATATACTTGGTTTAGGGTTAATGATTTTAATGTTAGGTTTGTTGCAAAACACTGCTTTTCTTTTTTCAGGCCGTCTCACAAAAAATTTCTTCTTTTTTGCAAACCTAACTGATCGTTGATGTTCTGTGTTCATGTTATCATTTTCTACTTGTATGCGCTAATGACATGATAGAGGTTTTTGGGGTTGATATCATACTTGTGTTGCTTCATGTAACTAATTTGATTTGGTTACTCTAGTTCAAACAATTATTATTTGGAGAATCGTAAATCATTTTTTATCAATCATTTGCAATTCCATGTCCTTTTTTGAAGCATATGATATGCTTTCATTGATTAAGGTTGATTGCAATATTTTCAAACCGTTTATGCGGATGTTCTTTTCTACTTCAATACGTAAAGCATTAAGGCAAGTAGCACTTTAACTAATTTTGGCATTCGTGATTTGTATATAATTTATACATTAATCATGTGCATATAAGATATATTTAATTAGCCCATTTTAAAGATGCATATAACAATAGGTTTACCAATATTAATTTTTTAGCTATCCAAAATAAAAGAAATCAAATATAGAAATAATGAAGTGATAAAAAAATGCTTCAAATTAAGAATATTCACAAGATTAAGTGATTAACTATAGATTGAGAGATAAACGAAGCACAAAGTGAGGGAAATTGTGAAGATGAGACGTTGAGAAGCATTCTTGAGAAAGTGTGTACGAGAAGCTACTAGCAGCAATAATAAGAACTAGTAAGTGTATGAGAAAAAAAAGAGCAACATAGTGAAGAGGACCACCACCAAGAAGCGACTCTCAAGCTATAAAGAATGATGAATTAATAAGCAATGGCTTAATGATTATGAGAAATAGTGAGGAGAAACCAAAACTCATGCTTAGTTTAGTATAGTAGATGCTTAATTAAACTACAAATCTAAATCAATGGTTTGATTTGAATTAGAGCTGAACATCCAATGCTATATGCAATGTAGTGAAATGGTGCAATCTATGTTTTAGAAGACTTTTTTCGGGTGAGGGGTAAATCTAAACCAATGCATATCACAGAAAGTGATTACTTGGTGTGATTATATATAAAAATTACTCTGGACTTACTCGTCCAATGCTATATGTAATGTGGGAAATAGTGGGGGGCTCAGATCTCGCGGGGCTTACGCCCTAGTAAATCTAGAGCTCAATTCGCGCCTCACGGGGCGTAGCCCCACCTCATAGTCGGATAAAACGGAAAATTTTTTTACCTATTTTACATACCTATTCGATTCACACCGAGTCAAGCTTCTCCTACACCCATCGCAGCCCTCTGCTTCCTCCATCATACGCAGAGCCGCATAAGATCCCTCCGTCATCTGCTTCGTCCCTTGCACCTTCATACGCACTTAATTCCCCAGCGGGCTCGTCTACTTCGTCCCGCAAGCAAGCTTGCCTGCTTCGTCCCACACTTAGGCCCGTCTGCCTGTCTGCTTCAACTTCGTCTTCCGATTCCTCTTTGGCAGGTTGGCCTTCTTCGTCCTGCTCGAATCATCTTCTGCTCGCAGCGTCTCTTCTCTCCCTATCCCGCACATGCATCGTCTTCGGCTGCCTCTGTGGTATATATTTTTTACAGTCTTACAATTTTTATTGTTTTATGAGTTTTTTATTGTACAGTGAGTTTACTGTAGCTACAGAAATTTCAGTGAAGCTGCTGTAGTGAACCGTAAATTTGTTTATTTCCCTTTCATATTAAAGATTTGCTAGAGATCACTCTAGCTATAATTTTTTTTTATTATGCACAAATAGTTTATTTTTTTCTCGACTTAAGCTCGATGCCCTGGGGCTTATTCCTCTTTTCATAATAGCTAAACCGCCTCGCTCAATGCCAACACCTTTTAAAACATTGGGTGCAGTACATGCTTTTGCTTTAAGCTTGCGTGCATAAGCAAGAGATGCGTAGGATCAGCGCATCACTTTATTTCTCTTATAAACCAAATTTTTAATAACGTTGATTGATTCTTCTCTAAGATGGAATAGATTCTCATTTATAATGATTTGTCATCTTCGCTAGGACTCCTAAATTGATGTGGATTAGTAAAATATATATCTTTTTATATATGAGGGTGCTTTGAGGTAGTTGAATATATTTAATAGGATATATTTAGAATAAAGTTGCACAAATGAGTCCTGTATTAGCAAAATGAGAGGATTGATATTTTAACCCTAAATTATTAAGAAAAAGGGAAGGTAATTATGATTAAATATGTTGATTCATGACTTTGAAAGTACACATTTTATATGTTTTCACATTGGCAATAAACAGATCACGTGAAAAATAGAGTTTTAACATTTATAGCCATGTTTGTTCTTTATTTGATTGAACTTTTACCTTATCAAGATCTGGTGAGCAAATATAATGTTGCCTATCTAATATTGACTCTGCAAATATTTTTGATTATTTATCTTGAGAGCTTGACGAACTGTGATATTTTTTTCCTAGTTCATNACAAAGTGTTGTATTTTTTTCCTAGTTCATTTTTTTTTCTCTTTTGCCAAGTGTTGGCCTTCTTCAGTCTGTAAATTTCTGTGCTTTTACCAAGTTCCTAAAAAGTAGAGATATGTATCAAATTTGAGTTGTACAAGGACACTACTATTGGAAAAGTGGCTTAATAATATATTGTTCCTTTTTAGGAAATATTGACCAAAAAGGAGTCCAATGCTGGGTTTAATCAGTAGTCAAACCCATTTTTAACTTAATTACTGATTCCTATAGGTGAGTGTCAACCACCCAATGTTTCTATATAAATATATTTTTAGCCTATATGATGGGGAACTAAATATAATATTATCATTTGATCTGAGAACTTCTCATTAAAAAAGTTCAAATGTATGTGGGAATACCGAGATCATATTATTTGGAGGTGAGGAACTTGCAAAAAGCCAGATTTATGACTGTTAGTCCCCCTTCACTGTCAAATTTAAGAGAAAAATGGATTGGTTCAAATTCTCAATTTGAAGACTGGATTACTATTATGTACCCTAAATATCTATATTTACTTCGGTATTGATGACAATTTAAAATGCATCGAATGATATTTGGTTTTTTATATTGATGGATGGTGACAGAATTTAACTACGAAATTCTTTGGTATGGAAGCAGCTTGTGAGCTCCATTTAGAGTTAATAGACTTGGCTTGCTCAGCAGACTTTGCAACTTTCAATTTTCTGGCACTGTGAGATAGCTTGTTGACTAAGGGGCTGGATCAGGGTATACAATGCCATCAAATCATCATTTTAACAGAAAATATCATTTTTTTCTGTGGACAATACATATACAATTGCAAAATCACTTATGCTCCCGATAACAAAAAATAGTATTCAAGTCTGATGCTGTTTTGCCTTTTTGATTGCTTTCTTACCGGTTAAAGCTGTTGCTATTTTTAACATGTTCTGTTACATTTTTTCTTGTAATGTATTTCTGTTGCAAGTTAAGTGTGAGCTGTTACTGTTGGCTTGGTAATGTGTTCACATGCCATATTAGGAAAGGTAGTTGCGAAGTTCTGTGCTAAATACCTGCACACTCAAGTACTTAAGAGTGAAGCCTCTTCTACTGGAGATTTAGGCGCATCAGTTCAGAAAGCTTTCTTGAGGTGCGTCGTTTTTCTTGATGATTTAATGCTTATTAGTTCTTTCATGGAGGACACTGATGCTTCTAGGTTTTATAAAAAGTTCTTTGCTGCCATTTTTGTTTTCTATCACTTAGGATGGATGAGATGATGAGAGGCCAACGAGGATGGAGAGAATTAGCTGTACTCGGAGACAAGATAAATAAGTTTACTGGTATGATAGAAGGTTTGATATGGTCTCCAAAGGGCGGCGATTCAAATGGCCATGATGATAACTGGGCTTTTGAAGAGGTAAACCTTTTATCAAACAATTATCTTTCAGTCTATCATCAGTTCCATTCTTTCCTTGGAGATAATACAACAAGATCACGTGCAATGTCAAATATTGATTGAGGTACAAGGAGTATAAGGCTTATAATCCATGTAGTATAAGGAGATGCATACATTGGACTGTTTGACTACGTGAGTTAAACTACTTAACTAGCATTACAAACCTGTTCAGATAAAGATTTCCACTTTCTAAACATATTTCTAGGCAATCTCTGAGGCAATTTTGATTAAATCATGTCATAAGGCAATGTAATGGAGTAAGTGTGTCCCATGGGATATGAATGCTTTCATAATTATGTATCGTAATCTGAAGGAATTAGACATTAAGGGTGCATTGTTGTGTATCATAATTATGCTTACATAAAATAAATTAGTCATTTCATGGTCAATGAATCATTTAGTCAAAATGCTGATAAAAGATTTACATTACATATACTCTCAAATTGTCTTTAAGGGAGTATTTATAATTAAAAAGTGGTTTGAAGATCATGCAATTTTGATTTTAAATGGATTAAATTTTTTATTGGAATTGTAGAAAATGATTTTTTTTGAAGATCCTCTTGAAATATATTGTCTCAGACAATTATAATGCACTTGAAAGGGAAACAGCAGACAACCTGTAATTCAATGTTAAAAAGATAATATGCAAGCTGCCATAACCTGATAGACCGGGTGTGGCTAAGCTGCAATTACAATCCCAATGNTAACTCATCTTACTTTTTTTATGCAGTAATGATCAATAAAAGTAATAGTTAAATTTTAATGACTATTTTGATATTATAATATTCAATTATAAAACTTTTTATGGATATTTTTTTTTTAATTTCTGGCTCGTTTGTGATGGCGCTGCTTCTGTCTCTATCAAAAAAGTCAGCATTGAGTCTCTTTCTGTAAATTAGATGGTATTGCCTGCAAATTAGGTGTTGCTGCTTAGTATCTTTTTTCACAAATCATTTATCTTATGATAATATGTCATTACAATTTAGTGATTATCATCATTTAAAGCATTATTCATTTTTTTTCCTCTTTTTCTCTATTTATTCTTAATAAAACTAAGGAGTTCATCCTTTTGGTGCTCAAATGATTTTTTTTTTTATATGGATTTGATTCTATGTACACTCTAATTTTGCTCGCAAGTTAATGACAAATATATAAGTCTTAATATTCTTACAACAGATTATTGTAGCTCTAGAGCAGCGTCACTAAATTGAATGTCATTCAACAAAATTTAAAAAAGAATAGTTAAATTTTAGATAATTTAATTTATCTGAAAAATATTCTGCATCTTTATCCTTGATTTGTTGTAGTCCAAAGAATCCTTCGTTAATTTTAAATAGGACAAGTTGCATATCAGCATCCCTCACTTAGTTGAGTTAGCTATCAACCTATCGATGCGATTATACGAACTCAATTTCATCTTAGGATTAGTTTACTTGTTCTCAGCATATTGAAATTGCAGATTAATATAATTGCAGCATGCAAGTGTAATGATGCTGAAGCTCTACTTTTCATTAATAATTTTGCATATATCATTATGGCTAGCTCATCTCTTTTTACATTTGGGAGAATCAGCTTCTTAGTTTCGTCCATTATAGTATAAATAATATCTATAGTTGATTGTTTTTCTGAATCTACCATCGTCAACAGTTGAACCAAGAGCTTTGTTGTTGTTATTACTTATATAATACTTAATCAAAATCTTTTTTTTAATACATTGTCTTATTTTATCCCTTCTACTTTCTTTGTCTAAGCATTGCTAAGATATTTATTTGAGATGAAGATAGATTTAAATGGTTGACGTGCTTTCAACATGCTTTATAAGTCATGTAAACTATAGCAACCCTAATTGTAGCTGGCCATAGCAGTTTCTTCATTGAAAATTTTCTCATTAATTCTAAAACACACGAATGATTATGTTAGATCGGTACTTTCCGCCACATAGAGCCCACCAAATAATTTGAAGACTTATTTTAGGCATAAGATTAAAAGGGCAATTTAATCATTTGTTAGTTATTCTTGTTTAGTATAAATAGGGCTTAATTTGATTAGGCTTAGAGTATGTTATTGTTGTCTAGAATCTAAGGAGTTAGGGTTCGGGAGAGAGATCGCTACCTCACGAATTGTAGGTATTTGTCTTTTATGTATTTTTTATTGTATTATTTTGTTTGGTACTAGTGAAATAGAATATATTCTTTTTGCTCTAATCGTTGCGAAAATTTGTCTTGTTCCTATCAAATTGTATCAAAGCCGAGCCAATCAAACATTCACGTCTCATTCCTTTTGCGCACGCCTTTTGTGACCAAACCCGGTGTTCTAGTCGCAATTTGAGCTACTTGAGAAGCAATTATGGGACCGTCGCACATCCCTTCATGATTGAATCTCGCAATACAATCATCATTCAAGCTAGCTCGAAAGCCATTGACGGGATTGCGATATAGAGGAGCTCTACCTTCGTGATTGAAAATCGTCTATGGAGTAATGAAGGCCAAGAAAGTATACATAGGATGACAAATTAGTGGGAGGAGGTGAGTCAAATCAGATATGGAATGGAGGTGTGTTTCTCGTCCATGGAGGGGCGGTTCTCATCCATGGAGGGGAGATTCATGGCCCTGAAAGAAATGATAAAGAAGATAATTGAGATTCACACAAATCGGCCTCCACTTGCAGCGGTATCGAGTGACGACATCTTGAGCGGACGCGAGCATCAGAAGGATTCATGCGATATCAGGGCAGCATCGATGCCTTAGACAGATTTGGAGAGGCGAGCTCGAGTGAAGGAATTGGGAGTGTACTTGAATGACAATATTTGTGAGAAATAGTGCGACATCCAGACAACTCGAACAAGCGGCAACACGTGGAATTGGATGGCTTGCGATTCTAGGCTGGAGAAGATCTATTTGAAGAATTTCGGTTTGTAATAGAAAATCATGGTAGGTGGGAACCCTGTCGATGGCTGCATGAAACCGCACAAGTGTCTTTTGTTGCAATAGCCTTTATGGAGGCAAAAGGTAATTTAGGAGCTTAAGGAAACAGACGAATTGATTAAGGGTCTTGTGGGTCGAGAAAGAGAACCCAACCCTTGCTTCATGGGTTGACCAAACTTTGGTCGAGAAAATTGAAGAGCGACTCACTCATAAGGAAGCTGAAGATGTCGATCTCTGAAAGAGATAATGTCTTTGGTTGATTTATCGCTTGGAGAGATATTTTGCTGTTAGTGAGTTGACAGATGAAAAAAATTGATAAGGGTCTTGTGTTTGGAAGAGAAGTCTCTGGTATCAATGGTGAGAATAACGTCAATAAATCATAACTTGAGAAGAATTCAAGGACCAATTGTTGGAGCATTTCAGAACCACACTGGAAAGTAATTTTACATGAGTAGTTTGTTGCATTTGTTCATGAAGGTTCCGTCATGGATTATGAGAGAAATTTGAAATGAAATCCGATTATCTGAGGGATATCGGAAAAAGTGTAGGAAGGAAACTCAATGGAAGGGTTGAGACAAAAAATTCGAGCAACACTTCATCTGTTGAGATGGCAAGGATTGAGGGAAACTATGAAATTTATACAGTTGGTTGAAGATAAAAATATAATGGAATGAGCTAACAAGAGTAGCACATGTGTAGCGTCATATCAAAATGTTAAAACGACAATAATACCAAAAACTAAAATAGTGGGATCCCATAGGGAGGCTCTAGGAGACGAGAATAATGTGCGACAACCATGTACGACATTCAAGCACTTTACAAAGATAGAAATTCAATAGAAGCGAGCCAAGGGTTACGTTTCGACGTGACAAAAAGTTTTCCCTAGGATACCGTTGCATGGATCGGACCTTACAGGTTCTCATAGTGTGTGACGAGGAGGCAGGAGATGAGGAAACATATAAGACTGTGGTGGAGGAGGAGCACCCTCACTTAGATATGACAAAAGTCTTTTTGAACTCGGTGGTGGGATTAACACCAAACAACCACACTATGATATTTCGGGGACAGATCAAAGATCAGTACGTAGCTGTTTTGGTAGATAGTGACCCCACCCATAATGTCATCTCTACTCAAGTAGCGAGGCAAGTGGGGCTCGAAATTGTTAATACATGAAGTTTTGGAGTCATAATGGGACAAGTGGAGAAGAGCAATGGAGTTTGTAAATAGGTGATTTTGATAGTGCAAAATATTAAAGTGATGTAGGTTTTTTTTTTGTGGGATTTGGGTAGCACTTACATGATATTGGGTATGAAATGATTGCTCTCTTTGGGAGATTAAATGAATTGGAAACTTCCGACAATGGAGTTTCAGGAGGGAGACAAGATGATGGTGCTTCACAATAATTCCAATTTGTGCAATACCTTGGCGACACTCAATACCATGGTCAGAGTAATACATGACACAGTTTTGGGATTTTTGATTGAGTTGCTTTGCATGGAAGAGATACATGACATGCAAATTATTTAAAGAGAGTCCCGACATCGATCCAACAACTACAATAATTTGTTAAGGTTTTCCGGTTGTCTTGCCGATTGCCACCTTGGAGGGAACACAAGCATGCAATAACTCTGTGACCGGTGGTTTTTCCCATTAGTGTGCGCCCTTACCGTTACTCTTAGGTACAAAAGGATGAGATCGAAAGATTGATCTGATAGTGTTGGAGGTTGGGATCATATAGCTTAGTGTCAGCTCTTTCTCTAGCCCAGTTTTGCTCGTGAAGAAGGATGGGAGTTTGCGTTTCTATGTGAATTATTGAGCAACGAATAAGGAAGTGATACCTAAAAACTTTCCCATCCTAGTGATCGATGAGCTATTGGATGAGTTGTTTGAGGTTGCGGTATTCTCCAAGATTTACTTGAAGTAAGGATAGCGTAAGATTCAGATGCAACTGACATATGTGCACAATATTAAATTTCAAATTCATGAGGGTCATTAAGAATTTTTTGTTATGCCATTCATGTTCACCAACGTACCAACTACATTTCAATCATCAATGAATAAGGCGTTTCAACCTTTTATCCGGAAGTTTTTGTTGGCGTTCTTTGATGATATCCCAATGTACAGTCATTCCTTGGAAGACGACATTGATCGCTTGAAAGTGTTGATGGTACTCGTGTGCACCAGCTCTACATTAACTACGGTATTCTCCAAGTTTGACTTGAAGTCAGGATACTATCAAAAAATTAAGATGAAGCCGACGGATGTGCACAAGATTGTGTTTCTCTTCTTAAAAGTTAAAATAGTGATTTTTTATGCGATATGAAAGATTTGGGTGGTATAAATATAGAAAGTGGACTTTAGGTATTAGATTGTAAATACGTAGGAGTTGAGTGATATCTATGTAAATGCCTCTTATATATCTATAATTGTTCCAAAGTTCCACTTATGGTACTGATGAGAGTTTGTGATTGCAGGAGAGCCGGCTGTCGGCCGTGTGTGAGAAAGTATTTGACCGTTGTTTGGCTCCATCAACTGCAGTAGGAGAAGGCTGCGATAACATGACCATGATCTTGGTTCAGTTGAAGAAACCCATCCCTTCTAATGCCGCAAATACTGAACAATCATCCCAGCCTGGGCCTGACATAGACGAAAATTCTGTTGCTTGATCAAACCTTCACTGGATTCCACTCTTTGGTTTTTATCTCCTTTTTCCTGCAATATTTGTGCAATATAAACCCTATTTCTTCATAAAAAAGAAAAGTAAAGAGCTTTATTGATGCAAAGTTTACTTTGACAATATTTTTATGCAACAGATTTTTCCTTAGAAGTGGCACTTTGAAAATAAATGTACATATTGCTTTTATATCATGTTGTTCATCTTCCATATGCATTTCGGTTATGTAAATTGTTAGTGAATGATGCTTGCTTGTTTTGAAAAATAATATTTAGAAAAATGTTTTATTATAAGTATGCATTATTTGTCAATTCATATATTAATTTTTCATTAGTTATGTTTATATTCTTCATTTTGTTCGGTAGACTTGACTATTTTATAATATTACATGAAGATAGTGTTGCAGAACTATTGATTTGAGGCGAGTGAAGATGTATCTCTCGTTGTAATATTTGGCCATCTTTATGTGTTTGTTTAGTGCAAGAGCTTAGCCCCTAATAAAGGGAAATTTATAAAGAGTTCTGTGTAGTTATATGTGTAAATATATAAAGAATTGTGTGGTATGTGTGTAAATGCCCCTAATAAAGGGAAATTTATATGCATATCACTGATGTATTTACTTAAACACCCAAAGTTTGACATTTATATTTATAATGCTCTGTTGTCATTTCAAAGTTATATTTATTTTTAAAAAGTTTGTAAAAGTGGTGTTGACATGATATTTATGTGGCATGCATTTAAATATGGAAGTTTAGATGGTAGATATGTAAATAAATAAGAATTGTGTGGTTTGATGTAAATGCCCCAATAATAAAGTTTGAGATTTTTTTGTGTGGAAGTGTGCTTTAGATTAACTAAAAATGGTAATTGCAAACATAATTGCTTTGAAGTTATTTTAGATATGCTAACTAAAAAGATAGTTGCAGGTGGTTGGAGCATGTATTACTAAAGCATTTGCCATCACTGTAAATTTGTATTCTCCTCCTAACATTTGACAAAAGAAATCTCTCAATATGGTTGTTTTTCTGTCTAGAAGATCAAAAGAGTTGCTCCGAAGATAGGACAAGGTGTGAATTGCCTAAACTCATCTTCTCATGTATGTTTTTAAACAAAATGTTCATCAAACGTTCAATATCAATCATAATGCAAATAGTATGAAAGTTTACTATAAGCATTGTGGCTAAAATAACTTCATTAAATGAGTTCCCCTTTGATGATAAATCCTCATCAATAAAAGTAATAGGTGGTTGGCTCGCCACTATAACCTAGAGAAATTCACTAATTTCACTGCTTTTGACTTGAGTTGCTTGGACTAGACTGATGAGAAGCCTTTGGTCTACATCCTCTTAAGAATTACAAGAACCATCCTTGCAATATGTCTGCCCATCATTGAAATGTGTTCATTTTGAGCTTCCTCTATTGGATCATTCCCTTTTCTCATTGTGTTCACCTCCTAAGCCATGAACTGCTTAAACTCTTTAGCCTTTATGAAATCTTCAATTACACTTCTCAGATGATGGCGCTCATTAATGTCATAGCCATGATCACTATGGTACATATAATACTCCTTTGGGTCATGTAAATGACATCTTGAATTCATCAAAGCATTTATTTTAAAGAATCTTTTTTTTGAATGACTTTGATAATCTCTACCATATAGACTCTTAGTAGAGCCACAATTAGTATCAATTGATTTGGATGCTGCAAACTCCTTTCTTCTCTACTACTTGCCTGTCTTCCTTCAATATGAACATACCACCTGATCAAAGACGCTTAATTCTCCACAGAATTTTTTCCTATCTCCATTTGATCAGGTTGCCCTCTATTTTAAGATTTGTGAAGGTTTATTTTGAGATGATGTTTTTACTCCTTATTTTTCTATTCAGATAAACTTAACAATAAATTATGCTCCTTAGTGGATGTATAATTATTTGATAATTTTGATTCAACCAAGGTCCTTGGGAACTATAACCCAAGATTATAATGGAATGGACCTCTTGCAAGTGCTGAGTCAATATAACATGAAATTGTTGGTTGTAAATGACTTCCCTTCATAATCTCCTACTATAATATGGTCACTGATAAATTTGTGCAGTAAAGATATACTTGAACTCTTCAAAAGATGTGATAATTTGTTTTGGTAAGTTATTGAATTAGTGGAGAGCTGATACATTTAATGTCATGAAAAATAATCGACATTTTAATTCATATTTGATATTTAGCAAGCAATCAACCAATTTTATTGATGCAACATGATTTAATCTCCCATTATAAGACTCAAAAAATAGAATCTTAATTTCATTGATGCCTTCTTTCCTTCCTATGATGAGAAGGAGAGAAATCTTCGTTATCTCGATATTAAGTTTCATTATTTTCTATCTCGATATAAAGCCCTTCTTGATCTTGCCATCCATATTGCACTTCTTAAACCAATAATTTAGAAAAAAATCAAATGACATCTAAACATTGAGCATAACTCTAGGTACATGCTCCAATGCTTCATGAATCAACAAAGTCGTTTGATCTTTTAATTCATTCATCTACTAAACCATGAACTCCCTAGTGCAGTACATGTTAACTAAATCCTTATAACCTAAGCTTTTTTCCTTGTGCAAAGCTTATCTTCTAATATATGTGTCATGATTTACACTCACCGTACCTTAAAACATGTCAGATCATCAGTAGTTTCACAACATTTTAGTAAGTATTTATTATAAGATAATAGTGGAAAAATAGAGAAGATTGATATTAAATTGAAGACTAAATAGGAAATGTTTTGTTTCGCTCTCTAATTTTTTGAAAGCATAAATAAAAAGGGCCCCACCTCATGGATGACTTTTCCTAAAATAGATAATATTGATATAAAATTGAAGACTAAATAGGAAATATTTAATTTCACTCTCAATTCTTCAGAAGCATAACAAGGGGCCCCACCTCATGGAGAACTTCCTAAAATAGATAAGATTAATATAAAATTGGAGACTAAATTGGAAATGTTTTGTTTCACTCTCAACTCTTTGGAAGCAAAAAAAGTGGCCCCACCTCATGGATGCTTTTTCATATTTAAAGATTTGTGTTGGCTCCACTTAGAGATGATTACCTAAGTGGCAAATTCATGCTTTCTATGAATATACTTGAAATAGTAATCACATGCTGATGTTGTCCTATTCATTAAACCTTCACAGAGAGCTTTATATTAATACATATAATTTTAATTTATAAGCTAAATTATAACTCAAACTTGCGCAAAACTGCAAGTAAACTTGAAATCAAATTTTAATTAAAGAGAGCAGCACTAGTTTAAGAAAATTGTGTTTAGTTTAAAAATTTACAAATACAATGTAATGTTTTAATGAATTTGAAGTTTATACTACTGTTCATTTCGACTGAATTTAAAATTCGACCGAATTTTAATTCTATCATTTATGTAAAATGTTATAAGCAAGTTCACTGCTGCCACCGGTCACCTCTATCGCCTCTCGCTCGCCATCAGTGCTAACCGTCACCCGCTTGCCATCACAGCCGGCTTGCCGCCTCCGCTCGCCATCGCAGTCTTCCCGTTCACCGCCTCCGCTCCTTACTGCTAGATGTTGACACCACCTTCCGTCGCTGCCTCCCATCGCTGCTTGCCGCCTCCGCATGCCTGCCGTCGTTGCCTGCATCACTTACAGGCACCGCATGCATCACCCGCCGCCCGCCACCTGTTGGCCGCCTCTCACCCCCCACCAACTGCTAGAAGTTGCCGCCACCAGTTGCCACCAACCACCTGCCACCGTCTGTTGCTTGCCATCGACTGGCTGCCTGCTACTATTTGTCCATATAAATACATTATATTCAATCTATTTCAAATGAACTAATAAAATATAAAGTGATAAATTTATTTTTCAGTGAATAAAAAAATAAAAAAAAATTTAAATATATTATAATTATAGTAATATATATATGTCGACAATACATTCCATTTTAGTAAACCGACCCAAAATGAACTTGAATCACTTTCAAGTGACATTCAATTATTTCGACACTCATTTAAATATACTAAATTAAAGAAAACTTCTAATCATGCCAATTTTGAATTAGCGGGAGCGATAATGCTTTGAAAATCAAAACAGTGAAAAGATGAAAGATGTCTATAATTGTGGTGATCGTACAGATTTCGAGACCAACCTAATATAAATATGAGAATTATTTTTCTTTTTAATTATAAATATATAATATGCCTTGTAGTTTTTTGATTAATTAATTTCTATAATATGAAAAATTAAATTATTATTTTTTTCCTTGTAACTTTAAAGAAGACTTCCCCAGAATCCACAGTGCAGTCATGATGCCCATGGTCGTTCTTCTCCCAATTTAAAACTTCTCTGCTTCGTTGATCCCCCTCCAGAAACCCTAACCTCTTTCCCTTTTTCCCGCTATGGATTTGAACATTCACCCTGGGGATGAATTGAATTCTTCTCTTTTCTACTTGACATCCGATGGCTATTATGCAGCCCATCCTCCTCCTCGCTGTAAGTGGGCTGAAACCCTTTTATTTTCTGTCGAGGTTAGTTTTGCCTGACTTCTTCGTTTCCGATCAGCCGGTCACTTTGGAGGGGCAGCCATGCACAACCCAAAGCTAACCAAGTCCGGCCGGGAACCGATCGGGCGACAAATCATGAAGGAGAGGATTCGTGAGGAAATCTTAGCGAGGGAGATGCTAGAAAGGAGGATTCTGGAGGAGGAAGTGAGGAGAGAGCTCGAGATTGAGCGCATTATGGAAATAAGAAGGCTGCAGATGGAGAGGTGGCCGGAGTTTGGCGGCACCAGCGGAATGGTGATGCATGGCGATCGCCATGCGCAAACATTTATGCCTTCACGGATAGAGGCAGGGATGCCGGCGTCTCATGGGCGTGGGATTGTGCAGGATGTTGCGGAGCTTGCATTTCGTGAGCGATCCTCGCCTCACCTAACTCAGAAAAAAACAATGGCTGTAGTGGCACAGTCTGCTTTGCGGCACGAATCGGAGAAGTTTGCGCCATCTAATGAGGTTGGTGTTCGTTTGCCTTATTAGTTTCATGTTGTCGTTGAAGTGATGGCTAAGTATATGGCATTAACATGGTTTGCAACGTTTTTTCTTCTTTTTTATTGTGTTTTTATTTTCCCATCACTTGTCTGTATATCTTGGATGGTACTTCACATATAAACGTTTATCTTCGAATTGTTTTCCTTGCTTTTATTTTGTTTCTTGAAACTGGTGTATTTTGATGTTCCAAGATACATGAAAACTGCCGAGTAAAAAATTCTGAATTATTCACAGATTGAGTTAAGTGTCTTCCTGACGTAGGCTTTTTTTATCCATTTCGTAAATCATGCGTCTCCCTTTCTAATCACTTGACACCTCTAGCTTAATCTGGGAATATGCGCATACAACTGCACAAGTATATTTGAGGTACTTTTCTATACTTATTCGTTGGGACAACTTTCGACGATGAGGAGTTTCGATGCAAATGTTGGCGAAACTTGGTTTTTGAAGAAGAAATTTCATTTTGTAAAGCTGATCCCTATTCTTCTCTTTGATTTTTTTTTGTTCTTACAAACTTTTTGCCTCAACATTATTTTCTAAATTACAGTAAATCAGCACTCTGTATTCTGTTCTTTTAAATGCACGTGAGACTTAATTTACTTCATTTTTCCTGGACATTGTTAGTATAATGATTTCTACAGCTGTGCCAAAATCATCAAACTTTACATAATTTTCATTGCATTGGCATGAATTGCAATTTGTATTGTTGCGATGGAGTTTGACAGTGCTGGGCATTAAGTAACTTAACTGTGCATTGGGATTGAGTAGTTTTAAATGATGACGAGATGGTTCTTATCAAGGCCATATTTGGTTAAGTGGCAGATAACAAGATGCTGCAAAGAAGACAAATTTTTTACTGAAAAAAATGAACTTTTTTTTTTGTAGAGTTTGCTTTAGAAAAGTGATCTTGGATAAACTAGCATAGATTGTGAATGATTGTGGCCCATGGTACGACTTTAATAAATTACTGTTTGGAAATATAGAATGCATTTCTCCAACCAAAGATGCTTTAGTATTAAAAAAAAAAGAAACAATAAAAAAACATTGCCTAGTTTAAGCAAGCCTAAAAAATGGATTTTATCCACATGATGTGAACAATGTAAGCCTTATTCTTTTATCTAAGTTATGGGTCTAATTTGACTGCACACCCTTATACTCCCTATCACACTTCCCTAACATATCCAGAAAATTGCAACTCTGTTTGGTACGGACTGCCTCGTAAATGGAGATGAATTATAAATTTGATTTATTTTGCTTCTTTATAAATCCATCCACCCCGGATCTCCATTTCTCTTTCTTGACGCTAGTTTTTTCAAGCATTCTTAAAGATTTCCCTTTCATTTTGCTAGTGATTTTGCTATGATGTTGTTTGCTTACTATTAGCCTGAATCAGCAATATTGGATTCATGCTTAAACTCTTAAATTTTAATATATTTTATGTATATTTTATATTAGCATTTATTAAAAGAGCTAAATTGCTTAGTAATGAGTTGTATTGTGGCTAGATCATGATTCACTCATTAGTTCATCAAGCTTGGATCAGTTACACCCCCATTCATTTCTATCTTATCTATAGTGACATATGATGACCAATTTTTGCACCTAACACTTCTTGGGCTTGGTGCTGTTATCTTTTATCAATGTTTAAGCCCCCATGTGTCATGATTTATTTTTCTACTAAAATCCAAAAATGATGTAAACACGATTATTTTTGCCTTTAGAATATGATTAAAAATCATATTGGAGCTGAATTATAAGAGGCAGAGTTGATAATACTATATTCTATCTTAATTATTCTCTTTTTTCATGCTTTCAAGAGAAAAGATATCATATATGAGTTCTCTTTGTGTGTATACACTAATAAAATGAAGTTGTTGAATGAAAGAAAAAAATATTTCTACAAAAGTGATTCTCTTTTTTAAAATGAATGTTCCAAATGATTTTGAGGGGATGCTATTTTAATGGTTGCCCATAGCATAAACCAATTAACTATATTGGACTTGGATTTAAGAGTCCTACACAAGCTCTTAGCTAATTTTTTTATCACTTCAACATCTCAAACAACAACTTTTTTTATAATATTTTGGATTGCTACATTTTTTATACATATTCCTAAAATAGGGAAAAATTTGATCCAAGGGCAATTCTTTTTGTCTTCTTTTCAATTCTTCCGCACAAATGGGTATAAATTAAGGTTAAAATCACATTATTGGGTATTAAGACACTTTTCATTTGTAAGGCAAGACGTTAAACCTCTAAATCAATAAATTGCATAAATTAAGAAGTATTGTCCACACATTAAAGTATGAAATAAGAAGTAACCCATTAACATCCTAACCTATTAACAATTTAGAAGTAACAAATTGAGTAAAGTATTAAGTATCATATTAACATTTTAATATTAAAACATGAAACAAGAAGTGTTATATAAACATTAAAGGTAAGATCTTAAAGCAAGAATTAATAATATAATAATTCAAAATAAGATCACAAAGGTATCTCTCTCCCATTCTTAATGTCGAGCATCAAAGTAAAAATATAATAAATAATTAGTTACCAAAATTAGAATTTTCAAAATCGAAATCCCTAATAATCTTATAACTTAGTGGGTTTTAAGAGGATTTATTGTCCCCTACTTGATTAATGTCATGATAAGGTGATCTGTAGGGAGCCTGATAATAATTTGCGACGTTAAGATTTATGTTTTTAGTGATCGTTATGATAGATTAAACACTAAAGACGGTGAAAAATATATCTATAAATTAGTAACATAAAGAGAAATGAAAAGTANTTTTTTCATGCTTTCAAGAGAAAAGATATCATATATGAGTTCTCTTTGTGTGTATACACTCTAATAAAATGACGTTGTTGAATGAAAGAACAAATATTTCTACAAAAGTGATTCTCTTTTTTAAAATGAATGTTCCAAATGGTTTTAGNGAGATTTAATTCAAGTGAAGTGTATTCAAGATGAAAATCAAAAAGTGATTTTCTTAGAGGGAGATATTCAACCTAGGTGGGTGAGATATTTTGATATACTTTTCAATAAATTTTTTAAAAATATGATTAACCTTGGTAATCTTAATATCTTTAATAATAATTGAACTATTTTTATCGTCACATTAGTAACAAAGAAGTTGAGGAGACTTTAAAGAAAATCAAGGTTGAAAAATCAATAGGACCTGATGATACCCCAATTGAAGTGTGAAAATATTTAGGAGATTTAAGAGTTTTTTGGCCAACTAAACTTTTTAATATTATTTTAAACCAAAACAGATGTCTGATGAGTGGATGAAGAGTATTTTGGTCACCATTTTCAAGAACAAAGGGGATGCACAAGAGTGCAAATTATAGAGGGGTTAAATTAATGTTTTATACATTAAATTTTTGGGAGAGAATAATTGAATATAGGTTAAGGCGTGGTACAAAGATTTCTCATAATTAGTTTGAATTTATGTCAGATAAGTTTACTATGGAAGCTATACATTTATCGAGAGGTTTGATGGAGAAGTAGGGAAAAAGTAAGGAGGATCTATATTTGATTTTTATTGATTTAGAAGAAGCTTACGATTTGTTTCCAAGAGATGTTCTTTAGGGTGTTCTAGAAAAGAAAGGCGTTGGTATGACTTATATTCAATTCATTAAGGATATCTATACCAGAGCTGTTACTTTTGTTTCAACAGAAGGAGGTTTGACCAAGTGTTTTCTTTTTTTAGTTGGATTACATCAGGGATTAGCTTTAAGCCCATATCTGTTTTGCTTTAATTATGGATGCTCTTACTGGACATTTACAGGAGGATGTACCTTGTTCTATGCTTTTCGCTGATGATACTCTTTTTGTGGATAAGACTAGAGAAATAGTTCCGGAAAAAAAAAAGAATTATGGAGGTCTACATTGGATTCTAAAGGCCTTCATTTGAGTAGATCTAAAACTGAGTACATGAAATATAATTTTAGTAGTAGATCTAGTGACAGTCCTGTAATTATGGGTGATCAAATCATTTAAAGGTGTGAACATTTTAAATATCCCGGGTCTATTGTTCAAAGTGTTGGTGATATAGATGGGGATGTTATTAGTAGAATTCAAGTTGGTTGAAGTGGAGGAATGTATCTGACCTATTGTGTGATAGAAAAATACCGCTTAGAATAAAAGGAAAGTTTTATAAGATTTTGGTGAGACTTGCAATGCTTTATTACGCAGAATGTTGGTCTTTAAAAGAGAAGAATAAAATTAAGTGTTGGTGAGATGAGAATGCTTAGGTGGATGAGTGGCTTGACAGTTAGAGATAAAATGTGAAACTAATGTATCCGTGAAAGAGATTAAAGAGTTGGTGTAGCTCCAGTGACAAACAAGATTAGAGAGAGGCTCCTTAGATGACTTGGTCACATTAAACGTCGACTATCTAATGATCCAATTAGGAGAGTAAATGTTTTAGATTCGACTTATGCTTAGAAAGGCAGAGGTAAGCCTAAAAAGACAAGCATATTATATTAAAAATGATCTTATTTTATTAGATCAATAGGACACAATGAAGAAAAAAGGATTCATGCAATAGACCACTTAGTGGGATAAAGGCTTGTTATTGTTGTAATATTTCAAGTTATGACAATATTTTCCTAGCCTGCCTACTCATCTTCAATCTTAATAGTCCTTTTCTTCCTAGTCAATAACAATTAAAAAAAATCATAATTAAAATTTAAAATAATGTTTATTTTCATCGTATAACTTTAAATACTTAAATTTTAATAGATAATTTATTTATTTATTTTTTGTTGACTTTTATTATCCTATTTGTTTTGCATCTTTCCCCTTCGTATTTGTCCCTTGGCTTTGCCAACATCCCATCTCTCTTTTTTAAATACTGGTCTACACTGGATTCTGGTGTAGTGTTATGCTAGTAGTGCATCAGATGAGGTAGTTCCTGCTCATACAAAATCTTAAAAGAAGTGCCGCGCTGCGGTATGGTATGAAGTGTTGTACCAATACTCCACTCAGCAATCTATTCTGTCCAAAGCTTTTGGGTATCTGATACAAAATAATGCAGATATGTCTCCACACTTCTATTATGTAGCATATCTTATTGAAGCGTTAATATTTTTTGAACCATAAAAACATGAATTATATAGTTATGTGATAGTTTAAAAAAATACACACAACGACAAAAAGCTTTTAGCATGAATCCTTTTTCTCCACCGCGTCTTATTGAGTATCATATTTTCATTTAATTCTAATAAATTAAGATAATGTTTTATACAACAAGCCCAAGTGTTTTTTTGATCCACGTCTACCATTCTTAACAAAAGTCAAATCTAAAACTTTTACTCTCCTAACTGGCTTATCTGATGGTTGACGTTTAATATGACCTAACCATCCAAGATGACACTCTCCAATCTTATCTTGCTCTAGAGCTACTCCAACCCTGTTATAAATTTATTCGTTTCACATTGTCTCTAAGTTCAAAGCCACAAATCCGCCTGAGGATTGGCATCTCAGCAACACCTAAACTTACTTTTACGCTTCTCTTTTATAGGCCAACATTCTGCTTCATAAATCATTGCAGGTCTCACCGTCATTTTTTTTTAAAAGTTTCTTTTAGTCTAAGTGATATTTTTTTATCATACATTAGACCCATTGCATTCCTCCATTTCAACCATCGAACTTGAATTGTACTAATAATATCTCATCTATATCACCATCACTTTGAAAAATAGACTCGAGACATCTAAAATGTTCACTCCTTTGAATGACTTGATTACTCATTGTTACGTCTCATTGTTACGACCCCTCCACTGGATCTATTGCTATTAAAATTACATTCCATATATTCAGTTTTAAAAATATACATCAGATTTATTTTTTTTCTAGTATTAAGCTTTTACAATGTGGATGTATTTCTTTCTAAGTTCGAAACAAATCATAACATAATCACCCTTTTTTTGTAGAATTTGTGTTATTAAAAGTAATAGCATATTTAATGTTATTTTGTTCAATTTATTTCTTAATAATTTTATGCAAGTAAAATATGAAGTAAAAAGTAATGCAAAATATAAAAATTTTGTTGCGTGAACATTGATTGTATAAAGAGATATTTTTAATGAAAGTTATAGATTGCCCAAAAAAAAGTTAGGAATTAAATAACTCTAGCAGATGTTGTTGCGTTATGTATTCCATGTTGTCTTGTTATCTCCATGAAAAAAAAATCTTTTAATATGAGTATATTATGTATNTTTATAAATTACTGTTTGGAAATATGAAATGCATTTTTCCAACCAAAGATGCTTTAGTATTAAAAAAAAAAAGAAACAATAAAAAAAACTTTGCCTAGTTTAAGCAAGCCTCAAAAATGGATTTGATTCACATGATGTGAACAATGTAAGCCTTATTCTTTTATCTAAGTTATGGGTCTAATTTGACTGCACGCCCTTATACTCCCTATCACACTTCCCTAACATAACCAGAAGATTGCAACTCTATTTGGACTGGCTCGTTAATGGAGATGAATTATAAATTTGATTTATTTTGCTTCTTTATAATTCCATCCACCCCGGATCTCCATCTCTTTCTTGATGCTAGTTTTTTCAAGCATTTTTAAAGATTTCCCTTTCATTTTGCTAGTGATTTTGCTATGTTGTTTGCTTACTATTAGCCTGAATCAATAATATTGGACTCATGCTTAAACTCTTAAATTCTAATATATTTTATGTATATTTTATATTAGCATTTATTAAAAGAGCTAAATTGCTTAGTAATGAGTTGTATTGTGGCTAGATCATGTTTCGCTCATTAGTTCATCAAGCATGGATCAGTTACACCCCCATTCATTTCTATCTTATCTATAGTTACATATGATGGCCAATTTTTGCACCTAACACTTCTTGGGCTTGGTGCTGTTATCTTTTATCAATGTTTTAACCTCCCATGTGTCATGACTTTTTGTTCTACTAAAATCCAAAAATGATGTAAACACGATTATTTTCGCCTTTAGAATATGATTAAAAATCATATTGGAACTGAATTATTAGAGGCAGATTTGATAATACTATATTCTATCTTAATTATTCTCTTTTTTCATGCTTTCAAGAGAAAAGATATCATATATAAGTTCTCTTTGTGTGTATACACTCTAATAAAATGAAGTTGTTGAATAAAAGAACAAATATTTCTACAAAAGTGATTCTCTTTTTTAAAATGAATGTTCCAAATGATTTTGGGGGGATGCTATTTTAATGGTTGCCCATAGCATAAACCAATTAACTATATTGGACTTAGATTTAAGAGTCCTACACAAGCTCTTAGCTAATTTTTTTATCACTTCAGCATCTCAAACAACAACATTTTTATAATATTTTGGATTGCTACATTTTTTATACATATTCCTAAAATAGGAAAAAATTTGATCCAAGGGCAATTCATTTTGTCTTCTTTTCAATTCTTATGCACAAATGGGTATAAATTAAGGTTAAAATCACATTATTGGGTATTAAGACATTTTTCATTTGTAAGGCAAGACGTTAAACCTCTACATCAATAAATTGCATAAATTAAGAAGTATTTTTCCACACATTAAAGTATGAAATAAGAAGTAACCCATTAACATCCTAACCTATTAACAATTTAAAAGTAACAAATTGAGTAAAGTTTTAAGTATCATATTAACATTTTAATATTAAAACATGAAACAAGAAGTGTTATATAACATTAAAGGTAAGATATTAAAGCAAGAATTAATAATATAATAATTCAAAATAAGATCACAAAAGTATCTCGCTCCCATTCCTAATGTCAAGCATCAAAGTAAATTATAATAAATAATTAGTTACCAAAATTAGAGTTTTCAAAATCGAAATCCCTAATAATCTTATAACTTAGTGGGTTTTAGGAGGATTTATTGCCCCCTACTTGATTAATGTCATGATAAGGTGATCCGTAGGGAGCATGATAGTATAATTTGTGACGCTAAGAATTATGTTTTTAGTGATCGTTATGATAGATTAAACACTAAAGACGGTAAAAAATATATCTATAAATTAGTAAAATAAAGAGAAATGACAAGTGGAGATTTAATTCAAGTGAAGTGTATTCAAGATGAAAATCAAAAAGTGATTTTCTTAGAGGGAGATATTCAACGTAGGTAGTGAGATATTTTGATAAACTTTTCAATAAAATTTTTGAAAAATATGATTAACCTTGGTAATCTTAATATCTTTAATAATAATTGAACTATTTTTATCGTCACATTAGTAACAAAGAAGTTGAGGAGGATTTAAAGAAAATCAAGATTGGAAAATCAATAGGACCTGATGATATCCCAATTGAAGTGTGAAAATATTTAGGAGATTTAAGAGTTTTTTGGCTAACTAAACTTTTTAATATTATTTTAAACCTAAACAGATGTTTGATGAGTGGATGAAGAGTATTTTGGTCACCATTTTCAAGAACAAAGGGGATGCACAAGAGTGCAAAATTATAGAGCGGTTAAATTAATGTTTTATACATTAAATTTATGAGAGAGAATGATTGAATATAGGTTAAGACGTGGTACAAAGATTTTTCATAATTAGTTTGAATTTATGTCAGATAAGTTTAATATGGAAGCTATACATTTATCGAGAGGTTTGATGGAGAAGTAGAGAAAAAGTAAGGAGGATCTATATTTGATTTTTATTGACTTAGAAGAAGCTTACGATTTGTTTCGAAGAGATGTTCTTTAGAGAGTTCTAGAAAAGAAAGGCGTTGGTATGACTTATATTCAAGTCATTAAGTATATCTATACCAGAGCTGTTACTTTTGTTCGAACAGAAAGAGGTTTGACCAAGTGTTTTCTTTTTTCAGTTGGATTACATCAGGGATTAGCTTTAAGCCCATATCTTATTTGCTTTAATTATGGATGCTCTTACTAGACATTTACAGANAAGGAGGATCTATATTTGATTTTTATTGATTTAGAAGAAGCTTACGATTTGTTTCCAAGAGATGTTCTTTAGAGAGTTCTAGAAAAGAAAGGCGTTGGTATGGCTTATATTCAAGTCATTAAGTATATCTATACCAGAGCTGTTACTTTTGTTCGAACAGAAAGAGGTTTGACCGAGTGTTTTCTTTTTTCAGTTGGATTACATCAGGGATTAGCTTTAAGCCCATATCTTTTTTGCTTTAATTATGGATGCTCTTACTAGACATTTACAGAAGGATGTACCTTGTTTTATGCTTTTCGCTGATGATACTCTTTTTGTGGATAAGACTAGAGAAATAGTTCCGGAAAAAAAAAAAATTGAATTATGGAGGTCTACATTGGATTCTAAAGGCCTTCATTTGAGTAGATCTAAAACTGAGTACATGAAATATAATTTTAGTAGTAGATCTAGTGACAATGCTGTAATTATGGGTGATCAAATTATTTAAAGTTGTGAACATTTTAAATATTCTGGGTCTATTGTTCAAAGTGTTGGTGATATAGATGTGGATGTTATTAGTAAAATTCAAGTTGCTTGAAGTGGAGGAATGTATCTGACCTTTTGTGTGATAGAAAAGTACCGCTTAGAATAAAAGAAAAGTTTTATAAGATTTTGGTGAGACTTACAATGCTTTATGTCGCAGAATGTTANTATTGTTCAAAGTGTTGGTGATATAGATGTGGATGTTATTAGTAAAATTCAAGTTGCTTGAAGTGGAGGAATATACCTGACCTATTGTGTGATAGAAAAGTACCGCTTAGAATAAAAGAAAAGTTTGATAAGATTTTGGTGAGACTTGCAATGTTTTATGTCGCAGAATGTTGGTCTTTAAAAGAGAAGAATAAAATTAAGTGTTGGTGAGATGAGAATGCTTAGGTGGATGAGTGGCTTGACAGTTAGAGATAAAATGTGAAACTAATGTATCCGTGAAAGAGATTAAAGAGTTGGTGTAGCTCCAGTGACAAACAAGATTAGAGAGAGGCTCCTTAGATGACTTGGTCACATTAAACGTCGACTATCTAATGATCCAATTAGGAGAGTAAATGTTTTAGATTCGACTTATGCTTAGAAAGGCAGAGGTAAGCCTAAAAAGACAAGCATATTATATTAAAAATGATCTTATTTTATTAGATCAATAGGACACAATGAAGAAAAAAGGATTCATGCAATAGACCACTTAGTGGGATAAAGGCTTGTTATTGTTGTAATATTTCAAGTTATGACAATATTTTCCTAGCCTGCCTACTCATCTTCAATCTTAATAGTCCTTTTCTTCCTAGTCAATAACAATTAAAAAAAATCATAATTAAAATTTAAAATAATGTTTATTTTCATCGTATAACTTTAAATACTTAAATTTTAATAGATAATTTATTTATTTATTTTTTGTTGACTTTTATTATCCTATTTGTTTTGCATCTTTCCCCTTCGTATTTGTCCCTTGGCTTTGCCAACATCCCATCTCTCTTTTTTAAATACTGGTCTACACTGGATTCTGGTGTAGTGTTATGCTAGTAGTGCATCAGATGAGGTAGTTCCTGCTCATACAAAATCTTAAAAGAAGTGCCGCGCTGCGGTATGGTATGAAGTGTTGTACCAATACTCCACTCAGCAATCTATTCTGTCCAAAGCTTTTGGGTATCTGATACAAAATAATGCAGATATGTCTCCACACTTCTATTATGTAGCATATCTTATTGAAGCGTTAATATTTTTTGAACCATAAAAACATGAATTATATAGTTATGTGATAGTTTAAAAAAATACACACAACGACAAAAAGCTTTTAGCATGAATCCTTTTTCTCCACCGCGTCTTATTGAGTATCATATTTTCATTTAATTCTAATAAATTAAGATAATGTTTTATACAACAAGCCCAAGTGTTTTTTTGATCCACGTCTACCATTCTTAACAAAAGTCAAATCTAAAACTTTTACTCTCCTAACTGGCTTATCTGATGGTTGACGTTTAATATGACCTAACCATCCAAGATGACACTCTCCAATCTTATCTTGCTCTAGAGCTACTCCAACCCTGTTATAAATTTATTCGTTTCACATTGTCTCTAAGTTCAAAGCCACAAATCCGCCTGAGGATTGGCATCTCAGCAACACCTAAACTTACTTTTACGCTTCTCTTTTATAGGCCAACATTCTGCTTCATAAATCATTGCAGGTCTCACCGTCATTTTTTTTTAAAAGTTTCTTTTAGTCTAAGTGATATTTTTTTATCATACATTAGACCCATTGCATTCCTCCATTTCAACCATCGAACTTGAATTGTACTAATAATATCTCATCTATATCACCATCACTTTGAAAAATAGACTCGAGACATCTAAAATGTTCACTCCTTTGAATGACTTGATTACTCATTGTTACGTCTCATTGTTACGACCCCTCCACTGGATCTATTGCTATTAAAATTACATTCCATATATTCAGTTTTAAAAATATACATCAGATTTATTTTTTTTCTAGTATTAAGCTTTTACAATGTGGATGTATTTCTTTCTAAGTTCGAAACAAATCATAACATAATCACCCTTTTTTTGTAGAATTTGTGTTATTAAAAGTAATAGCATATTTAATGTTATTTTGTTCAATTTATTTCTTAATAATTTTATGCAAGTAAAATATGAAGTAAAAAGTAATGCAAAATATAAAAATTTTGTTGCGTGAACATTGATTGTATAAAGAGATATTTTTAATGAAAGTTATAGATTGCCCAAAAAAAAGTTAGGAATTAAATAACTCTAGCAGATGTTGTTGCGTTATGTATTCCATGTTGTCTTGTTATCTCCATGAAAAAAAAATCTTTTAATATGAGTATATTATGTATATTATTATAAGATAAAAAAATGATTCTTTTTAGAGAAATTTTTAAACCTAATATTATTAGTAGTAGGATCTGAAACTAAAATGGTTATTTTGGCAAATATGTCAATATCAAGTAGGAATCACAATCCCAAGTGATTGAATTTTGGACTCACTCATATCTAAAGTTATAATTATTCTAATCTTCTTGATTATGATCCTCCAAGAGAATATATTGGCTCTACATTGATGATGCATGTCTTTTATATAGTATTTGCTTATTCTTAGAGGTAAAATCAATGAAGGCTTTTTTGATAAAACAATAGGGTACGATTAGGCTCGATTGCATGGACTGAGAAGTGAATTGTGTTGTAGTCTTGGCCACTAAATTTTTAAGAGTGTTTAAGTATTTAGTAACAAGCATGCTCCTTTTTCTGAGATTATATATTGGTTATGGAGCTTTTCGTCACGATGATTCTTAGTTTCTTTTCCTTTGATAAAATATCAAACAATAAATTTTTTGCATGTTTTGTATGCTTTAATTTGACAAAGCTTGCTACAACTTGGCTTGGGAGTTTTGAATTACTAAGAAATGGACGATCATATGAAGAAAATACAATTTAAAATTATTTTGAAATCCAATAATTAATAATGAAACAAAAAAATTAAAATTAAAATCAATGTTAAATTGACATATCTTGGCTCTACCGTTGCTTCATTTACGGTAGATATTATTTATTCATTCACTCTTTTTTATTTGAATTCTAACAATATAACGAGTTTTTAAAATAAAAATCAGGGAATTAATTATAATTCTAAATGAGAGTACTCAATTACAAGACTATTAGGTATTCCAATTATTAATCTAAATATTAAAATATACTAAACCTATAAATGCAACAATGTATGATGGTGGAAGCATGTTGTTTATCTTTTCATTTTATTTATAATTAGTATAATATTTCGTACTTTTTTTATATCTATTTTGGGAGTATCCTTTAAACATAATCTAACACACTCATAATCGATAAATGCTCCATTAACCCAATGTGGTATGAAATATATCTAATATTGATTGTGTGAGGTGGAAAGACATGTACTTGTTCCAAGCCGATGCATCCCCTGTCGACATAGTGATATATGATTTTAATTTTATAATTGTTTAAGGCACATTGCTTCTCTAGTCAGTACACTATAAGGGGTGAATTTTGTCTTTTAATATGCACATGCAGGTCGTACATATAAAATATTTTTATTTTTCGATTGTCTTAATATATATTTTCTTTTTGTGTGAGATTGTGTTTATCTATTAATTAATGTATGTGTGTGTGTTCAGATCATATTGTAAAAAAATTATGATAAGATATTTTTATGAAGGAAACTGATATATATACATTCATAAAACAATATAAATGTTTGTTTTATTCTTGCAACTTGACAGATCATGTGTAACAAAGCGCAAATTAATATAAGTCACAAATAGTAATTTAAATTGAAAATACATTAATTAAATGCATAAAGATTGAGAAATAAAAATATAAAATATGTCTAATATTGATTGTATGAGATGGAAAGACGCATAACCATCTTAAGCTGATTCATCCCCCGACGACACAACAATATGTGATCTTAATTTTATGATTGTCTTAAGGTATACATTGTTTCTCTCACCAATACTATATGTGNAATTAAATGCATAAAGATTGAGAAATAAAAATATAAAATATGTCTAATATTGATTGTATGAGATGGAAAGACTCATAACCGTCTGAAGCTGATTCATCCCCCGATGACATAGCAATATGTGATCTTAATTTTATGATTGTGTAAGGTATACATTGTTTCTCTCACCAATACTATATGGACGAATTTTGTCTTATAATATGCACATACAAATTGTACATATAAAATATGTTTATTTTTTATAACATATATATATATAAAATGGTCGGAGGCTATTGTACGAGCCCCCAACCACCCTTATGTGCCTAACAATTTGATGACCGCCCTTTCTACCGGCAAATTGGCCAGAGGGGGATTCGAATCCGTGACCTGAGAGGACTTACGACCTTCAAAGAGGCTGCTCTACCAACATGTCACGACTGACGACACACACACACACACACATATATACATACGTTGATAGCACAAACTTCTCACCCATGAATTTATGATCTCCTTTGGCGAAATGGNATAACTCTAGCATATATTGTTGCGTTATGTATTCCATGTTGTCTTGTTATCTCCATGAAAAAAAATCTTTTAATATGAGTATATTATGTAGATTATTATAAGATAAAAAAATGATTCTTTTTAGAGAAATTTTTAAACCTAATATTATTAGTAGTTGGATCTGAAACTAAAATGGTTATTTTGGCAAATATGTCAATATCAAGTAGGAATTACAATCACAAGTAATTCNATAACTCTAGCATATATTGTTGCGTTATGTATTCCATGTTGTCTTGTTATCTCCATGAAAAAAAATCTTTTATTATGAGTATATTATGCAGATTATTGTAAGATAAAAAAAGGATTCTTTTTAGAGAAATTTTTAAACCTAATATTATTAGTAGTAGGATCTGAAACTAAAATGGTTATTTTGGCAAATATGTCAATATCAAGTAGAAATTACAATCCCAAGTGATTGAATTTTGGACTCACTCATATCTAAAGTTATAATTATTCTAATCTTATTGATTATGATCCTCCAAGAGAATATATTGGCTGTACATTGATGATGCATGCCTTTTTTTATAGTATTTGCTTATTCTTAGAGGTAAAATCAATGAAGGCTTTTTTGATAAAACAATAGGGTAAGATTAGACTTGATGGACTATTGCGTAGACTGAGAAGTGAATTGTGGTGTAGTCTTGGCCACTAAATTTTTAAGAGTGTTTAAGTATTTAGTAACAAGCATGCTCCTTTTTCTGAGATTATATACTAGTTATGGAGCTTTTCATCATGATGATTCTTAGTTTCTTTTCCTTTGATAAAATATCACACCAATAAATTTTTTGCATGTTTTGTATGCTTTAATTTAACAAAGCTTGCTACAACTTGGCTTGGGAGTTTTGAATTACTAAGAAATGGACGATCAGATGAAGAAAAAACAATTTAAAATTATTTTGAAATCCAATAATTAATAATGAAATNCTTGGCTTGGGAGTTTTGAATTACTAAGAAATGGACGATCAGATGACGAAAAAACAATTTAAAATTATTTTGGAATCCAATAATTAATAATGAAACAAAAAATTAAAATTAAAATTAATGTTAAATTGACATATCTTGGCTCTACTGTTGCTTCATTTATAGTAGATATTATTTATTCATTCACTCATTTTTATTTGAATTCTAATAATATAACGAGTTTTTAAAATAAAAACCAGGGAATTAATTATAATTCTAAATGAGAGTACTCAATTACAAGACGATTAGGTATTCCAATTATTAATCTAAATATTAAAATATACTAAACCTATAAATGCAACAATGTATGATGGTGGAAGCATGTTGTTTATCTTTTCATTTTATTTCTAATTAGTATAATATTTC
>JXCR01148232.1:89404-104693 GCA_002079205.1 Phalaenopsis hybrid cultivar | reverse complement strand
ATATATATATATATATATATATATAAAAGCCCAAGGGCTAATATATTAAAGAGGAAAATGTACAGATAGGTTGTATGAGATGACATAAAAGAAGGCTCAACTCACACAATACAACACACACAAAATGCAAAGAAACAAAGATACATAAAGATTAAAAAAAAAACCAAAAAATCCACCAACAAGCGCAAATGTGTTAGTGACGTCTCACTATAGTTCTTCCTCTGCCTCTAGTTCTTGGAAGGGAGCCAACTAACAAATTGGTAAGGTGCGTACCATTATCCGAAGTAACCGAAGTATCATCTATCAGATTTCTGAGCTCAAGTATGTCTCCATTCTTCTTTTTCCTCATGGATGTGTAGAACTGTCATTCCTCATCCCATGATTGACTTAGTTGATCAATGGATTGGTCCAAAGGTGGCCGGACATGTGTAGGACGTTGCACATCTTGATCCCCCTGAGTTTGAGTAGCATTGACATGTTTGTGGGCCTGATGAGACGGTAGTGAAGCAACAGAGGTATTTTCACTTGTAATATCAGTGATATGTTCTAGGGCAGACGGAGTCTGAAGTATCTCCCTCGCCTCCACGATAGGAGGTTTCGAAGACGGGTATTTGCAACAATGTGTGGAGACTGAATGATTGATATATTGTCTGCGGGAATAGTGACGTCTTCAGGTGTATCCTTTTGTTGATCAATAGTGTCATTAACTTGGAGCTGATCGGAAGTAATTTAAATCACTGCTTCTAGCGGAGCACTTTATTTTTTGGTCTAAGGTGGGAATGTAGATGATGATATTGAAAACTGGAGTGATCGAACATACGACAGTTCGAACAATACGAAAGAAAAACGTTCAATCTTCACCTTTTGCTAATATCCATGATGCTGTGTGTCCAACCATATTTCCTCAGAAGCGAAAGAAATAATGTTTCTTTCAACAAGTACTCTGACTTCAGATGGACTGGAAAGATTAAAATAGGAATGTCCGTCTTGAGTGGCTTATCATAAACTGAGGCAATACAATACAACATTTTTTGAGAAAAATAATGAAATTTTAGACTAGGAAGGCGAATCCAAACCGGAATGATTGGAGGTTCCGTCTGTGGGTCAAAATTCACAGACTATTTCAGAATATTCATTGCTCTGTTATCAATTCAGATTATCCTTCGAGCAAATAAGCATGTGTAATCTTCTTCATTATTAATTTGAATAAGATTGTCTACCATCTAATAGTTAAATTTTTCACTTCCCAACAAGGTGCATAAGTTTAAATTCCTTGCGAATAAATTCCATTTTGAGATGACTATATAAAAATTTCCCAACCAAATTCAGACAACAGGAGGAAACAAGTTGGATACCTTTTGCTTCTGTAAAAAAGATGACAGACTTCTCATTTTTCCTTTATATATATCTATATATATATATGTATATATTATAGATACGTACGTACACACACACACACACACATACATATATAGAAAAAATTTAGAAGAAATTAACCAAATTTTTTATTAAAAATATAAATATACGTAAAAAAAATTTAAAAATTAAATTATTCATAATTTACATGGTTCTTGGAATTTAATATTGTGATTTATATGATATGTTGAATTAGAAGCAGAGTAGAAGCTATCATGAACATCATACATTCTGTTAATATCAATGTTTCAAATTGAATTTTAAGGTGGAAAATTGTATATCTAAAGTTCGGTGCTATTTTCTATTTCTCAGTATTATGTATTTAATCAATAATTTTTTAATTCAAGTTTCTGTCCACGAATTTCTTTTTATTTGGTCTCTGTTGCACTTGATTGTCATATTGTAAAAATGAAATATGCATTAATATTATTTTGTGAATGTATATACAAAAGCTTATTTCAACAATGCTTGTGTGTGTAGATGCTTGTTTTTCACCTAAGATTTAAGATCATTTATTGCTTTGTTGAGATTTATTGGCTAGGTGTGAGTAGCTGATTTTTTTCTTTGATCGACAGTAGATTTATTTTATATCTCTTTGTGTTGACGAGATATGTTTCAGTCAGGGTTGTTAGGTTATTTTTATATGACGCTCCTGAGATGAATCATTGATGTAAAGAAAAGAAAAAAAATATGAGTATGAGATATTATGTTCCTTGAAAATGTAATGCTAAGATAAACAATATAATTACATTATTATATGTTTTTACATTTATAGTTTTATTACATGATATAATTCATTTTAAAATTTAAATTAATGACTAAAATATATATGCTCTTAATTTTTGAGTAATGCGAATTGATACTATAATTAATCCAATAGTTTTATTTTAAAAACTATCATGTTTCAAGTAATAAGGAGTGAAAGAGTAGATGATGTTTACTGTAGACGTAGCCATAATATGACGAATTGTGTCATTTTAATATTGGTTTTAATTTTCAAATTTTATGGCTATTTTTTTACTGTTGGGCTTATAAATAGTTAAATTTTATTTTCACGATCTGACCGTTAGTTCTCGTTTTGTAATTTTGAACTCCTAGACTGGGTTGGGACAAATTTATTCTCTTATATCCATTCATTTGATAGTAATAAAAAAAATCATTCATTTGGTTCAGCTAATCAATTAATTTATTGGGATCATGGATCTGAGAAAAAGTTTGGTGCTTATACTTTATTTTACTTACTTGGGTCACTAAATTCTTCTTTTCTTTTATCTTGATTTTCTCCCCAAAAAATTTTTCTATGCCGTTGATTCTCTAATATTTTAGTTTTTCTCTACAAAAAAATTCCTATTTAGGATGTATGTGGGATGGGTTGGTGATTGCTATAGGTGGTGTTTGTAGTCTTTGGTTCGTGGGGCTATGCTAACCCATCATTATTTTAATTAGGATTTGCATTTTATTATTATTCTCCTTCAGATAGTTTTGGACTTGCTCTAGCCTATCATTTTATGTAGTAGCCATAACATTGAAGTCTTTAATTATTTTGACTAATCTCTCTCTCAACTTGCTTCCTTTTAATTGATTTGGTAGCATACTGTGTGAATGAAGTTAAGGCAATGCAGTTGTCCAAGCAAGTAACTAAAATAAAATATATGTGTGAGGCTAAGTGTTTGTTGTTGTGAGATGCTTATGTGACTTGAAATGATATGAAATTTGAAAAATATATAAATGTGAGCTTATATAAATTTACTAAAAATAAACTTATTTAACACAAATAAGTTCAAGTAGTGAAATCTATTTAGTTCATTCTAAAGGTAGCATCAAGTTTCTTAAATTTTAAATCAAACCAGAGATGAAAGATCATGAAAACATTGTGGAATTCACTTCCTCACCGACTGTGTTACCACTCGAGTGATTTTTATGGGGTATATTTAGGTAAAATGTTAGGTCAATTATGTGGAGCTAACTGATACTATAAATGCCATAAACTTTTTAAAATTTTTAATAAACAAAAAATATTTATTAAATTAGTATGAAAACTCACATTATGATTGATTAAATAACATATTAAAGGATTTAGCCAATTACCCATTAAATAGTATGAAAATAACTTTAAAAAATTTTCTTATGTGAGTTCCTCTTCAAAGCTTACCTTTTCTTTAATCTTATTCTTAAATAGTTCGGGGGCATAGGATTTGCCTTGGAGTGATGAATATCTTGGGTTAGAAAACTTTAAAGGGTATTAAGAAAGGCATGAAAACATGATATGAAGGTTTTATGGGTTAGCCATACAAGGTGTAGCCTAAAAATAGAGAATTCTAGATCTAATTTCAAACATTTGTTGTGAAAAATATATGTAACTTTAATATTTGAAACCACTTGGAATTTTTTTTTTGGGATTTCCGCATATTTTTCAGAAAGTCTTAAAAAATTATGGAGATTTGATATTATTTGAGTTACGTCATTTAGGATCCTATTCTTACGACAGACTTTGAGTGGACGTCTTGGCTTTATTAAAGGGGTTTGTAATTTGGAAAAAAATGGGAAAATTTATGTTGGTAGTAGAAAGATGCTTCTATGTTAATTTTGGTATTTTTCATTATAGAAAATCACGTGAGGGGTTTAAGTAGCCCACGGAACAAGGCTAGGTAATATTCGACTTAGTTTTGATTGAGAACTTGAAGGTGATTTTAGGTGGGGATTATGTGGGATATTTGAAATGAAAAAATCCTTTGGTGATAGATGTATGAATGAGTAAGNAAAAAAAAAAAAAAAAAAAAAAAAAAAAAAAAAAAAAAAAAAAAAAAAAAAAAAAAAAAAAAAAGGTATAAGAATGAACTAAAATTATGACGAACCAAAGCAATAGGATTCTTTACACTTTATTTTTTCTCTTTAAAATTTTTGTTTTTTTTAAACCGTAAAATCCTTGCCTTTCATCTCTCTATCTTCACGTTAACTTTTCTATTCAAATTTTTTATAAAAATTTCACCTAAACCTATCTTTTTGACCAAGACTACGCCTTTTTTGTTGGGTTCTTTGTCCGCTTTAAAATATATGGTGTCTTCATTATTTCTATTAAAATTTTAAAATTTTTTCAGAAAAAATTTTGACGACTCATTCTAAGATTTCTAAGTTGCTTCAAATCATGAAGTTACATATAATTTTTACATCGAAACCTTAAACTCAGATCTAGGATTTTTAGTATTGGGACTGTATATGATCCATACATAACTTCAGTTATCCTCTTGATAACTTCACTGAAATTCTATTTTTGTGGTATTACACCTTCCTTGACACCATTTAAAGCTTTCTAACACAAAATATCCTGTCACTCGAAAGTAAATCTCAGCTTTTTCACCAGATTGATGATAGAAGCAATACCCAAACCTTGTTTTGTGAGCCACACTTATAATTAAATTAAGACACTTTGCTAAATGGGAAATATTGACCATTTAGTCAATTGAGTCCCTCAAATTCATTCAACCCAATCAAAACTAGGATATTTAAGTCAATCTTGTCAAACCTAGTCACATTAGATGGCCCAAAAAACATGAAAGAACTCATCATGTAATTTTTGTTCTTTTGAATGCTTGCTGCTTTCTAAATGCACATATGCTCTTTTAATATTGGGGCATTTACATACATACCACAATATTCTTATATGTTTGCATATCTAACCCCTAAACTTTGATATATACATATATACCACTAAATCTTTAACTTAACATAAAAAATACCACTAGTACTAACTTTTTTGAAGGGAAATGCACCTTTTCACACATAGGTTTATAACACCAATGTGTTATAAGTGTAAATATCAATTCTTAGGTGTCAGATATTTAAAAATATAAGAATTGTGTGATATGTATGTAAATTTTTTATTAATTCAATTTGATTTCCTTGAATATAAATATATTCTATGAAAGGTTTGGGCCTTCTATGAAAAGTATATAATGTTAACTATTTGGCCTGCCTATAAAATCATACAACTGCAATCAACTCCACTTATCTCCTCATCCCCATAGTTGCCCTCAGAACCTGTCATGTTAGTAAGTTCCTCCCTCTATACCTTTCTTGTTTCTATCTCTATGCTGTTGGATAATTTGTTTGTAGGGGTTTTTGTTGGCCCAATCTAGGTTAGGTGACTCGTGTTTGTTGTTGTGGGTGCTCATTCCATCATCTCCCTCTATACCCTTTCTTGTTTCTATCTCAATGCTGTTGGATAATTTAGGTTTTTGTTGGCCCAATCTAGGTTAGGTTACTTATGCTTACTAGGTCAGGTTACTTATGCTTGTTGTTGTGGGTGCTCACTCCGTTGATACTATTAGTCATTGATTTTTAGTGTTCTTATAATGCATATTGAGCCTAGAACAACCACGTAACTCTTATATGCTTTTTAAATTATAGTTTATTGGCACAATTATGCATAACTAGCAATATCTATTTTTCTTGGTGTTGGCACAATTATGCATAACTAGCAATATCTATTTTTCTTAGCGTTATGAAAATTGCTTCATTGATGCTGTGTGGAAGCAATGCTAAAATTTCTGTATGAAACATGAGCTCACGTTATGGATACATTCATATTGTCAGAACTCCTAGTGACTTGTCACCTCCGGCCTTCATACGTTGGTTAAAAGGACTAATTACTGCAACATATAAAAAAATGAAATATAGGATCACTTCATTGATGCATGCCATCTTAGCTTCTTTTTCTCCGTTGGAACCAGTAGTGTTTTCTTAGTTGAGGCGCTTGAGTTACATATTTGAATACAAACGCCTTAATTCTTTCTTAATATGCATGGAATAAAGCCATTTATCGGATAAATTAACATAAGTTGCCACAGAATGTGCATCCATTTACCCCTTACATGTAAAGTTCTATGGTTGGAAACTCACCATTAATAAATATTTGTTGAACTTCTTTATGTTTTGTTGAGTTTGTCCCACAAAGTCAACTCTTTGGCTCAGAAATATATGGATCTTATTAAACAAATCTATTTTCTATAGAAGTCCTGTATGGATGGTAAAGCGGTCAACAATCAAATAGATTGTGACATCCCTTAATTATAGTTACACGTTGTGACAATATGATGCGGTCTACAAAACCTTAGTATAAGGCTGTGTTGATCTCCCATTGGGCCCCGCCATCACTGTGTGGCAACATAAGAATATGCCACATTACTTTGTAACTCGGTGCATGATGTGTGATGTAATGTTGGCATGATCTTGAAATGTTGACTCCACCATATAATACCTGTTACCTTGTGGATGTGCCGCATCATGTAGATCAATCAATACCTTGTTAGTAGTGTTTGAGTTTAAAGAAATAGTTTTTGTTTTGGATAAGATGGTAAAACTTAACATACTAAAGTTGTTTAATTGAGCCAATCTGGATGTCACATAAGATCTCTAATTCCATACAGAAGATTTAGGAGGATAGAAATGGATTGTACATTAGTGAAAAGACTGTGGTGGATGAGGAGGTATAATTAGTTATCAAGCGATGCTTTTAAAGACTGGCAAAAAGTAAATACTATCAGAATTGCGGTAATTATAAAAAAGTTGGATGGCTCATACAAGATGTTGAGCAAAACAAAAGCTATAGGTTTTGATGAGTTATGTAATATGCTAGATAGTGAGGAAGGAGAATAAGCAGATTTAAAATTGCTAAGGCAACATATATGAGGTATGGAGATTTTGGTTAAGTTAGATGCATTATAAGTGAAGCTGTTAAGATTGTAGTTGAAGAAATGGACATTAAGGAAAAGGGAAAGTAAGATGTTATTTTGAGAAATCACTAGATGAGAGTTTTTAGAAAGAAATTGATGTGGGGCTCTGGGGGGGGTGGGGCTGAACCGATTGGAGAACAGCTGGACCGGTTCAACCAAAGAATGACAGGACCGACCAGCTCTTGTTTAGAGGCTAAGGTTACTGCCCACCCTTCTTCTCCTAATTATCTATATGTATGTATGTGCATGTATGTATATCTGTCTATGACACAAATATTATATATATATATATATATATATTTTTTTTTTTTTTCCTTGAAAGCCCAAAAAGGCTAATATATTAAATAGAAAGAAAGATACATATACAATGTGTGGGAGGGCCCAAGCATGACACCCTGCTCACACAAAAATCACAAATGGTTCCAAAACTAGAAAAAAACAAAAAAATACATTAGATACTTAAATAAAAAACCTAACAGTCCCGAAATACATAGTATCAGGTGGCTAAAGAGCGACCCAATTTGGTGTTGCCTCTGCCTCTAGTTCTAGGGTAGGAGAGATAATAAACTGGTAAGATGATTGTCATTGCCTATAGTAACCAATGTATCATCCAATATGTTCCCGAGCTGAAGTTAGTCTCCATTCTTCTTCCTCCTCCTCCTGGAATAGATCTGTCATTCCTCTTTCTAAGAATCAGTCTGATGGGGTGGTAGAGCTGAAGCAGAAGGATTACTAACCATAATACCCACAATAGGTTATAGTATATGTGAAGTATAAGTTGCCTCTACACCGAATACTTCCTGAAGAAGTGGAGCTACGAGACTCTTCTGATTATGAGTCTGAACACAATCATTTGTAGGTAATAGTCCCTCAGTATTATTTTCTATGGGGTTTGAAGGTGGTAACATCACATCACTCGTTGTAACAGTAACAGCAGTGTCATGGGGGGGTTCTTCAGGTGCAACAGACACCTCCTGTTTGGTAGTATCCTCCCTAGGTGGAACTACAGTGGGGTTAGACCCATCCTTAAGCATTTGAACCTTAGATTTTAATTTTGGATGAAACTTGTGGCATTTATCAAGGACATGACCAAACATTTTACAGTGGGTACAATATGGGGGTGTGTGCTTCATGACGATTTGTTGTCAATAACCATTATGGGTTGTGCCCAACCAGACTTCAGTAACATCATGTAAAATAATATCTCTTTCCACAAGTATTCTGACCACCGAGAGTCTGATTAGGTTGATAGTATGCAAATTTAGCTTCAAAGTTTCCCCAAGGATGACCCCAATAGAGTTGAGAACCTGATGGTGAAAAAAATGAAGTTTGAGAACAAGTTAATTAAACATACCGGTACAGTGGGAGTTTCATGATTTGTGTCGAACTGAGGAGACCACTTGAGTTACTTCATTGGTTTGCCTTCGATATTAAGATTTTTCATGGAGAAAATTCGGTTGTAGTCTTCAACCACTGTTAGTTGAATCAACAAGTCTTCCATTCATGAGTGCCACTTTCTACTTGCCCACTAGCTTTAGATCATATTCACTCTTTCTGATAACATTCATAGGTGGGTGTCCCCACTGAAACTTTCCAATAAGAGCAAATTTGAATTTTTCCGTGAGGGTTAAAATTTCTGACTCAGAGAAAAAGATTGTTGTTTTTCCACCTTTCCTACTTCTCTTCTTAACAAATGGTAAATTTGTCATCAGAGCAAAGCGTTTAACTGCAGTTTTCACCTGCAGCAACAAACAAAGTTGTTGTCGGGCCGGAGAGAAGCACAAGCAGACGCAAACAAAGAAGCATCGAAACAAAGGAAAAAAGCTGTCGGGCGCAGAAAGAGCGCAACATCGAAAACAGACGCACGACGACGCAGAGGATGCCGATGTAGACGACGTCGAAACAGGGAAAGACGCACGCCAACGCACGCGAGGCAGAATCTGCGACTAACGATGCCGACGCAGACGCAGACCTGAACGAGAGTCAACGAAACAAGTTGCGAGCCTCTCTCCTTTGAGCGATAGAATCAAATGCGAAGGAAAAATCTATTGGAAACCATAGCAGAGCATGAGCTTTCGATCGCAGTCGACATCGTGGATAAGTCGTATGTATGTATATCTATATATGTATGTATGTATATCTATTTATGTATGTATCTATATATATGTATGTATCTATATATATGTATGTATGTATCTATGTATATCTATATATGTATGTATGTATATCTCTATATAAGCTGTGGCCTATTGGTTGACGGAGTTCACTGTAAGTTTCCTCAGGTCACGAGTTCGATCTTCAGTGATGCTGGACTCTCGAATATTTAGGCAAATGACACGGGCTCTCATCATGGGAATTAGCGCATATTAATAGGTATTTGGGCCTCTGCTAAATACCGATTTTCTTTTAATATATATATATTTGAAGAAAAGCACAAGGGCTGATTTTATTGAAATAGAAAAAATACATAAAGGTTGTATGAGAGGGCCCAATAGAAACACCCTACCCATACGATACTAAGTACAATAATACCCCAACAAAAAATACCAGTAAACTCAAAAAATTAAAACATGCAGAAAAGAAAGTTAGGGTCAAGCTAGCTTAGTCTTGCCTCTTCCTCTAGTTTTAGGAGTGTAGCCAGATAACAAACTTTGAAGTGTCTTGCCATTGTCAGAAGTAACCAATGTATCGTCTATTAAATTTCCAAGTTGGAGTGTGCGAGAGGTGTAAACCTGTCATTCTTCATCAGAATATTAGCTCGTGTGATCCTCGGTCTGATTTAGAACCGCAGTAGAAGGAAAGACAGTCGTTGCCACAGCTTTAGGTTCCAGTGTATGTGAAGTGTGAATTGTCACCTCTAGACCTGATGCTTTCTGAATAGGGACATTATCTGTTGTAGTATGGTCAGGAGAAGGGTTCCTAGGAGCAGACACCAACTCCTGTCTTGTGGTGATTCTCTCCTCAGGTTTGTTGTCATCCGGTTTGTTAGGAGCGTGTTCAATCACCTGGGGTGCACTAACATGTTCCTGTTTTTGACTATTGGTTCTCAACTGTGGGTGCAATCTAAAACATTTCTCCTGTGGATGCCCAAACATCTTGCATTATTTGCAGTAAGGTTTTTGTTCCATAATATTTTTTTGCCAATAACCATTGTGAGCAGAGCCAAACCAGACTTCTTCTACATATGGTAGTGTAATATCTCTTTCAATCAAAATCCTTGAGAAATGAACTGTGGGTAAGTCTAACTATAAATGTTTTCTAAGGATAGTCCTAATTGCATATAAGATAGGTAGGTCAAAAAATTGAAGCTTGAGTTCAGGTAATGAGAACCAGATTGGTGCAATTGAGGGTTTTTGACTGGGATCAAAATTAGGGGTTCATTTGAGCAATTTCATATGTTTACCCTTGATTGTGATAAATTTCTTTAAGAAAATTCTTGTGTAGTCTTCCATACTCAGCTGTATCATAACATGTCTTCCATCGAAATATCCCACCTGCCATGCCTCAACTAGTTTGAAATCTTTAAAAATTTTCTTAGGGCAACTTAATTGTAACATTCCAACTAAAGTAAATTTGTATTTTCCTGCACGAGTTGAAATTTCAGCATCAGAGAAGAATATTTCTGGTTTGCCCCTCTTTTTCTCTACTCTCTTGATGAGATTTCAATCTTCATGTCTTGCAACAGAATCATGGTACATTTGCGGGAATTTCGGACTATTTGCGAGATGGAAATGTGAGTTGCATTTGTAAACCATTGTAACATGAGAGTGTTTGGCGTTGGCTAGGGCGACGGCGTAGGAAAACCCTGAGGCCATTACCGCGGCCAGTGCCAACAAAAACGTTAAGCCTGACTACGTCGCAGACAACGCAGGTGTTGGCGCAGCTGTCGAGCAGAAGCAGAGCCTGTAGACGCACCGAGTAGCTATGCTGCCAAACAAAGCAGAAAACGCGAGAAACGCGAGGCACGACGGGTGTCGGCGCAGTTGTCGAGCAGAAGCAGAGCCTTAGACGACGCACTGGGTAGCTATGCCACAAGACGAAGCATACGACACAAGAACGCGAGGCACGTCGGCGACGCAAGTACAAGCTAATGACGAAGACGACGCGAGTATTTTTCAAACCGAAAATGAAGGCGGTATTTCCCAAACCGAAGAAGGCGACGCGAGACACTAGGGTTCACCATGAGGCACAACCCTAGCAAAGAGGAATGACATATTTATATATATATATATAAAGAAATGCCCTGAGGCTATTATACGAGCCCCGACCATCCCGATGCGTCAATCAATTCGAGTACCTTACCCTCCACCGGAGGGGATCAAAACCCAGACCAGAGAGGACTTACAACTGACAAGTATCACACCCTCCTAAATATATATATATATATATATAGAAAAAACCCAAGGGCTAATATATTAAAGAGGAAAACATTCAGATAGGTTTTATGTGAGGGCTTAAAATAAAACCCAACTCACATAATACAACACATACAAATCCAAATAAAGCAATGATACAAAATGATAAAACCCAACTCGCACTTTAGTCTTCCGTCTGCCTCGAGTTCTCGGAAGGGTGTCGACTAACTGATCGGTAAGGTACGTACTATTACCCGAAGTGACCAAAGTATTGTTCATCAGATTTCTGAGTTCAGGTAGATCTTCATTCTTTTTTTTCCTTCTGAATGTGTAGACCTGTCATTCCTCATCCGAGGATTGACTCATTTGATCAATGGATTGTTTCAAAGTTGACCGAATAGGTGTAGGCTGTTGCACATCATGATCCCCATGTGCCCGAGAAACATTAACATTTTGCTCGACTTGATGAGGCGATAGTGAAGCAATAGAAGTATTGTCACCTATAATATCAGTGATAAGTTCTAGAGCTGGTGGAGTCTGAAGAATTTCCTTCGCCCCCACGGTTTGAGGTTTCAAAAACGGGGGAGCTATAACATTGTGTGAAGATTGAATGATTGACATATTGCCTGCGAGATTAGTGACGTCTTCAGGGGTACTGTTTTGATGATTAATAGTGTCAATAATTTGGAGCTGAACATGAGCTAGATTCTTTGCTTCTGACGGAGTGGTTTGCTTTTTTGGTCCGAGTTGGAGGTGTAAATGGTGGCATTAAAAACTGGTGTGACCGAACATACGACAGTTCGAACAATAAGAAGGTAAAGACTCAATCACTACCTTTTACCAATATTCATTATGTTGTGTGTCCAACCAAATCTCCTTAGAAGCGGATGAAGTGATATCTCTTTCAACAAGTACTCTGGCTTTAGATGGGCGGGATAGGTTAAAAGTATGAATGCCCGTTTTAATTGGCTTTCTACAAGCTGAGACAATAGAGTACAATAATTTTTGAGTGAAATAATGAAATTTCAAATCAGGGAGACGATTCTAAACCTGGAATGATTGGTGGTTCCGTCTGTGGGTCAAAATCCGCAGAATATTTCAGAATTTTCATTGCTCTATTATCAATCTAGATACTTCTTCTAGCAAATAAACTCGTGTAATGCTTTTCATTAGCAAGTTGAATAAGAGTGTCTCCTATCTAAAAATCGGATTTTCCACTCCCCAACAAGGTGCATAAGCTTAATTTTTTTACGAATCAGCTTCATTTTGGGATGACCATACAGAAACTTCCCGACCAAATTCAGACGGCAGGAGGAAACAAATTGAATACCTTCAGCTTCTGTAGAAAAGATGACATGTTTTTCATTCTTCCTTTCAAGTTTTTTGATGTCGTTCTCCCACTGAAACGAAGGAGGAAAATAACGCGGTTTAGGTGTATCTGAGGCTTTGGCACCTGCAAGTGCAGCATCATACGATCTGTCAGAAGCCATCCCGAATAGATGGAGGTGCAGAGAGCAAATTACGAAACCAAACAGAGAGCAATGAGCGGCTGCAGACGACCAGCTAGCGGCAGCTAAGAGAAAGCCGCAGCGAGAGGCAAGCCGCTGAAACGGAATGACAACCCGCTGAAAAGACACCCCAGAGCCCGACGACCTGTTGAGAGAGCCACTGCGGCGTCAGAGCTGTTGCGACGCGACGGAGAAAGACTAGCGACGGAGAAAGACTGAGGATGAAACAGTTCGACGATGAAGACGAACGAGGACAAGTCGACGAAAATACAGTGAATCAGAAAAACTAGGGATCGCCATAGGCAAACCCTAACAGAGCGAAGACGAGCATCGCCATATATATATTTATATATATATGTATATATGTATATGTATATGTATATATAGACACACACACACACACACACACACATACATAATCATATCATGGTTGATCCCTAGGCTTTGCTACGAGATTTTTTGCTCCTCTGTTTTCGTAGAGCTTCGTCGACCTGCTCCCGTACGCGGCCTCGATTGCGGCTTGTTTTGGGCATCGACTCACGGTTGTTCTGTCTTCGTACTCTTCGTAGAGATTCTTTCTCTCGTTCCGTCCGTCTGTTGTTCCCAGAACGCTCTCTCACAGGGCTTGCTTCGACCCGACGCGCGTCCCTTGGTTCGTCTGGTTTCTTTATTTGCATTGGTTCGTCTGCTCCATTGGCTCGTCTGGTTTCTTTATTTGCATCTGCGGGCTGAAGGATCATAGTTATGTCGCTTCCTTCTTCTTCGGTTGATCCCACCAAAGCTTCTTTTGCCCATTTCGTGGGTAATCTTGTGGAATTTACTGTTGTCTTCCCTCCAAACTGTAAGGGATGTTATGAAGGTACAAGTAACTGCTCTTTTCTTAAAATGATAACTAGGAAGAGTGAGAAAGCATCACTATTTTTCTCTGATTTAGAAATTTTAACCCTAACTGAGAATTTCAAGTTCGCTCTTATTAGAAAATTTTAGTGGGGGCACCCACCTATGGAAGTTATCAGGAGTGTTGACGATCTCAAACTTGTAGGTAAGTGGAAAGTGAGATATTTGGATGTGAGATGTGTTGATTCAATTAATCATAGTTGAAGATTATGCTCGGATTTTCTCCAAAAAATATCTCATCATTGCAGATAAGTAAACGAAGTTACTCAAGTGGTCTCCTAATTTTGACCCAAATCATGAGTGTCCTACTATTCTGGCATGAATTGATTACTTGGTCTCAAGTTGTATTTCTTTAATCATCAGATTTTTTATTCTATTGGAGCCATTCTTGGTGATCTTATAAAGCTAGATAAGCCCACCTTTAACCTAATTAGGTCTTCTGTGGCCAGAATACTTGTGGAAAGGGATATTATCTTACATGATATTTCTGAAATCTGACCTTACACAACTCACAAAGGATATTGAGAACAAATTGTCATGGAACACAAACCTTTTTATCGTACTCACTGTAAGATGTTTGGGCATACACTCGATAAATGTCACAGGCTCCATCCAAATTTGAAAGCTAAAGCTCAAGGAAACAAAAAGGGGTCTAACCCCATTGTTATGGATACATCTGCTCAATATGTGGAGGAAGTTCCGACAATACAGGATTTGGTGTCTGATTTGCCTGTGGATCCCCCTTGCCAACACCACAGTTCCTGATGAAGAACACCATACTAAAGGTGCAGATCCAAATGTGCTTATACCGCTCACTGTTATTGAAGAAGTCTCACTTACATGCCAGCACACACAAGAGTGCTCCCGCTCCATCGATCCGATAAAAGATTAGCTAGTACAACAAGTAGTTGTTTCTAATGTTCAACAAATTACACATGTACGACACACTTTAGACCAATCCACTGACCAGACAAGTCAACCTTCGGATGAGGAATGACAAATCTATTCCAGGAGGAAGAAGAAGAATGGAGGCCGACTCGAGCTCGGGAACTTATTGGATCATACATTGGTTATCACTGACAATGACACTCATCTCACCAATTTATTAGCTGGCTCATTCACTAGAACTAGAGGCAGATGCAAGACAAATTGAGTTGCTCTTTAGTTACCTGATACTCCGTATTTTGATGTTTTTTATTTTTCTTTTTTTAGATCTCTCATGTATTTTTTTTGTATTATCTCTTTTTGGAACCATTTGCATATGGTGGTTATCGTGCAGGTAGGGTGTCATGTTTGGTCTCTTCTACACAATCTTTTTGTATTCTAGTTTCTTTTTAATATATTATCCATTGGGTTTTCTAAATATATATATATATATATA
>JXCR01148232.1:63028-89118 GCA_002079205.1 Phalaenopsis hybrid cultivar | reverse complement strand
ATATATATAATTGTTGTGATTTGGTTCACTGTTTGCTTATGAGATTTCTGTCGTCGGCATTTTGCTCCCTTTCTCGGGTAGTATCCGAGTATAGGTGGTGCTTCGGTCGTATTCTGCTCCAAGGTAGTGATTACCTCCAAATTTTTTTCACTCTCTTTTGCTCATTTGTCTGCTTGCTATGGTCTACCCTGCGCACCTTGGTTGTTGTTGTTGTAGCTTCTTCCACCCCGTCCAAATTTGTCGTTGAATTTTCCGTCACAGCCTCCTATTGCTGCCGCTGCTCCTATTCCTTCTAGGTTAGCCATCACACCCTCTCCCTTCAACCAACCTGCTAGCCACCATCTCCGCCACACTTTTCTTGATTGCTGTCAGGTTACCCGCTACCTCTACCTTGCCACAAACAACCCTTCCTCTCACCTGCAACTCCCCAATTCCACCATCTCGACCCACAACCCACCACTTTGTCCTCGCCCTAAGGGTGTCGCCTATGTTTGTGTTGTTGTGTCATGTCTTTCATAGGCCTTTGTTTGTAACCCTTTTGAATTTCAGCAATTATATTTCTATTTCGTGGCGATTTGGGTTAACACTGACATTAATTGGTATCAGAGCTAGCTTACCTCTAGTCTTATCCTGGGATTTTCTAGCATCCACCATTCTCAAACCTTCTCCATTTCAAAATTTTCTTTCCCATTCCTTCAAAACCTAATCATGTCGACAATGAGACACATGCTAGAACCTACCGTGGAATGGATACAATGATAGATATGTCGATTTCAGCAGAGACTTATGGAGATTGATGATGGGATCCAATGTGATATTACCCTCGACCAAGATATTTAGAGTCGAAGGGGAGAAATGGACGAGGAACTAAATGACTTTCATAGAAAGGACTTCAGTGATGAGGAAAACATGCCCCGATGCTTCAAAATTCATTATCAGAGGAGATCGATAGATAAGACACCATATATATAGGACACAGATTTTCAGAATCAATGTGGATCAATCAGAGTTTGATTGAGGTATGGATCTGGATGATGTCATCGAATGACTACATGTAGTTGAGAGAATCTTCGAGTACAAGCGCCAAAAAATAAGAGGGTGAAACTTGCAGCCATCAATTTGAAAAAGAGCTTGTCCTTGTGGGAAAATTTGCAGATGCAAAGAAATGGAGAGGGCAGGGATAAGATTACTCGGTAGGAGAAGATGAGGAAGGAGATGCAGAGAATATATCCACTGCCTCACTCCTGCCAGGATATTTTTCTGAGACTCTTATCACCTATAATAGAGAAATCTATCTGTGGAGGAGTTCATGACATAGTTTGACTAGTTGTAGATGAAGTGTGAGTTGGTCGAGCCAGAGTAACATACCATATCTTGGTATCTTAGGGGCTTGAGGTCCGCTTTCATGAACATTGTGCAACTGTAGCCCTAATGGTCGTTGAAAGATGTCTAAACTTTAGCCTTGATGGTGGAAAAAACAATAGAAATAAAGCAGGCAACAACCCTTCTTCAGACAACCACCTACAGCTGCAACTACCAACAAAGGTACACGTGGAGGAGCTGGGACGACCAGACAGAGAATTGACAAGACAGACTCGAGTGGAAAGAAACCTTAAAAGGGTAGCTCACCCAATAAGGCTTCTTCCTGGAGTTGTTTTAAGTGACACGACTACGGACACATAACCTCCAGTTGTCCCATGGGCCAAATTGTTTCAATTATGGAGTAGGGTGTCATCGAGGAAGTGGTGGAAGAGGAAGCATAGGAGGATTCAAAGGAGAGACTTTAGTTCCAAAGAGGTGAGAGAGATGCTGATCATCGGGAGAGTACTACAGATTGAGCCAGAGAAGGATCATTCATGTTTGAGGCATGTTATTTTTTCCATGGAGTGCATGGTGAAAGGAAATGTCTGTAGTAATGTAGTATCCATTATGATGGGGAAGAAACTGAGATACCCGTGGATCAACTGTGTTTGATTGAGCTTTTTATCGGCGATTAACTATTGATGCAATTGTGGTGCGATGTGGTGCCTATGGATGTGTGTCATGTTTTGTTGGGGAGGCTGTGATAGTTTGATTGGAAGACCCAACATGACCGGTTCAAGAACATTTATTCATTCAAATATGATGGAAGACACATCGTTCTTTTGCCCGTCAAGGATGCGAGAGTGGACATCACATATTAGAAGGTAGTCCCAAGTGCCACTTTCATGCAGTCGGTATGAGAGGCGCCAATGACAATGGCTTTGATCCTATTAGAGGGAATTAAGTAGGAGGTTACCATGAATGTGCTGGAAAAGACAACGGCTTCGTGTACTACTACAACAACAACAACAACAACAACAAAAACAACGAATCTTTATCCCACTAAGTGGGGTCTGCTACATGAATCCTTTTTCTCCATTGCATCCTATTGAGTTTTATATTTTTATTTAATTCTAATACATTAAGATCATTTTTTATACAATATGCCCAAGTCTTTTTTGGTCTACCTCTGCCTTTTTTAACATAAGTTGAATCTAAAATTAGTGTCTTTTTATCCCAAGCATTTTTTATCCCAATCGGGCTCCATCTATTATGTGTCTTTAAAGACATGTTGATTGATAATCTTCTAAAGGGATTACCGTCAGCACACCATAGATCTTTTAGCTGGATTAGTGTTTCTGAATCGACTTGCCTATAGATTGAGGCCAACAGAGTACTAGGAGTAACACCGACATGTATAGGATGTCGTCCCAAGAGATTTGGTCCAAGAGAGTACCAGCGGTGTGCTGTCTCTGCCTTAATAGTGCCCAAGAAAGGCAGATCGTAGAGAATGCACATTGACATTCAAGCCATCAATAAGATTACTATCAAATCTAAGCTCCCCATACCTCGTCTGGACGATCTCTCGGATCAGCTACACATAGCCATTGTTTTTTCCAAGATTGATCTACACAACGGGTACCATTAGATTCAGATGAGGTCAGGGGACGAGTAGAAGAACCTTTTCAAGATCTGAGATGAATTATACAAGTGGATAGTGATGCCTTTCAGATTTTCTATTACACTTAGCATATTTATGAGATTGATGAATCAGGTGTTCCGGGCTCACATAGAAAAATTCATGGTGGTGTATTTCCATGATATTCTGGCATTCAACATATCTGAGGAACACTTACAACAATTGAGGATGGTTTTCGAGGTTTTTTATCAGAGAGACTGTATGCCCATTCAAAGAAGTGTCACTTCCTGACCGCACATGTATGTTTTTTGGGATATATTGTGTCTAGTACAGACATCCAGATGGATCCTACAAATATTGAGACCATTGTGAGCTGGATCACACTCCAGTCTTTTATCGAGTTGAGGCAGTTTTTGGGACTAACATCATTCTATAGGCGTTTCATCAAGAGCTTCAATGCCATGACTGCCCCTCTGACAGATTTTTGAAAAGGGCGAAGTTCTAGTGAATGGATGCAGCTTAGACCAGCTTCGATACACTGAAGGAGAAGGTGACTTAGGCACTAGTATTAGGGTTACCAGACATTAACCAACCATTCGAGGTGGAGTGTGACACCTCCAAAATGGTGATCAGAGCGGTACTGAGCCAGGGGCCACCCATTGCATTCTTTAGTGAGAAATTCAATCAGTCTAGGATAAAATTTTCGATGTACGACAAAGACTTCTATGCGATTGTGAGTACTCTTAAACACTGAAGCCATCACCCACTGAAGAGCGAGTTTACTTTATTCACGGATTACGAAGCTTTGAACTTCTTGAACCGTCAGAACAAATTGAAGGGACAACATGCATCGTGGTGGGAGCTCTTAGAGTTATTCCATTTTGTGCTTAAGCACATGATAAAAAGCTAGAATTGAGTAGCAGATATTTCGAGCATCGTCATTCGCTGATCACTTCTATGCAGACTCAAGCTATTGGCGTGAGGTAGTGAAACAGTTGTATGGGACATACGAAGATTTTAGAGAGATATGGGGTATTGCCAGGAGAAGTCTACCGAGTAGTATCACAGGGTTGATGATTATTTATTCCTCCAGAATATGTTGTGTATTTTGAGATGTTCGCTGACAGAGTTCAATATTTAGTAAAGCCACAACGGAGGACTTGTATGACATTTTTTCAGTAATAAGGCCATTGCACTCGTGAGAGCAATTCTTTTTGCCCTAACTGATGAGATATGTGGAGCGACATGTCAGATAGTGCTAGATCTGTCATATGGTCAAAAACAGAGGACAAAATGCAGGTCTATACACTTCATTTTCAATAACAGAGGCCTTGTGGGTGGATGTTAGCATGGATTTTGTGTTGGGTCTTCCGAGGACAACCAAATAAGGATTCCGGAATGGTTCTGGCGGACAGATTCTCAAAGTTGGTGCACTTCATACCCTGCCACATAACGCTGGATGCATCACATTGTTGATTTGTGCTTCAAAGAGATAGTACGACTACATGGGATACCCAAGATTGTCACTTATAACATAGATGTCAAGTTCGGTGTCACTTCTAGAAGACCTATGTGGGAAGCTTGACACTAAGTTTCAATTCAGTTTGACAGCTCACTCTCAGACGGAGGTGGTGAACAGGAGTTTGGGAAAGCTTGAGGTGCATTGTGAGAAAGAATATTAAGCAAAGGGATTTGATCCTAGTCCAAGCCGATTTTTCATACAACAGGTCCGTGAGTCATTTCATGGGACACCCATTTGAGATTGTGTATGGATGCAACTCGTTCATTCCACTTGACTTGGTACAACTTTTTCCGACCTTAGATATTAGTGAGAATATTGAAGAGATGATGCAAGAGATTCAGAAGCTACATGAGGAAGTGGAAAATGAGATCACTAAGCGGAACCGCAAGTTCCAAGCACAGACAATCAAAACCAAGTATAAAAGTGACTTTTCAAGAACTGACTGAAGAATCCGTGAAGAGCATGTATTTTGCTTTAAAATATAAAAAAATTATTACAAAAGGTGTACAAAACTATGCCATTTGGGCATCAAAAGCATGGGACCTATCTTGATTTAAGAGAGTAGAGAGGCCATCTGCCTCTTCACCAGAAGAAAAAAAGAACTATCAATCAAGGTTTGCCGAGCACAAAAATTAGCAGCCTTGTTACGTGAAGGAGGAACAATATGAAATAAAACATGCTGTACTTCAAAAGAGAAGCAATGTTTGGACTGTCAAGAGGGTGTTGTCCTGCGCTGCTCCATACATTCCCTAAGAAATTCAATCATATTCTTGTTGTCGCCTTCAATGATAAGTCTCTGAGGCTCAAGCATCATCCAATATGTTATGAAGAGGGCAGCCTCTAGCTCCACTTTGGCACTGTCCCAGCGGATCCACCTTTCTCTTTGGCTGAAGATTCCAGTGGGAGCATTCAGAAAACTCAAGCTCAGAATAGATGGACCTTTCAGGATCCACAAGAAGCTAAATGACAACACTTATAAAATCGATCTACTGTATGACTACAACATTTCTTCTACTTTTAATTTGGCAGATTTGACTCCGTGCTATGAAGGATGTTGAGCTTCGGCAAATAAGGTCGAAGCTCCCCAACCCTGGGAGACTGTCGCGTGGCTCTCTTGGGGGCAGATGCGGCTGAAGAACAAGTGAACCGGTTTAGCCAAAGGATGGGATGGCCAACCAACTCTTATTTTGAGGTTAGGGTTGCCACCTTAGGGGAGGGGCCTCCCCCTCCTAGTTATCAACTATATATATGTGTGTTATTTTGTCATTAGGGTTAAGCTTTTGCTTTTAAGATTTCAACCATCGGTGTCCCTTGTTATGGCTGTATTTGAGGACAGATTGTGCTCTGGTTGTATCTTGCTCTTAGGTGGTAATTACCTCCATATTTTCTTTAGCTGCGCTTGCTTGTTTGTTTTCTTGCTGCCATCCACCCAATGCAATTTAGTCGCTGTTGTCGCCGCCTCTCCCCTCCTTCCAGATTGATGCTGCATCTCCCCTCACGCTGTCTGCTGCCGTAATTGCTCCTATTCCTTCCAGGTTTGCTATCCACTCCCTCCCCTTTCAGACAACCTACTAGCCACCATCTCTATCACACCTTCCCCACCTGATGTTCAGCCATTTGCCTACGTCAACATTACCACAACTAGCCCTTCCCCTCGCACACAAATCCCCAATTTCACTATCTCGACCTACAACCAAGCACTCGTCCTCTCCTGTCTTATCTTTTAAGGGTCTTTGTTTGTAACCCTTTTGAATTCCAACAATTATATTTCTATTCCGCGACCATTTGTGTTAACTCCGATATTAGAATTTATTTTTTAAAATGTAGAATGCAGCAAATAATCAAGCATATTATAAATTTATCTAAGAAGTGAAGTGAAATTTGCTTTTAAAGAGGTTCGAGGGTAAAGCTTGATGTTCTTATTTAATATTTGGTGAGATTTAAGGGGATATGATTGATATTGTTGTGGCTTTGTTAACAAATCCTTTTTTTAATCGGATTTTAAAGGCTATTTAATGTTAAATGATTGTAGAAGTATTTTCATATCACTATTTAAAAATGAAAGCGATGTTCATAGCTATGGTAATTATAAAGAAAAAAATTCTTAATTCGTAGTGCACATCGAAGTTATTAGAGATAATAATGGAATTTACTCGTTGAAATTTGATGCAATATCAATTAATTAATTTGATTTTTTTTGTCAATATGATCCACTGTAGAGGGAATTTATGTGCTAATATTATTAACATAAATGCATATTGAGTGAAGAAAAGTTATTCATGTATTTTTAATTTATATCAAAAGATATATAATGAGTATCATAAGAGATTTGGTATGTATCAAGGGAGTATCTGCCGACTGGGCCAGGGTAGCTGTTCGAAGTAAACTAGTGTCAACTAGGCCGGGGTAGCTAGTGGTTGGTTGATCGAGCGGGGGCGGCCTATTAACCGAGCTCCGACGGCTGGTCGAACCAAAGTTCAGCGCTGACAGGGCTGGAGGTGCCGATCGAAGCATAGTGTTGCCTATTTTGTTGGGTTGGCCGATTGAGGTGAATGTGTCGCCGATCGTGCCGGGGTGGCCGATCAAGGCGACACAAAAATTTAAAATATTTTATGCAAAGACATGCACATCCAAATGGTGATTCGAAGCATATGATCATGCTCGATCCCAAGTCGCCCTCGTACTAACGAGCTCACCTGAGGTACTTAGGGTTTAGCACTTGGATATGCAGCATAGCTGCCTCCTGCTTTGGCGAGGCGTATGAAGAATTTCACCTCTGGGCCTTCGAGAGGGAAACACTCCACGACGTTATGCAATGAGCTAGCTACAATGCTTTTCCCATTTTATAACTCCTCAGGACTTTACAAAGTGAGCTAGCTACAAAACGTTTCTCACTTTGCAAAACGTAAACATCCAAACATCTTCAAGGAAGTTGGGGAAACCAAAGCAATGGGAGACAGAGACTCCAACCCGCTGAGATCTTGGCCTAAGATTCACAACAAGAAATCACATGGCTCCACAAGGGGTTTACTTGATTCCTACCCTAATGATTTCTCTAGGGAAAATGACGGTCAATCACAAAGGCGACGTGGTCGCGCCGACTAACATCGGTCTGCACACTCACCTTGAGTGGGCGACCGAAACCACGCGTTTAGCCTCAACTATCCTTACGGTTGACTAGAAGGGAAAATTCAAGGGGCTTGAAGATTCTCACCACTGCAATATTTGCTTGACGTCCAATTTAAGTCTGGGAAGAAGCTCTCCTCGAAAGGGGAGAGGACTTCCAATCCTTTCATGTTGTGAGCCCATCAATGTCCGACAACGGTGAGGCACTCTGGTGAAGTTTCCGACCACTAGGGAACAAGGGTCAACGAAGTGCTTCATTGGAGAAGCTCATCGGTGACAAAAAAATGTGGTAAATATATGCCAAAGCTTTGCAACATATATTTAAGAACATTAATTAGTGTTAAAGTGTTAATGAATTTTCCAATTAGTTTCCAAACATTGTAAGTGTGGTTTAATGATCAACATCAAGTTCTTATTCATCATAACTATTTGCTTATTTTTGAAGTATATTTAAAATGTTTAGTGATTTGCTGAAATAAATTAAATATTAGAATAATGAAGAAAATATTTGACTGGTAAGGGTATCAAATTAATCAATAAAAGTTAGGTATATGATATATAATTTTAGTTGGTGTAGTTCAACAATTATTTGTCGATACTTTGAAAAAAAAAGAAAGATGTATTGGTGCAATATGTTTAAGGCATGGTGATTAAAATGAGAAAATGATAGGGAGGTTATGGTTTAATATGATATTGTGGATTTTAAATGTAACTTCGATAAAATTATAATCAGCTTGATTATGTTGCGTAGATAGTGTTCAATAGTAAGCAAACAATTATTAGCTAAGTGATTGTTGGCAAAAATGAGAATGTAAGATGAATCTGTGAATAAACTAAATTATAAATTTAGGAATGGAGATCTTATTGATAAGGTTAGAAAATGTATGCATGAGCAAGTAGATAAAATTCATATATGAGAGTGAGGAAGGAAAAAATGGTATCATCAAATGTATCAGATAGAGTAGATGCACAGAAAGATTTACTAATAATAATTTTAACACCACATGGAGCACTCAACATGAATAATAGGAGGATGAAGATCTATAAAGTTTATCTCAAGTGGTAAAAATAAGGCTCATGAGATGATGATAAAAGAAATACCAAGAGTTCTTTGAGATATTGCCTTCGCCCTTCTACATAAGCTAACGGATCTAAACCCAAGAATAGACTAAGGCTCATTAAAGAACATATATCATATAATGAGACCAGGTCAACCATACTTTTATCATCTTCGTCATTAAAAATCTTTTAAATGCCTTTAAGTTGAGTAACAATATTTTAGTGTTTTGCGGAAGCACATAATCGATTTGATGATGCTTTAAATCTTGCATGTTTTCTAATAGTGATGCAGCTAAGCCTCTAACCCAGTTGATCCATCTTAGAAAAAATGCCTTTAGTTGCCTAAATTTTGTTGTAAAATTGGTTCCCTCGGCATGTTTTTCAGTCTCATTTATTCAGGCTACCTTTAACATTGTAACTTATAATTCTTAATAAGACCCTTAGGTTCAATTAATAGATTTGGCTCATGGATTGATGTTTTTAGTTCACTCGCATCTTTTGATTGTGGCTCAGGATCCATTGGTATAATCATGAGATCTTAATAAGATTTATTGCCATCCCCCCTTACCTCTAAGCTCAGGAGTGATGAAATTGTAGCATAAAGATAGGATACCATTTTCGTTGAGCAAAATAAAACTACATAATATATGGGATACCATTTTTGTAGAACAAAATAAAACTTCATAATATCTTTGATTGGAAGTCTTATCTCACGAGTTTGATTAGTAGTATCACAGGGCTTGCACACATGGAGGCCTTGAATTGCGAACAAGAAGTTCTTAGTGATAGACAAAAAATTTGCGGTGCCTCATCCTTTATGCAATTTGCTTATTGAAAAGCTAGAGTTTTTCTTATAGGCACTCACATAGTTAACTTTTAAATCCCCCAGTGGCCACTTTCCGTCTTTTACTTATTTTCCTTTTTATTTGCAGGTTATTTGCTTGTTTTTCACCCTCCCCACTAGCTTTGCCAACTCATTTCCATATGTTGTCCGTCTGATCTCATAGATTATAGTTTTGGAGAGGGACATGTCTTTTTGATACATACATAATTGTGATTGATAGTCATGTGGCAAGGCAATGCAATATAGTACAGGATGACCCCACAAGTTCTGTATCCAAAAGGTGTTGGGAGTATTTTGTTGAGGATATTTTCTCTTTGATTTTATTTCTATAAAAATCGACTGTGATACTAACCATAACTTTTAACATGAGTTGATCATATATTAAGGATTATATTAGGGAAAGGTGAATTTATGTATACAAGGGAATGGGGGATTTTTATAGGAGTATTAGATTATGGGCATTAAGGTAAGCGAGGTTTGTTTTAAAGTTTATTTGGAGAAAAAGCAATGATAGTAATGGAGTGGGGGTGAATGAGCAAGCAAGCGAAGTTAAAAAAGATGGTGGTTTTAATAACGAAAATAACTTCATTGTTAAAATTTAACACAATAAAGGCATCATGTTACCTTATTATTGACAAGATTTCATTAGGAAAAAAATGATTTTTATGAAGATCAACATTGAATATCAAAGATTAAATTGTAATTTTGAAGTTGTTAGTGATCTTTATTATTGTTTTTTTAATGGACTTATGTCAATCATTTTTAGTTTGGTGTATGCTTTTCGCTGATGATATCCTTCTTGTGGATAAGACTAGAGAGAGAGTTTAGGAAATACCTGAATTATGTTAGTCAACTTTAGAGTCGAAAGGCTTTTGTTTGAATAGATCTAAAATTAAATGCATGGAATGTAATTTTAGTCGTAATAGATCTTGTGGCGGGGTTGTAGCAATGGGTGATCAAGTAATTAAAAAGTGTAAACGTTTTAGATATCTCGGGTTTATTGTTCAAAGTAATGGATATAGATGGGGATGCTATTAGTAGAATTCAAGTTGGATANATAACGAAAATAACTTCATTGTTAAAATTTAACACAATAAAGGCATCATGTTACCTTATTATTGACAAGATTACATTAGGACAAAAATGATATTTATGAAGATTAACATTGAATATCAAGGATTAAATTATACTTTTGAAGTTGTTAGTGATCTTTATTATTATTTTTTTAATGGACTTATGTCAACCATTTTTAGTTATCGATATTCTTACTAGACATTTAAAAGACGATGAGCTTGGTGTATGCTTTTCGCCGATGATATCCTTCTTGTGGATAAGACTAGAGACAGAGAGTTTAGGAAATATTTGAATTATGGTAGTCAACTTTAGAGTCAAAAGACTTTTGTTTGAATAAATCTAAAATTAAATGCATGGAATGTAATTTTAGTCGTAATAGATCTTGTGGCGGGGTTGTAGCAATGGGTGATCAAGTAATTAAAAAGTGTAAACGTTTTAGATATCTCGGGTTTATTGTTCAAAGTAATGGTGATATAGATGGGGATGCTATTAGTAGAATTCAAGTTGGATGGTTGAAGTGGAGGATGCATTGTGCCCTACTGTGTGATAGAAATGTACCCGCTTAGACTGTGATGCCCTGTTTTAGTTATTGAGGGAGAAGAAACAAAGAATTGAAGAAGAAGAAATGAGGAGTTGGAAAACCAAAATGACGGGAGAGCAAGCAAGAGGGTGGAAGCCAAGGAGGCGAGTTCGCTCTATAAAAACGACACAAAAGAGACGCGTTTACTTACATGTAGAGTCGAGAGGGGAGACACCATGGTCTATAGTGGGAGGGGACATTGTCAAGCAGAAGGTTGGCGAGAGCTCTCAACGTCGGTGCTGGCAGCAGAGGAGTCGGCGCCGGTTTCATGCGGTAGATCGAAAGGGAAGGAAGGAGCCTCCATGCGAAGGAGGAGACAGGCCGACTATCGCGCACAGTGATCGCTCGATTCCGAGTGGCCGACCGAAAGGCAAAGAAATGCAAGTGGGGAGAGGGGAGACCGAACCATGAGGTGAGAATTATAGTATACTCATTTATGAATTTATTATATTATAAATTACTGAGTATTAATTGTAAAATTTAATTAAATTTGATTTTAAGTAAAATAAGTTTCATAGTAAGAAAAGTTATGATTTGATTTTTTTGATGTTTTAATTGTTTATTTAATAATAAATTTTTGTATATTTATAAGTCTAATAGAAAAGATATAAGTTACATAAAGTAACTAGAATATTAAATTAGGAGAACCAACTTTTTAGTCAATATTTTACTAAGCTTAAAGTGTCTAAGAAAGAAATTAAATGAAGATAACAATTAAGATAATAATAATAAAATAATTAATATTATATGATACATCAAAAGATCAACATATAATAGATTAATAATAATTCTTTATGTATTTGAATTTAGTTTTTTTGTTATAGATAAGTGAAGAAGACGTTTAGAAGCATCAAATGATTGAGGTGACTACTCTTCTTTTGTTATGGTAATATTTAGTTTCTTCTTGATCAAATGTATTTATTGTTATAACATTGCATACATATGATTTATGTTTTTATTGAATTTTGATCATATTGTAAGAATGATATGTGTGCTCAACTTTATTTAAATTATCTAAATTTGAATTTTGTTCATATTGTAAGAATGACATGTGTGCTCAACTTTATTTAAATTATCTTGGATATTAAATATTGTACAAGAATATTGATCTGTATGCAAATGAGAATGAAATATTCATTATTTGAAAATAATATTTTTTTAATATGCTTGTATATGCATGCTTGACAATAATGTAATAATCTCTTATGGTACTAGTGGAAGAATTCTTATGCATCCATGCATCTAAATGAAAAATGATATTGATATTGAAATATTTTATGTTTTACAATTTTCAGACGGTGCTCATATTACAGTTGTTTAAATATAGAATGATGTAGATAGGTTATTGTTATAATAAGAAATATTGAATATAATCAAGTGTTTATAATAATTTATTAAAAAATTAACTGACATCCACACTTTTATTTTTCCTTATTTACTGTAGTTTAAGAGTTAGTATTTACTAGCTTTGTCTAGCTTATTGTTATTTTAAATAAATATTTTATGTTTAATTAAATGATTAAAAGATGAACGATAGAAGAGAAGATGTTTAAAAATGACGCGGACAACCAGTAACATGATAAATTTAAATATACTACTTTAATTTAATTTAATTTAATTAGTAACACTTTCATTTGTTAAATGATGACTGAACATAGAAATTTAATCCCTACCGTTTGACCATCTGTACCCACATTACTTAATTCCAAGTCCCGGGTTCGATCATGACAAAAGTGGCATTGAGGCAAGGTTTTTGATTAATTAATGTAATTTTGATGAAAGAGCCAATGGGGTCATTATAAATTTTTTTTTAATAATAATACAAATTAGAAATTAAAATTAACTTAATTTAGTAATTATATCTATTCAGTCATAATGATAAACTTGAAATTATAGAAGAGAATTCAATAGAAAACGAAGAGGTACAACTTACTGTAAATGTGAACTTGAATATTTATGCGATGATTCGACTGATTCAGGAGTCCATATCACAGTCTATCAGAAATGATGCAATTATTGTGGATAAGTATTTGAAGATAGTTCAAGATCAATGTCCACCTTTGCTTAAGGGACTAAAGACTTGATTGAAGCAGAGAACTATCTAAATAGAGAAGATATTAGATAACATGACTTGATTGAAGAGTATCGTTTGCTACTTTTGTGATGGATGGAGAAGTCAAAAAATGGTGGCCTAAGCAGCGTCAGGATAAGCTAGGGGACGTACTGAAAGCGATGATCAGTTGAAAGGAATTCGTGGGACTATTTAGAGAATGGTTTGCAGTCGTTTCAGCTAGAAGACAAGTGCAGGACATGTTCATCAAGTTGTCGCAGGGAGATGATAGCCATGCATTACGAAACAAAATTCACTTTATTGTCGAGGTATGCGCCACAGTTGATCCCTACTGCGGAAGAAAAATTGCTATAGATTCCTTTCAGGATTAAATGATTTGATCAAACAACAGTTTTGCATTTGGGGATCGACGTAAACTCAATGTTAGTGGAATGAGTTAGATTATGAAAATCAATTATCAGCTTACATAGAAATGACAGGAGGTGTGCAAGAGGAAGAGTATTGATAATGGAGAACATGTGGATCAATTAGAAGGATCCAATTCGAAGAAGTCCAAGAACAAGCCAGATGAATTTAATAGATGTATGACTTTGAATAATGTAGTCACTAGTGCCAAATACGGAAGATTATATAAATTTGAATGTTGATGGCTCTAACACATGCTTCTTGATTCGTCAGTATGGTCATATAGCAAGATATTATCCATCGCTTAGCCATAAAAGCACCGAAGCTCAAAAATCAGATGGAGCTTCTTCACAGAAAACTGCTGATAGGTGGAAAAGATAGAGACTATAGCTTGAGCTCCCACCCAAAGTCAACTAAGGCAACTTGTTCGACCTTGAGGTTATTCTTTTTTCATAGTGAGCCTGTAGAACCTACTACTATTGATGGTGAGGAGGTCTGAATTGGTCTTTTCTTATATATAAGGGTGTTTTTGTAGCATACTTTCTTGCTTCAATAAGTATGTGTTGTCTGAAGCATAATTGAGTCATGTTGTATCAGGTTTTTACTTTACAATAATTAATGACCCCTAGTTACATCATAAAATTTATTGATAACTAATGTTGGTCAGCTTAATGAAAAAGGATTTAAGGTCTATTTATAAATTCAAGGATGAAAATTTTTATAAGTGAAGAAGATTATGAGGACCTGTTTCAGTTAAGAGAGAGAAAAAAAATTGAAGAAAAAAAGAAATGAGTCTGGAAACCGAACCGAGGGGAGAGGGAGTAAGGAAACAGAAGTGAAGGAGGTAAGTTCGTTTTATAAAAAGGATGCGACAGTGGGAAGATTTACTTACCTGTAGAGTTGAGAGAAGAGACACCATGGTCTGGCCTAGGATGGGACGTCGTTGAGTAGAGGGGAGTTGGGTGTCGTTGACGTCGTTGTCGAGCAATGGAGTCGCCGTTGGTGTTGGTGGCTTGGTGCCCAAGAGAAGTGCGTGTGGGAAGAGGGGGAGACCAAATTGTGAGGTACAAATTATATTTTACTCTTTCATGAATTTATTGTCTTATAAATTATTAATTATTAATTGTAAAATTTAGTTAATTTTCAGTTTTTAAGTTAAAGAAGTTTAGTAAGAACGATTAGGGTTTGATTTTATTTAAGTTTTAATTGTTTTTTTAATAATAAATTGTGACGTAACATAATTGTATATATATTTATAAGCCTAATAGTGAAGATACAAATTATATAAAGTAACTAGAAAGTTAAATTAGTAGAACCGGCTTTATTGTCAATATTTTAGTAAGCTTAAATTGTTTAAAAGAAATAATTAAATGATGATAACAATTAGGATAATAATAATAATAGAAGTAGTTAATTTATATGTTACATCAAAGGGTTAACATATAATAAATTAAAAATAAATGTAGTTAATTTCAGCCCCCCACTCTCCCCTCCTCCCCCCAGCCCGACCTAACCATCATCTAGCACTTCGTCCCTTCTTTACTTCCATCCTTCCTTACCGTCTCACTCTTCCAGCCCTCAAACCGCCCTTTAAATCCCTTCCCAACCTACCGTACAACCACTAGCCCTTCCCCTTGCCGCTTTGCCGACGCCACAACTACCATCAAATCTCCTCTTTCGTCCCTAGCCGGAGCGTGTTGTTGTGTCATATTTTCGTCAAGTTGTTTTGTATCCCTGATTTTTTTTACTTAATAAAGTTTGCTTTCGTTTCCGCTGTTTTAAACTAGTTCTGGTATCACCCGTGCATGTAAATGAAAAAAATATTGATATTGAAGTATCTTATGTGGTAAAATTTTTAGACGTGCTCCTGTGACAGTTGTACATATATAAAATGATATAAATGCTTTTGCTATATTAAGATTCATTGAATAACATTAAATATTTATATTGATTTATTATAAACTTAACTAACTGACATGCATATCATTTTCTTTTCCCTTGTATTACTGTAATTTAGGAGTATCAGTTTTCACTAGCTTTGTTTTGCTTACTGTTTAAAATTAACATTTTAGGTTCAATTAAGTGATTAAAATATAAACGATAGAAGAAAAAATATTTATAGAAAACTCAGACAACTAGTATCGAGGTAAATTTAAATATATTGCTTTAATTTAGTTTAATTAATGGTTCTTTCCTTTGTTAAATATTAAATGAACATAGAAATTTAATCACTGTTGTCCAACTGTTTGTACTCATCTTGGTTATTTTCAAGCCCCGAGTCGGATCTTGACATCGACTTAAAGAAAGTTTTTATAAGATGGTGGTGAGACCCACAATGTTTTATGGTGCATAATGTTGGCCTGTAAAAGTGAAGCAAATAATTAAGTGTTGCTGACATGAGAATGCTCAGGTGGATGAGTGACTTTGCACTTATGATGCATTCAGGAGTGTGTTTTTTCTGTTTTTTGTTTTGAAAAGCTGCTATAGTGCGTTTGGGAGCCACTGTTTCAGTTGCTTTTACGAAAATTCCATTTAAAATTTGGGAAGCCACAAACATCATAAAAGAGATCTAATCACGATTTGGATTGAAAATGACTCATTTTGCCCGTAATGTTACCCCTCCCTCTTCTTCTTCCCTTTAACTTCGATGTGGGCATCTGGCACATTCATTGTTATCTTTGCCTCTCCCTGTCTTTGTATATATCTCTGACGAAACCCTTACCTCCTTTCTCATTCTCCTCTAAGGTGATTGTTCGGTGCTTCTCGTTTTACTTATGTGTTTGTGACTTGAGACTTCTCAGTTTTCCTCTGTGGTGGTGGCTTGATGCTTCTCATTTTACCATATTGGTTGTGCCTTGGGGTTTAGTTTTTCTTTGTGGTGGTGGTCTGGTTCTTGTTTTATTTATGTGCTTGTGCCTTGGGGCTTCTAGGTTTTCCTTTGTGGTGGTGATTTGGTGCTTCGTATTTACTTATATGGTTGTGCCTTGGGGATTCTCGATTTTCCTTTGCGGTGTCGGTTTAATGCTTCACATTTGATCACATTGGTTTTTCATTGTTTCTTCCCAATTTTCCTCTGTGGCGGTGGTTTGGTGCTTCTCGTTTTATTTGTGTGGTTGTGCCTTTTGGGCTTCTCAGTTTTTCTCTATTTTATGGTTTGGTGCTTCTTGTTTTACTTATATTGTTGTGCCTTAGGGCTTCTCGATTTTCCTTTATGGTGGTGGTTTCGTGTTTTTCATTTTATAATATTGGTTGTGCCTTGGGGCTCCTCGGTTTTCTCTATGAAGGTGGTTTAGTGCTTCTCAGTTTACTTATATGATTATGCTTTGGGGCTTCTCGGTTTTTCTCTTTATGGTGGTTTGGTGCTTGTCGTTTTATTTATGTGGTTGTGCTTTATGGCTTCTCGATTTTGCTCTGTGTTGTGGGTGTGATTGTGGTATTGGTTGTGGCAATGAATTTTACATGTAAAGCCCTAAGACACAATCATATATGTACATATCTAGCAAGTAAGGTTTCTTATAAATTCTGTGCAACACCCAAAGATGGAGTGATATGCTATATTGTAGTGGATTTACATAAAAAATATGAATTTAATATCGCTGGTTGAAGTGATATTGTTGTAGTTCTTTTTGTAGTCGGCCAAACCAATTTGTCTTTGTTAGTAGCCGTTTTAACCATCTAAGATGCTGCATAATTGTTGATATTGAAGATGCAAGTTTTTTGTGGTCGGTGTTCTCTCTTGCCTGCTGCCTGTGGGTGTTTGGTGTCTTTGTTAGCTGTGAGTGTGGGTGTAGTTTTGCAATGTTGGTTGTTGGTGTGTGTTGGCTCTGATTGTGGCTTTGCATTGATGCTTGTGATTGGTGTTGGTTGTGGTTTTGTATTGATGGTTGTCAGTTGTGGATGTGATTTAGTTGTTGCTTTACTCACAAATAGGTGAGCTATTATACATTCATATATGTCATGTGGGATTTGACTCATTTGATTTTTTTTTTTGAAAATTACGTTTTACCTTAAAATGTCAAAGAAGTTATAAAATTATACATATATGCACCTATCATGTATAAAAATGTAACTTGTTGTCTAATTGTATGGAGGAAAGCTTACTATCATCATCTACATGTGTCAAAGGAAAAGAGCCATAAAGGGCTAGCGTGGCACAAAAATGTGCCATCTTATTAGGTTGACACGGAGTATGAAAAAAAACAAAACTTTTTAAAGTCCATAAGGAAGGAGAGATCCGGAGCGTCTTTTGGTCGTTGGCGCTAAACATCGTTCTTCATAGTAGAACTCAAAAAGTGCATAATATTGGCGTTGTCACCCTCAATGATGACGCACCCTTACATTTGAGCCTCCATGATTTACAAATATCTTGGAAGATTAAATATCTTGAAGCTTTACTTGAGCGTTGTTTCGATGTTCAAAGTTGTGTTCGTTAGCAATAAGTTCGGCTCCATGCTCTTCACGAATGATGCATCTGGTGTTGGCCGCTCCGGAGGATAGGGGAGCACCGTTAACATTCACCTTAAGCCATCTTGGAGGGGAAGCATGCCATAAATAAAGAGAAACTAACCTGGAAGGTTGGATATCTTGAAGCATACTTGAGCGTTGTCACCCTCAGAATTTTCTCAGCAACAGTGGTAGATGCAATGATGTAAAAAGAGTTCAGCCGATACCAATTGTTGCTTATATAATTGCTCTCATTTGATTGTCACAAAAACTATCTGGTCTCAAAGCACACATTATACTATCTACCACATATACTGTTTGGTCTTAAAACATACATCAATCTGGTAACTACAGATGCTACTTGGTCTTAGAGCACATATGACACTATTAATCACAGATACTACTTGGCCTTAGTCTACAAATGACATTAGTATTCACAAATACTACCTAATCTTACCACACATCACATTGTTAACAACAAATACTACCTGGTCTTAGAACACACATTACACTGTTAACCACATATACTATCTATTCTTAGAACACACATGACATTGTTAACCATGGATACTATTTGTTCTTTCCACACTTGACTATTAACCAAATATATTACTTAGTCTTAGACCACAAGTGATACTGTTAATCACAAATATTACCTGGCCTTACAACACACTTGACACTGGTACCCACAAATACTATATGATCTTATCTAATTAATATTTTATAGTGTCTACATGTTGATGTTTACTGTTTCAGATCTATTGATGATTTATTGATGTTAGTTTTCTCATCCATATTTTGATATTTTAATTTTTAAAATTATAACTTTAGAGATGCATATTTTTCCTTATTTATGGTTTTTTTTTTATTATAAATCGTATTTTTTGTTATTGTTTTATTGCATATATAGTCTAATTTATCAATTAAAAACGTAATACATTATTAGAATTAATTGAAAATATTACACTTAATAAGACACAATGGAGAAAAATGATTCATGTACCGGATCCAATTTAGTGGGATATAAGTTGTTTGACTTATGTCGAGCTATTATTTAATTTTGGCACTAACAAGTTATATAAGCCATTAGGGCACTTGCGGGCTCTAATTATTGTCTTAATTTAATGGTTTTATTTTATGGAAAATCATTTGTTCAAAGAGCCTCAATCATAATCATTCTATTTTGTTGTGTTGTTTAGTAGTAAAATCACACAATTAGAGGATAAGTATCAATGGAATTATTGGTACGATATCTTTGTGAGTGATCATAGAGTAATACTTGATATGAATATCTTTTTATGAGTTAATTTTGAAAATTGTTACCCTTGATAAATTGTTATCAATGATGGATATACAGTTGTTCTTAGTTTTAAACAATAGATTTTGCTTGTTTATCTGTAATTTTTTTGGGTAGGTTTTCATGTTTTGTTGGGATTTGAGCCGAAAATTACTTGATTCAAAATTTAGGGCCATTTTTGAAAATAGGACCTCCCTTGTTTAAGATACCTTGTTAACATTTCCATCATCGAGGTATTTTCTAAATTTTGCTGGTTTTGCTCGCTTGTAGGGATCACGTTCATAGTGTGATATGATTTAAGTTTATTTTAATGTTTGTTGCCTTATAGATCTTTTTAATTCTATATCATATATAGAGATTCAAGATCGTAGATTTGACTTCATGATTATTTTTATGGTTTTAAAATATAGAGTTTATATGAAAAAATAATAATTTTTCTTAAAAGAGATCTTTGAGGTATTAAATTTTTTGGTTGAATCTTATATAAAAATTATTATATAAGTTCTTTTGACAAAGCTTCAAGTCTTGTCAATTTCAGTTTTATGACTACGCATAATTGGACATAAAATTCAGAACTTATGACCTTGCTGTACAGGCGAAGCACCTCGTTTGAGAGCCAGCGTAATTTGTTGAATATGAGTTTAACCTTTGAGAATGAGTTTGAATTTGTCAAAAGACTTTTTAGAGTTGCACTTTTTTCAGTGTATTTTAACACAGTACAGTGCATGATTTTTGGCACATGCAGTTTGCAGACTTGTTTGTACATTTGCATGAAATATTTACACGACTTTTAGCACTTATGCAATGTATTTCCATATTTTGAATGTCTTATTGTGATACATGCAGATGATCTGAAAACCAAATTATTTGCAGTTTGTCTATGCGGAATATTTTTGTCACAAGATGAGTGTTGTGTTTTAATTTTTTTATTTTTTTATTTTTCTTCTGTGCTTGTGCATTATACTTTGTATGTTAGGCGGCCTATTAAATTGGAATCTGTAGGTATTTTTAGATGTCATAATTTTGTAATTGCATTGTATTTTATTGTGATGGGAGTTGCAAGAAAGCAATCTTCCTTCTATAAATAGGAGGTTCTCTTGGTTTATTTGCACCATTTGAATTCATTTAATTCGTTTTCCAAGGGTTCAGGTGAATAGTGGGAGAAATTATTCCATACGGAGCACTTACGCAACTCTGTGTGCAAACTTCCAGTAATATGCCCTCAAGTGGAGGGTGTTGAAGTGCAACCACAGAGATTATTGAGAGGTTATTGGGGTGTTATTATGAGGTTATTGCGGGGGTTATGCAGGAGGCGGAGATTATTGAGGGGTTATTGGGGTGTTATTATGAGGTTATTGCGGAATCTAATTGCATAGGTTATTGAGAAGTTATTGCGGCGTTATTTGAGTTAATGCTTCAATAACCCCCTAATAACCCCTAATTACCCTCCCAATAACTTCCGCAGTTTCACTTCAATAATCTCCTTCGGAAGTGGGCCTGATATAGCACATGATGACATATTACTGGAGTACGCAAGTAGTGTTGCGTATGTGCTCCATATGCAATAATTTCTCAAATATTGGAGGTTTTGCCTGTTGCTAGTGAGTGAGCATTCAAGTTCACCGTAGGTTCATTTCATATCCGATTCTTTTTTGTCTTGGTTCCTTGCTTAAAAGTTTTTTATCAATTGCCATCATCAGATATCATACTATATTTTTAAAATTTTGAGATCTTATATTTTTCTTCATTTTTATGGTGCATTTGAACATGAAAATTTCATTTTAATTTTATTTTGTCGATGTCTTATTAGTTTGGATTTTGGTAGCATTCTAACATCACCCCTTGCATAAGGGGTATTGAGGTAATCTTGGTCCTGCTCACCACACCACTAAAAAATGTGTATGGGTAGTGCAGATCACGATCGAGAGTTTTCTATCCATCACACTAAGAAAAGCCTATATGGGTATTTATATTTGAACAAAATTTTGCAGTGTAGATTTTTCTACAACGTCAAGAATGATGAGTATGAGTACTTACCTATTTGGTCAATGAGCTTTGTCCCTCCACTATATTAAGAATGACTCATATAGAGCTTTCTTTGGCTTAAAAGGATATGCAAAGATAGAATAATTTCCTTATCGTATCTTGAAAGGCGTGTATGAATACTTAGGCATTGTAATGTGGCAGCTTTGTGTTTATACTTTGCTCGTGTGAGGTGAGAAAATGAAATTTGCGGCGAGCTGCGAGATGACATCAAAACTCTTGTTTGAAGCGCCCTTATTCATGACACTGGTTGAGGGTGTTGATTCGCACCGTGAGGTCGTGGGTTCGAATCTTATATATTGCCTTTTGGGCTAACTTTTTTTTGGGAAAAAAACTTTTCTTTTAAACCTCTACTTTTTGTTGAAATATCTTCCATGTTTCTTTTCTTTTTCCATAAACTTGTTTATTAAGCTTTTATTTTTTATTTTTGGATTAGAGTGGAAGGAAGATATATAGAAAGGGTTATATGGTTTGAGAGAGTGTCGAGAGTGAGTGAAAGAGAGGAAGAGAGTTATAAGTGGTGAATGAGATGGAGATAGAAGGATCAATGTGTTGGGAAGATGGGTTGCATAGGTTTAGTATATCGCAGGTTTGCTTGGTTTGGAGTTGGGGATGGTGGAGCTTGGTGCTTAGAATGGAAATGTTGTTGGCAATGAGCTTACACCAGATGTTTTCAGAATGACTATTTCAAACTGGTAAATTTTAATATGGGTACCATCACAGGTAAACTAATTGAATTAGTGGATGTTCTTATTTATATAAAGATAAATACTTATGCATTCAAGAATATAAATGGGTTTGTGAAAAAGGCTTGGGATATTGATGGTCTAGGCTTTAAATTTTCTTATTTAGGTATGAGTTATACTTCTTAAAGAAAGAAATTTTATTGGAAGAGATTTAAATAAACATCTTAATAGTGTGATAGAAGATTTTACAGTAGCCATTTTTTAATTTTGCTTTAACTTATGATTTTGGTATTGGTCATATTTTATTCTAAAAAAGAGATGATTATATTATCACTTATAATAATAAATTTAATAAAATATAAATTGATTATTTTCTTATGAGAAAAATAAATCGTTGAGATTGTAAAGATTGTAAGATTATTCAAAGTGAAAATTTAAGTATCTAACATCAATTATTTGTTCTAAATTTTAAGATGAGAAGTTAAAAGACGAAAAATTCAACGAAATATTATCTCAGAATTAGATGAGAACATTTACAAGATACAAATAAAATTATTTTTATGAGTAAACATTAAGATCTTAAGGTTTGAGATATTCATGGAAAAACTAATATTATGTAGAATAAAATAACGAGTGCTATTAAGTAAATTGCAAAAAATGTGTGCTTAGAGAATCAGAAGGAAAAATTATTATGGATAGAAAAAGTTGGAGTACTAATAATATGTAAGAAAAAATAAAAGATAAGATGTTTTGTTACAAAAATTCGTTTAAATGTAAAAGCTCAGAGAATTGAAAAATTATAAAGAAACCCGATGAAGTCTAAGAGCAATTTGTGATACTAAGAATTTTACTTTTGATGATATATATATATATATATATATATATATATATATTGAAACGCACGAGGGCTAATTTTATTGAAATTATAAAGGTACATAAAAGTTGTATGAGAGAACCCAATAAAAACGCCCTACCCATATGATACACAGGCACTAACATCCTAAAAAAGATAAGACATGGATAAAACTCTAACATTCATAACTCGCAGAAAACCAGTTGCTAGGGACGAGCCAGCTTGATTCTGCCTCTGCCTCTGGTTCTAGGAACAGAGCCAACTAACAAATTGCTGAGTGTCGTGCCATTACCCGAAGTTACTAAAGTATCATCCATTAAGTTCCCAAGTTAGGGTGTGCCTCCATTCTTCTTTTTCTTCCTAGATGTGTATACCTGTCATTCCTCATCTGAAGACTGGCTCATCTGATCAGTGTGATCAACAAATTGTCGGGCATGTTGAAGAGGATGAGCCCCTAGCTCCTGATTAACAATAACAACATTCTCATTTTGAAGAGATGGTAAATCTGTCTCCTCAACACCTGATGTTTCTTGAGGTTGTGGAGCTGCGATACTATCCTGATTATCGGACCGAAGAATATTCTTTGGAGGTAAGGATCTTGCAGTATTGTTTTCAACAGTGATAGAGACCGTAAAATGTCTAAGTGAGCTATCTGCCAATACATCAATCGGAAGAACAAAAACAGTAGTCTCTGGTAGTGGGAGAGAGAGGTGACATCGTGTCAACCGGCGTTTCAAAAGTCTGTGGAATGCACTCGGGGACGGAAGAGGGACAGGTATGAAGTGGGGCAGATCCAGTAGCATTTTTACTCTGAGGTTTTAGATTTGGATGCAAATGATAACATTAAGAAAGAGAGTGTCCAAACATCTGGCAGTGGAAGGAACCTTTGAGGCCATCACCTTGGTCGGTGCTTCACTGCGTGCGCACTGTCGCTGAGCAGCGGGACGCAGTCTGTGATCGAGGACGAATGCACTCGACGCAGACGACAAGCGGAGTGCGAAGCAGAACAACGATGTGCGACGAGGGCGAAGAAGGCAGCGACGAAAACATTGACGTGCGACGAGGAAGCGAAGCAGCGACGAATCAGCGACGACGCAGTGCTGGCATAGCTGTTCAGAGAAGACGACCGAGAAAGAAGAAGGCTCAGTAAACGAGTGAAATTGTATCCGAAGCCGACGAAACAGTAGCCACGCACGAAGACGATGAAGTTAAGCCGGAGTTTAACGCTGGGTTTCTCCATCGGGCGAAACCGTGACAGAGCTTGAGGCCATTTTCTAGTATATATATATATAATACTATGTCTTCTCCCGCGGTTGGCTCTGCTAGAGCTTCGACTATTACGACATCCTTTCCTCTGGTTTGTCTCATTGTGTCGGCTCGTAGTCCTTCGTTGTTGTCCCGTTTGGAAGGTTTGTTTTGTCGCAGTTTCCTCATTATCGCTGACTGGAAGATCCGCTTCTTTCCTCGCCGTAGTCTTTCATCCCCGTTTGGAAGGTCTGTTTCCTTCGTCTTCTTTGCCGCTTTGAAGGACGTCTCCTGTGCGCAGACTCTTTCCTCGGGCTGGAACAGAAAGCTCTGCACATCTGCCCTCTGCTCGACTTCAAGGGATTATAGTTAATCCCCTTTCGAATTTCGCTCTTCCGTCCACTGTAATTTTGCTGCTCTTTCGCCGCGGCTTCTTTTGTTGATGGCTTCAGACAGATCGTATGCTACTGCCCTTGCGGATGACCACACCTTAGGTACTCCTAAATCGTGTTCTTTCTCTCATTCGTTTGAGTTGGCGGAGGACATCAAGAAACCTGGAAGGAAGAATGGGAAGTGTGTCATCTTTTTTGCAGAAGCTGAGTATAATAAAGTTGTTTCCTCTTGTCGTCTGAATTTGGTTGAGAAATTTCATTATGATCATCCCAAAATGGAACTTATTTGTAAGGAATTTGAGCTTTTGCATCTTGTTGAAGAGTGAAAAATTGGACTTTTAGACGGAAATCACGTTCTTATTCAACTTAATAATGAAGATGATTATACACGCTTATTTGCTAGAAGAGTAATCTCGATATATAACAGAGTAATGAAGATCTTGAAATTGTCGGTGGATTTTGACCCACAGACGAAACCACCAATCATTTGGGTCTGGATTTGCCTCCCTAACTTGAAATTTCACTATTTTACTCAAAAATTGTTGTACTCTATTGTCTCAGTCTATGGTAAGTTACTCAAAACGAACATTCTTGCTTTTAATCTTTCTTGTCCATCTGAAGTCAGAGTATTTGTTGAAAGAGATATTATTTTAATCATTTCTGAGAAAATTTAGTTAGACACATAACATCATGGATATTGACAAAAAGTTGTGATTGAGTCGTTCCTTTCGTACGGTTCGAATTTTCATATGTTCAACCACTTTAGTTCTCAATGTCATCATCTACACCCCCATTTCAGACTAAAGAAACAAAGTGCTCTGCCTGAGGAAGCGATTCTCTCTCTTGATCTGCTCCAAGTTATTGACACTATTGATCATTAAAAAGATAATTTTAAAGATGTCACTATCCTCGCTGGTAATATGTCAACCATTCATCCTTCACACGATGCTCATGATGTAGGTTCGGTGGGAGCTTCATCTACCCTAAAACCTATCACTGATGTAACGGGTGACAATATTTCTATTGATTTTCTACTGCCTCATCAGGTCGAGCAAGTTGTCAATGTTGCTCAGGCACATGCGGTGCAACAACCTACACCAGTTCGACCATCTTTGGACCAATCCACTGATCAGATGAGTCAATCCTCAAATGAGGAATGATAGGTTTACACATTCAGGAGGAAGAAGAAGAATGAAAACTTACTTGAGCTCAGGAATCTAATGGATGATACTTTGGTTACATTGGGTAATAGTACACACCTCACCAATTTTTTAGCTAGCTCCCTTCTGAGGACTAGAGGCAGAGACAAGCTTAAATTGGGTCGTCCCTAGTTTTTTGTGCGCTTTGATAGTTTGTTTTTTTTGTTTTGGGATTTTGTGTGTTGTATCGTGTGGGTTGGGTGCATTTTTTTGGGCTCACTCATACAATCTATCTGTATCTTTTCCTTTTTAATTTATTAGCCGTTGGGCTTTTTTTAAATAAATATATATATATATATATATATATATA
>JXCR01148232.1:24607-62982 GCA_002079205.1 Phalaenopsis hybrid cultivar | reverse complement strand
ATATATATATATATATATATATATATATAGGCTAGCCAAGTAAAAAAATAATAAAAGTGAAGATTTATTTCAAGTTAATTGTATTTAGGATTAAAATCGGAGAACATTTTTCTTATATGAGAATATTTAACAAATATGAGATATTTTGGATAATCTTTTCAATTAATATTGTAAAAATACAATTGATTTGAGTAATTTTTTAAAAAAAAGTGGAGAAAATTGTATTCTCTTTTTTCTCAATAATCAAGTTACGACTCCTCTTAATATAATAAGAAATAACTTGGACAAATTTAATTACAACCATTACAACCTATCGAAAATAAACTAACTCAAGAAGGAATGAAATATAATATAACAAAAAGAGAATAAATGAAAATCACACTAAAATAAGAAACTAAAAATTCCACAAACTCTCCCTCAAGCTGGTTCATAGTTGTTGTAAAAGCCCAGCTTGCTGTTCAAATCAGTGAAACTTCGTGGAGGTCGAGAATTGGTGAAAACTTCAGTGACTAAAAGATGATTCAGAATGTAGATTAAGTGAATAAATGCCTTCATTGATATTTTCAGAGATAAATGCCTATCAATCTCAATGTGCTTGGTTATGTCATGATGCACAAAATTTTTTTTAATACTGATGACAACTTTGCTATGCAGAACATTTTAATGGGATTGACTAGGGTGTATCCCAACTCACTTAGTAACCTTTGCATCCACACTTCACAAATTCCCAAAACAAGTGTCTGATATTTTGCATTACGTATAGAGAACACTGTTTGTTTCTTGCTCCTCCAGTGATCGATCGATTTTCCCAAACATAGGAACAATACTCGGAAGTGGACTTTCTGTCAGTGAGTTCTCTCGCCCAACTAACATCAGTGTTAACCTCTTCCTCCATGTTGATTGATTTTTTAAATAGTAACCCTCTGTCAGAGATCTTTTTAATAAATCTAAATATTATGTAAACTATTTTCAAATATTCTTCATTCATACTGTTCATATTTTGACTTATAATGTCGATATAGTAAATGATATCATGTCTAGAGTTTGACAGATAGATAAGCTTACCCACTACCTATGGTATCTTCTTTTTTCCATTTGTGTTTTTTCTTACCGTAATGACTCATAATGTCGACTGTAACTATTGATTGAAATTCATATGAGTCTCAACAAGTTTGGATTCCAACATTCCTGTCTCTTTTAGTAGGTATTGGATGTACTTTCTTTGCAATATCACAATACCCATCCTGGACTAACCACTTCCGCCAATAAAATATCTCATCGCTCTTAGATCTTTAATTTAAAATTCAATGGCACGACTCTCCTTAATTTTTGAATCTCCTTTCCGAATCTCCTTTCATCATCACTTGTTAGAATTATATCATCTATACAAATGAGTGAAATTTTTTTTTATCTCTATATATGTTTTATGAACTTTGTATGATCCACTCGACATTGGATGCATCAATTAGAGTTTATAGTCTTGGCAAATTTTTGAAACCAGTCCTTCAGGATTGTGTGAGGCCCTAAAGTGATTTTTTTAGCTTACAAATTAGATGTTTATTTGAGTCATTGTCCAGTCTTGGTGTGATTTGCATATATACTTCTCTCTTAAGTTCTCCATTTAGAAACACATTCTTGATATCAAGTTGATATTTCACTGACAAGAACTCTTAGGGTGTTATACTTGGCCACTTGAGCAAATGTTGATAGTCCATCCCATAAGATTGAGTTAAAACTTTCACCATCAACCTAGCTCTTAATCTCTCAATACTCTCATATGTTTTGTACTTGACATTTAATGACCATTTGCACCCAATGAGTTTTTTATCTGAAAAAATCTTTGTAAAAATTCATCTGTCATTTAGATCCGATGTTTGGATCTCCACTTTAACTATTATTTTTCATTATGGACTTTGAAGCGCTTATGATTAAATTTTTGTATCTGCACACTATTAAAATTAGATACACAAATGTTATAAGTTGATAATTTTTCATAGGCAACATAACTCCGAATAGGATAATTTGTGCAACTTTTTCGGTCTTCTCCATTGAAACTTTAGAGATGTGTGAATTTAAATTTGATTTTGAATAGTGTTGTGGTTGCATATTGTCTTTATCATGCTCAGTGAATTTCCTTATCCTAGTATGCACACAAGGTTTATTGTTATCAATCTCTGGTTGTATGTTCTCAATTACTAGAACTTGGGAGACAGGATGGCTAGAAGGAAGGAGAAGAGGTTGTGAAACTCTAGATCAGTGTTGGTATCCCAAGTAGCGCAGGGAAGTAGAATAGGTTGTGAAACTCTAGATCGGTGTTGGTATCCTAAGTAATATAGGGAAGATAATAGATTTTGATGACTCTCGATTAGTGTGAGTATTTAGAGTAATTTCTCAAGTTTGATATTTATGTTGATTGTCCCCCTAAATGTTAAATCTGGAGTAGTAGTGTTGGTTTTCTATGAAGTTGTAATATTTCTTTGTAATGAGAGGATAACACTTGTATCCCTTTTTGTTAGAAGCATTCATAAGGAAGATACATTTGATGTATTTTGGGTCAGACTTTGTGTGGTTTGGCTAGTGAATGTAAATAAATGAGACAATTAAATATTTTAGGAAGAAGATTGGTTGAGAAGAGTCTGATATGAGGGTATTTTTCCATCACATTATCAATAGAGGCTTTGAATCCAAACAATTTTAGGGGCATTATGATAAAGCAATACAAACTAAGATACCTCAAGGAAATTTATGTTCTTCCTCTCAACTATTCCATTTTGTTGTTGAGCTTCAAAACTAGAACTCATATGGATAACATGTTCTTTGCAAGATAGGGTCCAAGGATAGAATTGAAGTATTTCGTTGCATTATTAATTTTGAGAATCTGAATTTTACAATGGAATTAAGTGAAAATTATGTTATGGAAGGACTAAAATATTTGTGTAGTTCCAAATTTTTTCTTCATGAGAAATATCTAACTGGCATGGCGTTATCATCAATAAAAGAGACAACCCATCCGATTCTATTAATAATTTTCAATTTCGATGGTCCCCAAATGTAACCATGGATGATAAAGAAATGATATGAGAGATTGTACTGAGGTAGATGATAGACATAATGAGTATGTTTAACTAATTAGAAGGATTCATACTGATAAAAATTTGATTTTTTATTAATAAAGAAATGAGGTGCAGCTTTGCAATATAATGAAAATTGGGTTGACCCAAGTGATGATACCATAATAGGACTTAACTTTCAACAAAATCAGACATAAAAGACTCATGAATATGTGAAGTGGATGGTGTAGAAGACACTTGTGCGTTAAGAGTATAACTTTTCTTTTGTATACTTTGATGCAATTCGACATTGTTGATCACATTTCTCGAATCCACCATTTGAAATTCACAAGTATTAGAAAGAATTTTAGTAATAAAATTCAAGTCATGAGTAAGTTTGCTAATTGATAGTAAGTCGCAATCTAATTGGTGAATATGTAGCATAGAAGAAAGTTGAATATCTTTAGAGATTTTCACTTCTTTCCCAGCAATCAAATTTGAACTCGGTGAACTTTTGGTAGTTGGTGAAAACATGAATATCATCAGTCATGTGATCAGAAGCACTTAAATATATTTTTCATGATCTCAATCATTCATTGTCAGCGAGATAAAAGGATGATGCCTTGGTGTATCATCAAGCTGGAAGGCCGCTCAATTGTGCTTGAAAGAAGTTTCTTCAAAATCTTTAGCTATTCTTTGGTGAAAGGACTAGGGTCAGGCATCCCTTCAGAACCCTTCAGAAAAGCTAGCAGCATGGGCTTTGATGTCTTGGTCTTTTCTCCCTTGCTTAGATTTCCATTATGCAGGTTTTCCATATATTTTTTAGCAATTGTTCTTTGTGTGAACAAGTTTCTTTGAATGTTTACAGAACGGACGATTAACCTCTCGAGTCGAACTTGATGTTTTCATGTCGTAATTGGTCATAAATTCAATGTGTATTTAGGACTATAATTATTACAGAGAGGAAGTTGATAGTTGTTGTTGTAGGAAGAAAGGTCTGACGACAACAAGGTAAACAACGAATGGCCTTCTGGGAGTATTCGACGGAGTAGGGCTTGCAATAGAATGGAATTGGGCTGCATGGTAGATTCAGTGGGAAATATGTTACTAGGAAAGGCTAGCTGGAAGAATCTAACAAAGGGCTGGAGCAAGGATTTTCAGCTATAGGAATGAGCCCGGGATGATCTACTGGCTTGCTGAAGAGATTCTGGCAGCTGTCGAAAGAAGTTTCAACGTCTGTAATGAGTTCCTGTAGTTTGCACGTCGACTGTTGTTTCTTGTTGAAGCTGGTGAGGAACTTCTGCTGCTGCAAGTTTGGGATTTTCTTGCTGGATGTAGCGATAGCTTATCAGTATGAAGGAGCAACTCCTCTTGCCTGGAAGGAGACACAACCTGTCGCTTGGAAGGAGTCACACTATGGCAGAGGAAGGAGCAACACCTTTCTCCTGGAAGGGAGGGATTGCCTCTTGCCTCTTGCCTCTCGCCTGGAAGTGGAAGGAGCGACGCCTCTTGCCTGGAAGAGGAGGAGAGCTTGCACGAACCAGAGACTAATGGGAGACGTTTTCGAGGAGGAAGTAGAGTTGGCGTTTATTTCCAAGTTTTGATACCATGAAAGAAGGTGGAGAAAATAATATTTCCTTATTTCTCAATAATCAACTTACATAGCTTCTCCTTGTATAATAAGGAACAACTATGATAGACTTAGTTACAACAATTACAACTTGTCGAAGATAAACTAACTCAAGAAGGAAAGAAATATGACATAGCAAAAATAGAACAAAAGAAAATAATATTCAAATAGGAGACTCAGAAATCCACGATCTTAAATAATAACAATTTTTTTTTTATTTCTACTGTCGCATTAGTAAAACGGGGTTTGAAGATGCTTTTAAAAAAGTGTGGAAAAACAATGGGACTTGATGCAATTCCAAAAAAAGTGTGAAAATATTTAGTAGATTTGAGCTTACTAGAATTTTTTAATATTATTTTAAAAGCTAAAATAATGTCTAATGAGTGGATAAAGAGTAATCTTGGTTCTTATTTTTAAGAATAAATAGGATGCACAAAAGTGTGCAATTTTTAAAAGATTAGAGAGTGTTGTTTTAGATGGTTTGGTCACATTAAACATCAATTATTAGATGATCCAGTTAGGCGAGTAGTATGTTTTGATTTGACTTATGTTAAGAAAGGCAGAGGTTGACCTAAAAAGGCTTGAGCATATTGTTTAAAAAATGATTCATGTAGCCGACCCCACTTTGTTATAAGGTTCCAAAGAAGTACTTTGGGCAGTTCTAGAAAAGAATAGTGTTGCTATTGCTTATATAAATGAAGATATTATTAGTAGAATTCAAGTTGGATTGTTAAAGTGGAGGAATGCATCGAGCCTGTTGTGTGATAAAAAAATACCGCTTAGACTGAAATGAAATTTTTATAAGATAGTGGTGAGAGTGTGAGACTTGCGATGCTTTATGGCACATAATGTTGGCCTGTAAAAGAGAGGAATAAAATTATGTTATAGTGTGGCTGAGATGAGAATGTTCAAGCGAATGAGTGGCTTTACACTTACAGACAAAATGCAAAATGAATATATTCGTGATAGGGTTGGAGTAGCTTCACTGGCGGACAAGATTAGAGAGCATCACATTGGATGGTTTGGTCATAGTAAATGTCGACCATTTGATGACTCGATTAGGAGAGTATAGATGTTTTAGATTTGACTTTTGTTTATAAAGGTAAAGATAGACTTAAAAAGACTTGGGCATGTTGTATAAAAAAATTATCCTGATTTATTAGAATTAATTGAAAACATGACACTGGAGAAAAATGAATTCATTAGTCGGCTCCTCTTAGTGGGGTAAAAACTTATTGCTGTTGTATTTGGCATCAAGAAATGTGCTTATGAATTTTCACTTGCTCAAGAAATTATGCAATATAAAATTTTTTCTTGGCTTGATGAGAAAACAAAGCCTAAGGCTTACTAGCTGCATTGTGTTTGTTTCCTACAATTTCTTTCGCTGTGTTAAGAGAAACATGCATGGTTTTTGCTCATTGCTCTCAACGATCCGAATATTAAAATTTTGGATATTTTTGCTGGGGTGGTTTTTATGCCTATTTGTGACTGTCAACATGATTTATGCAATGTGAAATTATGGTTGATGAGGTGAATACTCAATCTTTTTTCTTCTTTTTATTCTTTTCTTTTTTAGAGTTGGGTTGAGTAAAGTTTGTTAGTTGTTTGTAGTTTGGGTTGGTCATCTCTCTGAAGGGGCTAGAAAATGCTGGATTGATAGATGACATTTTTTGGCAGGGGGTGCAGAGTTAGAGTTTTACCATATAGACAACAATCCTTATCTTTATTGAGTACTCCACCATGAACATTTTAGTTGCCTCAATTTTGTGAGCTTTTGCATCTCTTTCAACATAGTGCTGCTAATTTTTTATTATTTCTATCACGAAGCAATTGTGAACTTTTCACAACTCAGACTTAATCATGGAGCTGTTGCTCCAAATTTATCGCTTCTGTTATGTTGAAAAGAATTTTTCCAGTGTTGTTTCCATCTTCTTTTACTAACTCTTCATTCCTCTACATAGAAATTGAAATCATCTGCATCATTATTGTCGATCGTGCAAAAACAAACCTTTTAATGTAGAGAAGTCTTATTTAAGCCCCCATTCAAGAATGAATTCTTGATATTTAACTGGAATAAAAGTCAATCTAGATTCACCGCAAAAGACAACAAGACTCAAATAGTGTTAGCTCAGCCACCGGAGCAAATGTCTCCTCATAGTCAACTCCGCAACAGTGTGAGTACCCTTTGATGATAATTTGTGTCTTACTGCGTTCGACGGATCCATTAGAGTTGAACTTGGTGCTGAAATTCCATCGACATCCCACAGTTTTCTTACCACGAGGAAGATCAATGACGTCCCATGTATGGTTCTGTCGAAGGGTATTCATCTCCTCCATTACTGTTGTTTTCCAGGCTAAATTAGCAACAACAGCCTCAATTGTAGCTGAGATCTGATTTTTCTGTCGGGGCAGTAGCAAATGCTTTGTGGGTCGACGATAAACTGCGAACAGAGGCATATTTTGCCATAAAATAGAGGGTGCATGTTTGATTGCTTGCCTTACTCGGAGAACTCATCTTCTCATTTGGAGGGGTCGTGCTGAGGATGCCGCTTGGAGTGGAGTCGAGGTCTTTTAAGGAGATAGCGGACTCCAGAGTAGGAGCATTGGGATGGGTGCGCCGAGTGTAGACACAGAAAGTGAGGGTAGGAGATGATGCACTCAATGGAATATGGGGACTCCTTGGTGGCAGAAACAATGGGGTGAAAAGCCATAGGAGTAGGATAAGGAATAGTGTCTAAGATCCTAAGTTTCCCCTCATTTGGGGCCGAGCTAAGAAAGTAGGAAACACTTTCAAAGAAGGAAACATCATCACTCATATAGATTTTGTTGGTGGTAGGATAAAAGCATCGATGCCCCTTTTAAGTGGCGGAGTGCCCTAAGAAAAGGAGCAAGTTTACGCCGAGTGGGGGCAGTGTTCCGAACAAAGACAGTGCACCCAAAAATCTTAGGATCTAATGTGGAATGAATCGATTGATATGGAAGCATGACAGCAGGATTACTAAGGGGGTTCGTAACTTGTGAATTTTAGAGGGGACTCTATTTATGAGATAGGTGACGGTGAGAATAATATCGTTCCAAAACTGTTTCGGGACATTGCATTAAAACATAATGAAGTCGATGTCGTCGAGGGGCCGACGTTTTTCTCTTTCAGCTACCTCATTTTTTTGCGGAATGTTAGTACACAAGGTATAATGGAGGATGCCCTTACTCACAAAACATTTGCCCAAAATAGAGTTGAAATCCTTTTGGCCTTTGTCAGCCCGAATGACCTGAATGGAAGTTTTGAATTGAGTTAAAATGAAAGTGTAGAGGTTTTGGTCACTGTGAATTTAAGAGAAAGGAGCTGAAGGTGTGTAAGTGTGGGATGGGTAACAGACCTGATAATGTTTGACTAGCATACATGTCTCACAACTGAAATTAGAAAGGTTTTTATTAGAGAACATCAATGGAAACAAAATTTTATAATTATTAGAAAGTAGGACGACTCAAACGACAATGTAACAACATAATGAGACCTTTAATGACTATAGTAAACTACAACTTCTGAGTGGTGTTTCCTCACTCTCTGTGCTCTTCTTTTGGAAGTTGTAGAGTCCAGCTACTATCTTAGCAGTTCCAATCATCCCCCCAAAAGACGATCCTGAAAAATACAACCATCAGAAGAGAAATTAACATCACAATCAATAACTTTCGTCAATTGGCTGAAAAATAACAAGTTACATTGCAATAAGAGAATATGTAAAATAGATTGATCGTTACTACAACCGACCATTTACCAACAATAGAACTACAAGAGCTATTGACAATTCTAACAGTATTTTTCCCAGAGCATGGATAGTGAGTCGAGAAAGCTTGTGAGGATCCAATCATGTGATATGTGGCTTTTGAATCAACAATACACGGACTAGAGGAAAAAATTATGAGAGCCATGGGAGGAGTACTTTGTCAGATTTGTGAGGTCGATGGACTTGCAAAGAATTATTTGGCTCCAAGTAGCTTGATCAATTGCTCCATATGATTTCGGGTAGAGGAGGATTTGGCTAAAAGTTTGTATGCCAGTTTATCGTGAAGTTTCCAACACTTGTCTTGAGTGTAGTTGGATTTGTGATAGTAATCACAAAGTGGAATGACTTGTCCGTGGTGACATAGATGATGAATTGACAATATTCGAGATCGAGGCAGACGATTCAGCTGAAGGAGTAAAAGTGCCGAGCATGATAAGTCTTCGACTCTCTTCTCGACGAATTTTGGTAAAAGCAGCATACACTTCCTCATCCATCTTATATTCAGCTTTTAGAGCCTCTGCAGCTAGAGTTAGCCCCACATCCTTCTTTGCTTTCATAAAACTCTCATAGGATCATCCTCGTCGTCATCACAAAACCTGTTATCCATCTCCTTAGCCTTCCCAGTAGGGGGGAGCGGTGGGGCACGGATCTCTTCTTGGATCCCCTCCATGAAAGTGTCGAGTGAGTCAATCTTACCTTTGTCTCCTTCTCCTCCACCGGTGCCTCCTTCTCTATTGTTCGACAAGTGCTCAACACCATCGTAGTCCGTTGTCCAGGTCTTGTTCTTCATGGTTGTCGCCGCCATGGCGACGCGAAGATGGAACGTATGAGCAGTCGGAGCTTGGGAGTGCTCAAAGTTGTAGGTGGTTGGGCGGTTGATGCCAAAGACCTCGAAACCGAGCTTGCACTTCTACATCAACGTTTTTGCAGGGGAATCAAACATAAAAGAATATCACCGATGAAGGAGTTCCGGTTGGTTGGGAGAAGCCCTATCGACTTGAACGGGGGTTCTCGCGGGTCATTTGGCTGGTCAGGAGTGATCCGGGGCCAGCCAGTGGCAAGGGAGCCAATACCATGTTAGAATAGAATCAGGATTTGGAATAGAGCATCAATATTATTGATAGGAGGGGGCTATTTAAACCCAATTATAATTGACACGACATAACAAAAGAAAGAAATAAAGTAGAATAAAATAAATAGAAAAGAAATAAAACAAATTTAAACAAATAGGAAATATATAATGCAGGAATAAAAGCTAATAAAAAATAATAACAACTAGGGATTGTTGTTATAAATTCAATATTAATGCTACTCCGTTAAAAACCTTTTCCGCTGCCTTCAAAGTAGAAAGAGGGAGGTATGATCGATTTCTGTTAGTGAAGTGCAGAGTTGGGAATTGTGAATTGGTCTTGGTTTGCAGTATTCTGTCAGGAAAATAAAGAAAAATGTCCATGAGGTAGGATGGAGAAACAGATATGTAGTGGATATTGTGTTACGAAATTGGATGTTGTGCAGTAGGTGGGAAGTGTTTAGGTGTGGTTTGGAGAAGTTCAGGTGACAGTGAGAAGTAGGCAGGAAGATAATTGGTAAAAGTTAATTGGGAAAGGAATAGAAGGGTGAAATATGGGCATGTGTCATTTTTCAAATTGTTTTTTTAGTGAGGAAATGGAATGGTAAATAGTAGTTGATGCATGGGGAAGAGGCATGGAGGTTTGGCATGGGCATGGGTGCAGAAATAGAAGAACAGAGGACGTGGTCTGCCGGGTCGATTTGATTTTAATGATGATAATATTAAAGTTGAAATTATGATAGTTTTTTTATATTTCAAATATATTATTTTATTTCAAATAACCAGTTTGTGTTTTGATTCTTTGCGAATTATTTCTGCTCTCGATCTTGATTTTTTTCATTGCAAAGTGGTGCATGGCTAGCTTTTTTTTTTATTATTGTGCGGCCTTCTGTGCAAAATGCATTCTTTCTAGGTATTTTTTTGATGTTCTAGATGTATCGGCATAACTTGCTTTGCGAAATGGGAGGTAATTTAATGCTTTTGATTTGTGCTGCATTTTTTGAGCTTAACTTGCATGACTCTGCATCTGTTGTCAGTCATTTTCTTCGTGTTTGGTTGAATGAAGTCATGGAATTAGTATGAAGGTCAGCTGATAACAAAGTAAACCTCTTTTTGGAGAGGGAGATTCAACCATAATACAATGTCATTAATTTTCAAAAGTATTCATAGTGGCTGATAGTGGGCTTCACCTTTTAACCATGTCTTCCTTAAGTGCTACCAAACTAAGGCTTTGTTGGAATGTGCACTTACTTGTCATAGCTATCTTTGTATTTCTTTTTTAACCTTTTAAGGTTCTCCCCTTATTGATGGATATTTCAATCTTCAAGGAATTATTACACATTGAACCACTTGCTATTCACTGCAGTTGTCTATTGATATATCTACAGAGAAATTCGTGTTTAAGGAACTATTTGGAGAAGATTTAGGCACCTCAAAATAAAAGATTTTAGCACTGTTTGTGTATAGTTTGATTCAAGGAAAATTGGATGAGAGGAATGTTGTCGTCACTCGTTATTGGCTGTGAAGGATTATAACCTCACAACATTTAAACTATTGTCCTTTTCCCATTGAAAGAAAGTTGGGCATTTCATGAAAGTTTTGACGGTTATTCTTCTTTATCATGGGATTCTCCATCATATTTCTCACCTTCATCTTGGAAAAATCTTTGTTGCCTCGAGATTTGAGCTTTGGAAGTAGCAAGAAAGCAGTTCTTCAAACAAAACTATCGTGTTTGTCTGGAAAATTAGAAAATCTGATGTATTTTGTGGGAGAGAGATGTGAACCGCACTCACGATCATCTTGGAAAATCTGCTAGAGGAAAATTAGAAAGAAATATAGGGAAATCCAAAGTTGTGAAAATCATACCTGATATTGAACTAGAAGTAATGGTTCATAGTTCAATAGTTCAAGGATTAACTCGAATAACGTAATAAATATTTAAATTACTTTAATGTAATTTAAATAGTAAATAATGTTATATTAATATTGTGTATGAAAAATGTATCAGCTCGAATCTCGAGGCTATCCGACTAGACAAATAAATGATCAACATTACATGCCATGGGTGACTCAGAGACCCAGGAAGAATCAAGGACGGATGACCAGACCCTCTCTCCAACCCACTCCAGCCGACCGCTTCAAGCCAAGGAACTCCCATCCCCGGATCAGCCTCCTCTCAATGAATCTCTCCATCCGTCTTTTCCTTGCTGATAACCATTTCCTCCAATCGACAGAATTTTCCTCTAAAAGGCCGCCTTTTCCTCCGATCGACAACTGGAACTCGACGATTACCCCTGACAAAGAAGTTCAGAATGACGTATTTGGTGGTCGACTAGGTACCGAGTATTACGCACCAACACAAAATACTATAATATCCTGTAATAATGCTTTTTAAAGTAAGAGAAATATTATAATTTACTTTTTTGTTCTCTTATCATCTATAAATAGGAGAACCCTTTCATGTAAAAGGTTTTTGGGATCCCCCACTTGTAACTGGTATTTTTAATGAAATAAAATGAGTTTAAGTGCCTGAGAATACCCAATTTGCCCCGATTGGACAAGCCCTCTTCACCCCCTCTCTCTCTTTTTCTCCCCCTCTAAATTTCCTTTCCTTGGTCTCAACGCTCTATCCTTTGAGCACGATCCAGTAGATATATTGATATCTAACATCTTAAAAGGTGCAATGAGCATGAAACGTGCCATCAACAAGAAGATGAACAACACGCCGACACTCCCAGCAAAAAGTACAAGGGGAACTGAACATTAGTAGATTCACTCCATTTATTTCTTGCCATCGGCGATCTCCAAGAAACTCTATCTATTCTCCTGTAGATCTCCTTCCCCGTTTTCAGATCTAGAGATCACCTACATTTTCTATCTCCCTGTCATGCTAAAAATTTGCACTGACAGCCTCCCGACCGTTTTCTTTCCTGCTCATGTGGGGATCTGCACTGACTGTCTCATTTCCTCACCGATCAATTGCTTTTATTGCTTTTTCACTTTGTCGACCTACCTTCTCTCCTCATAGGTTGATCTGCTGCACACAGTCGTTCTATTTATTATTTTTTGCTTGAAAACATTTTGAAAAAAAAAATGATGAAAATGTCACATTTAAAACATTTTTTATTGTTCTTTTTTGGTTTTGTATACAACATGTCAAACCTGTTGTCCTCATTGTCGCACATAACAATCCAAGCCAATCCAAATTTGAATATACTTTTCCTTCTCGAGATTTTTTTAAGTTATTCTCCAATGAGGTCGTCTGACCAACAGTCTCAATCAACTTTGTTAGTCGGCCACCTCATCGTGCCAACCATCTCTCCGGATTGCTGCTCGAAATTCCCCCCGTGCCAGATTACTTCGCCGACCACATCTATCATGAGCAGGATCTCACCTCACCTGGCCAATTTCCGCCAATCGAACAACTGATGCTCTGGTCGACTGCCTGCTTCTGGCCGTCTGCCTATTTTCGGTCGATTGCATTCTTTCGGCTGACCACTTCGCTCCTACCAGAAACAATGAAGTCTAAATAGGGAAAAAATTGCATGCACACCACTCACGGAGGAATTGCAAGTATTAGAGGTTTGGTTTGATGTAGTAGGAGCAGCAGAAGATGACTGTTTGTCTCCTTGCTTAACTGAACTCTTTCTCGCTAACTACCCAAATCTACAGGATTTGTCTCCTAAGCTCGATAAAATGAAGATACAAAACATTGGATGGAAAGCCTCGAACTACAAGCAAGGTACCGACAATTGTTGCGGCATTTTAAAATCCATTCCCCTTGATACACAAGGGGTCCTTTTGTGTCCATACGTCACATTCCTTTTTTTGGCGGATGCAAGACTTGAAGCACAGAGAAATTTGAGAATTGAAGGTTGCCTCAATCTGATTTCTCTCGGAAGACTGCAATAAGTGGAAAGTGGCACTGAGAAATTCCAGCTCATTCTCAGTGAGCTTGTTATAAGTGATCCATTCTTGTTGCTAACGGGAAATGTCGCCTCTTTGAAAAGACTGATAATCCATTATAATTATGTGTTAGATTCCTTTACAATTGGTGCGGAGCGGCGGTTAGGTCAAGGTAGCTCATCCCTTAGTTTGTTGAGCTTTATATCACTCAATTCCATTAAGTCTCTCCCTTCCTCTTTGTTTTATCTGGATCTAGAAATTTTGATAGCCTACAGTGCCTGCCATCTTCTTTGTCGATCATCTCATCCCCCAAGTATCTAGATTTATATGGCATTTCACTCCTCAAATCATTGCCAGACCTCGCTCCTTTCTTGTATTCAATAGAAATCTCAAATTGTCATCCAAAGTTGATAGAATATTATAAAGAATTTCTGGCTCTGATGGTTCAAATGAAAATGTCATTCCCCCTGGAGTCTTAAACCAGCCTATGCCACATTTTTTCTGGAAAATTATTAACTATTTGGCCTTGGAGTATAAGCATTATTTTCCCTACTTTATTGGGGATGGGTGTAATATCAGCTTGTTTTGAGATCTTTGGGTGAATGACAAGACTCTATTAGATATTTTATGAGTGCGGAAACGATCCTCCGATCGGACACCTGCCTCCCACAGGCCATCTTCAGGTAAGATTTACTTATATTTACCACTCAATTCTTACATATTCATATGTATATGCAGGTCCATCTAACTCTACCAAATCATGTCATAAAAATAATTCGTCCCTTCAAACAGTAATTTTCACCAAGCACTTATGGAACTCAAACCCAAGAAGTATAACCAACGACGCCATGATATATGAATGGTCAAACGCCCTCAAGGGGGCTAGCCACGGGATTTTCCTTGCAACAAGCTCAATTATATTAATTATATGACTTATATTATATAAATATATAATATATATATTACATAATATATTATATTAATTATATAACTTATATTATATAAATATTTAATATCTATATTAGCATAATACTGTAGTATATTAATATATTGTTATTATTAATTTATTATATATTATAATTTATAAAATTTAATTTAAAAAAAATCATAATTTTTTTTATATATAATTATTTTAAATTATTTTATATTTCGAACAATAACGATTCGAACACAAATGAACGCATCACTATCCGTGTTTGGTTCGTTTAACCAACCGAATGAAAAAAAATTTGCTCACATTCGTCTCGTTTACTTATCAAACGAATCGAACACGAACCCATTGACGAACCGAACACGAACTGTTCGCGAACAACGAGCTTTTTTGACAGTCCTATCCACGAGGGGTATACGACGATCATTTTGAGGTAATTCACCATTCGACAGTGACAGACTCTCCTAGGGGTGCATGGCGGCCATCTTCGGTCCCAGAGACGATTCTCCACCCGATAGCGACAAGCTCTAAGAGGAGTATATGGCGATCGTTTTCGATACTTAAGATGATTCGCCACCTGACACCGACAAACTCTGCGAGGGTGTATGACTTTCATCTTTGTCCCCTGAGACGATTTACCACCAGAAAGCGACAAACTTCGCAAGTGATATACGACATTCGTCCCTTGGGAAGATTCACCACCCGACAATGACAAGCTCCACGAGGGGTGTATGGCGATCATCTTCGACCCCAGGGATGATTTTCCACCCGGCAGTGACAAACTCCACGAGGGGTATACGATGATCATCTTCGTCCTTTGAGATGATTTTTCACCCAGCTGTGACAAGCTCTGCGTGAAGTGTGTAAGACGATCATCAACGACAAGCTCTGCGAGGGGTGTATAACGCTCGTCTTCGACTCCAGAGACGATTTGCTACCCGACAGCGACAAGTTCCATAAGGGGTGTACGGCGATCATCTTCGACCCTTGAGATGATTCATCACCCGACAAGGACAAGCTCCGCGAGGGGTGTGGAGCGATCCTCTTCGACCCTAGAGACGATTCGCCACCTGACGAACAATTTTCTGCGAGGGGTATACGATGATCTTCTTTGCCCTTGAGATGATTCGCCAACCGTCAATGACAAGCATCGCGATGGGTAATGACCATCCTGGGGTTCAATTAACAGTGAATGGAGCAAAAGATGCCAGAACAAAGCACAAGATGTGCTTAATTAGAGAGTATATTTATTGAGTCATGATTTTTTGCTTTATAAATTTTCTTATCCTTGTTGTAGTTGTTGCTATCAAAGAACAAGAAAATCGGGGAACTAATATATATATGAAAATGTGTCAGCTTGAATATTAAGGCAATCTGAAAGGTTAAGAGATGAACAATATGTCGAAATTACATGTCGAGGGTGACTCGAGACCCAAAAAGAATCAAAGATGGATGACCAGACTCTCTCTCCAACCTACTGCAGCCGACCACTTCAAGCTAAAGAAATCCCATCAACCGATCAGTTTCCTCCCAAAGCTCAATGGTCGAGGCGATCCGACAGACCAAGAGAAGAATAACATGTCGAAATTACACATCTAGGGTGACTTATAGACCCACAAAGAATTAAGGACGGATAACCAGACCCTCTCTCTAACATACTTCAGACGACCACTTCAAGCCAAGGAACTCCCATCATCCGATTGACATCCTCCCAATCAATCTTTCCGATCATCTTTTCTTTTGACTTGTTGCCCTTTCCTTCAATCCTTCGACTTTTCCTCCAAACACCTGCCTTTTCCTCTGATCGGCCACCGGAATCCGACGACCCCTCCCTACCAAAAAAAAATCAGAAGGACAGATTCGTAGGTCAACGAGGTAAAGGCAATATTGTAATTTAATCTGAGCAGTACACACCAACACAAAAGACTAAAATATCTGTTACCAATCCTTTTTAAAGTAAAAACAATATTGTAATTTATTTTTTAGTCCTTTTATCTTCTATAAATAGGATGGCTCTTTCATGTAAAGGGGTTTTTGGGATCCCCACTTGTAACCGGTTTTTTTAATGACATAAAATGGGTCTAAGAGCCCAGGAACACCCCATTTGCCCCGACGGGCAAGTCCTCCTCTTCACTCGCTCGCTCTCTTTCTCTCCCCCTTTCAATCTTATTTCCTCGGTCCCAACGCTCTATCACGTGGACACGGTCTACCAGACACATTTGAATCTAACAAATATCATTTTTATCAATTGATTAAATATTATTTTAATCTATAAGACAGTTCTTTTGAAATTTCTTGAACAATATTCTAAACAAAAAATTTAAGACGCGTTTTTTTTTTAATTTAAATATATTATTTTTTGCCATAAAAAAAAATCAAAAGATTAAAATTGAATAATATCTGAACCGGCCAGCTTTTTTAACAATTGAACTAGTATAACTATGGTTCTGACCGGTTTAATCCTAATTCTATGTATAAACAATTTTAAGCTTGGACTGAACTAGCTGAATGGCCATTTCATGGTTGAACTGGTCGAACCGTTGGCTAGTTTGGTTTTTAAAACCATGGGAAAAACTATATGTTTAGGTCTCAATTTGGTGGAAGAAATGTGTTTGCTTTATTTTTTGATGTTTACTCATTTATCTCATTGTCTTGAATGTTAGACGGAATGCCACATTTGCTTGTTTGATTCATGAAAATTCTTTAAAAGTTTGTGTAATGTTGTCTTCTATTTTGTTCCATAAGATGAATAATCTTGATATTTTAATTTGTTATTGCGTGATTAAAAATATGTCCATATACTGTTATTTAATATATACTTTTGTACGAGTCTTTTAATGTTAACAACATCAATTATACGGTTAAGATCATCAATTTTGATTTATAGTTTTGAAATAGTAAGCTTAATGATGTGGCTTATCTTGTTTAGGCATTGGGATAAGGATGTCCCTTATCTTTGGTTTAATTTTTTTCAATGATATCCATAAATTAATTGTGAATGTTTGTTTTTTAGAATAAGGTTTTTTGTATCGATGGATTTAGCTGAATTGTGGATAAATATGGATGTCACCAATTTATTTATAAATACAAGGCTTTAAAATGTTATCTTTAATGTTGAAAGCAATTAGAATTAAATTTCTTCTCTTTTTTCTTTCATCCTTCTTCATTTGGTTTGTCGCCCAAAGCACCATCCAAAACCTTTGGCTACGTGTTTCAAGCAATAGGCGGCGAGCTTCTTCCCCTCTTCTCTCATGTAGGATAGAGAACATTCTATTATCTTCGAATCTCTCCATATGAGGCTTTTTCTAGGAAATAATTCCCGCCTTTTCCATGTTTTTTTTGTGCCCTAATTGTTCATCATTTTTCTTACAAGAGCTCTAGTGCTTGGAAATTTTCTTGGTTAAAATAGTTGTTGGGAAAAATATTCTTGGTAATTCTATGGAGAGTGAAATCAACATATACTGAAAAAGATTGACAATTAAGATCCTTTCAATCTGAAAGAACCAATGTCCAATTGTATGACCACCTTTTTTTTTACTACAAATTGTTCATATAGAAAGGAGAAGATTTTTCCTCGAAAATAGGATCAAGTTGGTAGAGTTTTACTTCAATGAAACTATGGAAGCTGAGGTATGGTTTGAGCTTCTAGAAATACATTTTATGGTTTATGGTTTTCTAGATAGAAGAAAATTTCATTTGCTCATTTAAAATTCATTTAATGCTGCGTTCTATCCTATTGGCTCCCAAAAAAACAGGAATTAAGCAGATGTCTAATGATACGTGACAAGATTTAACAGGCAGAAAATTGATTTAAAAATTTTCTTGAATGAAAAAGTCGTATTCTTGAAATATATAGCAGAGCTTGGTGAAAGTCTTCATTCAAAATCAAAGCATTTTGCTTTTTTTTATGTACTCAAAGCTAGCACCTCGAAGCTATTGCACTAGTGGAGATGGATGCCCCTTTCCATTAGACGAAAGCTTGCTTGCGTGAAAATTTCAAGAATTTGTCATATTGAAAACTTCAGATTGAAAATTTCAGAGTAGTTGTGCGTGAAAATTTTGCACCAGCATTTAAATTCTTCCTTCTGCAATGACCACAAGATGAGGAACCAATCCACCCCTTAACATCTAATCCAATTAAACTGTAGTCACATATGGTCTTGGGAGAGAGGTTGTTGTATGCACTGCAAATATTTATAAAAAATAGAGTTTATGAAATATAAAGCCAAATGATGTAAATAATGTGAACGAAGTCAATTAAGAGCAACCCAATTACATGTGATAGGTTTCTTTTTAAAAGAGTTAAAATGAGATGATTTATGCATATACATTACATAGCTCTTAACATATTACGATCATGTCGAAAAGTTAGTAGAGATATAATAAATTTGACAAACATTTGGAAACTAGCATATCAATTAATATTTGACCATGGGGATAGTGTGTGCTATTCTATAAAATGAAGACAAGCGCAAGTTTTATGCATGGTGGGAATTTCAACCAAGCAGATTTCCACACTATCAAAGAAACAAGACGAGTTAATGGATTTTATATCTAATTTGATTTTTATAATTTGGCTGATTACTCCCCTCTTCTTCTTGATTGTGATACTTCTAAATACGTATAATGAAAAAATGGATAGCTTTTGGAATGACTTCTTTCAAGGTTAAACTTGTTCTCTTATACTTTTGGAGCTTTGTCTTAAAAAATATTATATTTGGAACTATAATCCAAGCTTTCACACCAGGATATTTATGAAAAAATTTCCTCCAACTACTACATTGGACATCATTAGGTATCAAAAAATAAAAGATCCACTTGCATGCATTTGATGTTGTGTTTTGGTGAGTATTCTCAAAGCATGCATAATGATATTTTGCTTTTCCTTCCATCTTGCTTTTCCTTCTTCAACGTTATGTACCTTTTTTTTCCAATCTGGTTTACTATGTTACTTTTGGGTTTGGTGATTTGGATTGTACTTTCTCATGTTAGATTAGATTGGAAATATTTTATTTTGTCAGCAAGAAAAAGTGTATCTAGTTTAGATTGCATGTTTGTTTTTAATTTGCATATTTTTTAATTATTTTACATTTTAGATAATTAGCACCCATTTTACTCTTCAAGAGCAAAATTCTCGATGAAAGGGAGAGTTGACGTTGAGCAAAAGCGTTAGAGAATTATGTTGACAATAATTATTTAGTTATAAAAATTTTAAAAATAGTTATTATTTAACTATTACAATTACTATTATGAGAAATAACATTATAAATTATTATTTTTATTTTATTTTTGAAAAAAAGAAAAATGCAAGTTCTATGTAATTTTTATTTTTTGGTTGGTGGCCCGTCCTCTTCTCATCCTCTTCCTTATAATGCTTACACTTTTCTGAAGATAGTAGAATGAAATAAAATGGATGGCTTTTTGTTTTTTCCTTTGGGAAGTTGTTGGCTTTTCAAAAACATTATATTTGAAACCGTAATCCAAGCTCACACTATGATATTTTAAGGCAAATTTCTCTTCACTTACCACAGTCAACATCAAAAACACTAGGGGTATTCATTTATGGAAGAGGAGATTGAATTGGTAGTAGAGATAGTTTGTTCACCGATGACGATCAATTCGATAGTCAAAGGAAACAAAGGTGCTAACCATGGATTAAAATTATGCATTGTGAGACGCATCTCAATGCAATCGTGAGTGCCTAGGTGAGGCTTATGCCTTATATTTGTTGGCGCACCTCCCCTCAGATATATCTAGGTGTCCAACTTGAATTTTACTAATAACTTGCATTATGGAGGTTTAAATTGGAGTTTAAAGGCCTTCGTTTGAGTAGATCTAAAACTGAGTACATGGAATGCAATTTTAGTAGTATAGCTCAAGTGATAAAGTTCTAATCATGGGTGATCAAATTCTTAAAAGGTGTGAGCATTTTAGTTATATTGGGTCTATTGTTTAAAGTGATGGTGATATAGATGGGGATATTATTAATAGAATTCAAGTTAGTTGGTTGGAGTGGAGGAATGCATTGAGTCTATTAGGTGATAGAAAGTATCGCTTAGCCTTAAAGGAAAATTTTATAACATAGTGGTGAAACCTGCAATGCTTTATGGCGTATAATGTTGGGCTTTAAAAGAGAAACATAAAAAAAAAGTTAAGTTTTGCTAGATGCGAATGCTTAGGTGGATGAGTGGCTTGACACTTAGAGATAAAGGCTTGTTGTTGTATACTTAATCTAACCCACACATGCACTGCTTAGGTTGCACTCATTATGTCACACCCAACTGCCCCCTGTTATGGGTCGGCGGAGGTGTGATAGAGACGGACAATTCAGCCAGACTAAATTCTCACCAATGTTCGCCATGACTTAAAAATCAGGACTCAGTGGATGATGAACTAATCTAACTAAGTCGCCCTAAAAATGCTTGATACATTTGATTTCATTCATATTCACTTATACTGGAACTCATGGAAAAATTATATCATCAAAACATATAAGCTATACAGAACTGCTAGGCCCAAAATAAATAAAATACATACCCAAAAGACTGTACAAGCTCCCAAAACTATAAATATGAAAGTTGTATGAGTTACACCTAGCTACTCGCCTCGACATTCCTTACCCCTTCCTGTTTGTAAACAATGAAGAATGAGCAACAACGAGCTTAATAAAATTGTCAAGGCTAAAATAAGTTCTTATACACAAAAAAAATAACGTGCATGCTCGTATGTAACTTTACATGTCCACACACAATTCATAACATGATGACATCATATAAAATATGTAAAAAAAGTAGGTAGTGTAGAAAACAATGACTAGTGTATAAAACATGTGTCATTCTTTCATGTATAATCATAAACATGTTCATAAGCATAGCAATTTCCTTATAATCATATAATCATAACATCATAGTAATGTTACTTGTGCAATGTATATGGCTCAACTATTTTTAAGTCTTGTCATCTTATGATCCTAACGGTTCTCAAAATTTCGTCCTCGCCTTAACGCTTGGAGTCGGAAATACCACATCCTTGCATATGTAGTCTACCCATAACATCATTTTTGACATTTAGATCATTATTCCTTAATTAAGCATTCATCACAGATATTTCATGTATCATAAGCATGAATCATAATAAATGAATACCTACAAATAATGATTTCAATATATTCATATGTTTTATAGCATAGCTTAACATCACGTGTATCATTAGAAAATTCAATTTGCATTCATACAACCAATGTATGCATCCATTTATAATATGCAAGGAATTTTAAATGAATAAGTGTTGAATGTGGAATCACATGGAAACCTATAGAAAATTTTTTTTCTTAAGTTAGCACGAGTTTGGTTCACATGACTAGACGAAACAACCATACGACGAATTTCAACACGCTCGACTCTAGATCGTCACCTCTTATAAACAACCTGAAAATCATAGATATTATAGGAAATCATGAAATTTTTGCTCATATTGTGATTTATCCAAAAAGGATAACTTTTACCAAAACATACCTAAAACGTGTTTCTCGACATAAATCCACTCTTTTAATAGTGTTTATTTTCTCTCATTTTCTTCTTAACACCTTATTTCTCCCTTCTCTCGCTCATTTCATTCTAATAGACTTTACGGAAGCTCGCATAACCAAGTTCGTTGCTTGCCACAGAAGTTGGACGCTTGCTACGACTATCGAAATTGAATAACTTCCCAAATTCGTGTTAAACGTCAAAAACTGAAACACAAGGAAAAAAATATTTAGAAAAGCGTAAATGAGAGTTTCATATTCACCAATTTCTCCCTGAGCTTTGGATCGTAGCCTGCGGCTCCCAGGCTGTCAGTCACCCTTTTTTGTTCGGCTAGCTACAGTGTCGAGCTATGGCTTATTTGCACGAGCTCTTCAATTCGTGAAACCAATAGCAGGGAAAGGGATTCAAAGGCTTTGAAGTGATGATCTCTGCCTTATGATCACAGCCAAAGCTAAATACCACGTAAATATGTCGGTTATGAACAATGTTGAACGAGATTAGTGAATTTAATTAATATTAATTAAATTTAATGAAACTTGTAACTTTATAATTTTATATTTCCCATTCCAATGATATATAATGCTTCATATTGAATTGATCATTTTGTCATGTAGAATTTTATAAAAATATTTCGATTGAAATAGGAGGGGTATGAAATATGGGGTATTTTAAATTTTGTCAAACCATTACTTGATTCTCAAAATTTGGGCATTGTAACTCTTCCCTTATAAAAATTATTCTTGAAATTTCTGACTTTACTTAAAGAGGGATATTTCCGTCGCTTTTCTTTTTATTGTTCCTATGTGGTTTTCTTTTTAGGCCTATGCTTCCACTTTATTTTAACAAAAAAAAAAAATCTGTCTGTTTCTCAACCTCGTGATATCCGTGTAAAATTCTTTCAAGCTCTTTAATCTAAGTTAATTTTTTTCCGCACGCCATGTGAAATCCTCTGCTTAGAATTTGAAACTCATTTTATCTGCATTTGAATATGAAACACATTGTGAATAACTGACATCCGCAGGTAACGCTAGTTTGGAAGCAACTGGACTAATCCTTTCTATAATTTTGAAGGAACCGATGTACCTGGGTCTCAGCTTGCTTCCTTAACTAAATTTGGTTGTACCTTTCATTGACTTGATTTTCAAAATTATGAATTCTCCAATTTCAAATCTTATTACTTTGTGCTTTGGGTCATAGTATTTTTGTTGTCGATCCTGAGCAGTTTTCAATCTATCTCTAATTAATTTGATTTTTTCTACAGCTTCATCAATTAACTCTGTACCTAACATTTTACTTTCATCTATTTCGACCCAACTCAATGTATTTATGCATTTCCTGCCATACAATGCATCATAAGGAGCCATTTTGATAGCAGACTGATAATTATTATTGTAGGTAAACTTGATCATTAGAATGTGATCTTCTCAACTGCCTCCAAAATCAAGAACACAAAGCTGCAACAAATCTTCCAATACTTGAGTTGTCTTTTTTGATTGACTACCAGTTTGTTGATGAAATGTTGTGCTAAAATGCAACAGTGTACACAAACATTGTTGAATGTCTTTCTATAACTTGGATATGAATCTTCCATTTATGTTAGAAACGATAATTTTTGGAATTTCATGCAATCTGATATATAATCTGATCAATTTTTTCACTAAATTTGTCTGTCTAATTGGCAAAGTGTGACCTGACATTATTAGCTTGTCAATAATGATCCATATACTGTTGTGACCTTGCTTGGATGAAAGAAATCTCATAACAAAACTCATAGCAATTTCTTTCAATTTACAGTCAGGTATCGACAATGATTGTAATAATCTGTTGAGTCTTTGATGCTCGGCCTTTATAATCTGACAAGTTTGATATTGAGATACATATTCAACAATATCTTTCTTCCTACTTGGCCACCAAAATACCAATGTTAAATCCTTGTACATTTTAGTGCTACCTGGATGAATTGTGTTACTTGAATGTTAAGCTTCATGTAAGATTTTCTGTTTCAACTCAGAATCAGCAGGTACTCATAACTGTATCTTGTTTCTGCTTGCACCATCTTAATCAACTCTCTGAGCTATCGTGATTTTATCCATTAGTGTGGTTGCGCTGTCAGATGATATAAATATCTCTTTTCACTTGGTATTTAACTTCTAATTGCAAAACATCAATTTCTTTAATCAGCTGAGTAGTGATCTGACTTGCACTGCCTGTGAATTTATGACCCAATACATTGGCAACTCATTTTTTCGGCCAGGACAATACTGTATATCCAGATTATAGTCTTTGATCAGCTCTAACAAGTGCTACTTCAAATTCAGCTCTTTGTGTAAAATGGTATTTCAAATTTTTGATGATCGGTGAATACCTCACATTTCACACCATACAGGTAATGTCTCCAGATTTTGAGAGAAAACACTACAACAACTAACTCCATATTGTATCGGATGATTTCTCTCATATAGCATCAACTATCTAAATGTATAACCAATCTCCTTTTTATTTTGCTTTAAAACACCTACGACGCCACTGTAAATTTGAAACCCTTCGGTACCTAACGAAGTAGTTAACCTGGAGCAATGGTTTAATATTTCTTTAATTTTTGAAAAGTGTGCTCATATTCTACATTCCACTCAAATTGGATGTCTTTTCTCAGTTGCTTGGACAAAGACATAACTATCTATGATATCTCTGTACAAACCTACTGTAATATCCAACCAAACTAAGAAAATTGCTTATCTCAGTAATATTCTTTGGAATAGATCATTCCATAATTGCCCTCACCTTCTGAGGATCTACTGAGATTTTTTGGCCCTTGATAATGCCCCAAAAATGCCAAAAATGCAATGTTTTGTAGCTAAAATTCATATTTTGATAATTTTGCATATAACTGATTTTTCCTCAACAGTTCCAATATAATCCTCAGATGCTTAGCATGATCCTCGTCAACTTTTGAATATATTAGAACTTCATTAATAAAAATAATGACAAACTGATCCACATAAGGCCTGAAACTTTTATTCATCGGGCCTATAAATATAGTATGAGTATTGGTTAAGGTGAAAGACATCTCTAAGAATTCATAATGACTATGCCTTGTCCCAAAAACTGCCTTAATTATATCTGTCTCTTTGATTCTGATCTAATGATATTTCGATCTCATATCAATTCGAAAAAATATATTAGTACCCTCTAAGTGATCAAATAGATTATCAATCTTGGGCAAAGGATATTTTTTCTTGATTGGCATTTTGTTCCTCTCTATAATCAATGCACAACGACATCAATTCGTATTTCTTCTTAACAAACAATACTAAAGCACTCCTAGTTGAACTGTTTGGCCTGATAAAACCCTTTTTTATCAGTTCCTGTAACTGACATTTTATTTCTTGCAAATCCTTTGGATCCATCCTGTAAGGAGATTTGAAAATTGCAGATGTCCCCGGTTCACATCAATGCAATACTCAACTTGCTCTAGTGGTAGCTCTGACAAATCTTCAGGAAATACATCTAAAAACTTTGTAACAATTAGAATGTTTTTCAATTCATGCACATCTTTATTCAAAACTTCTAATTTGGTTAGAAATAGTAGTTAACAACTTCGCAAATACATTACCAGCTTTTACCACACTAATTAGAGAAGATTGCATTTTGATTACATAAGATATACAATGATTTTACACTAGGTAAATTGAGTTTCACTCGTCTTTCCAACATTCAATTGTAGCAAAATGATTTACCTATCAATACATCCCCAATATGACATTGAATGTCTGAATTAGAATGATAATCAACTCTGATTGCAACTTCTTATCATAAATATTACCATGCACGATGAGCATAAAAATTTTTTTTCAAAGGCATCACCACAAACCAGGCAAGAGTAAAGTGCATAATATTGGCATATAAACTGACAACAAACTCATTAGAAATAAAAACTGCGATGCACCTGAATCAGAAGTGTACTTGTAACTACTCCTTCAGCTTCTTTGGCTTCTTGAGTGATAATTGCAAAAACTCGAGATTTTACCTGTTACTCAGTTCCGTGCTCTGAGGTTTCATCATTTGCTTGAACTGAAGGGTTTTCCAAAATTAAATTTTACTTTACTGGTTGGCTTCCAAAACTTTTTCAGGCTATGCATGCCCTTGAATTATGAATGTTCTGTTATTTCTTTTCTTTTTCTGTTGATAGTTCATTTGAGTATGCTATGACTGTCAACATTTATAACATTTTCCTGAACCAATCAAACACTGTCTAAAATGTTATTTTACACATTTCTCACAAATTGACTATTCTGATTGTGCCTGCTTCAACTTACCTTTTGATTTAATTTTTTTTTTTTAGTTTGGAAGTAGTCTCCATTGCCAAAATCCTTTCGCTTGCTTGTCTGAGGTTGCCATAGTTGGATGGAGAAATTCAACTTATTTTCAATTCTTCTTGCTCTTTCAATGAGCACTGAGAAATCACGTATTTCTAATGGGCGCCAAAGCCAACCTCAACTAATCTCTGGGGCCACGCAAAATTCTATGACATTTTCTTCTTGGGTCTTGACATGGTGAGGTGCATATCTAAAAGAAGAAGTGAATTCTACCTCATATTGCATGACTGATCTAGACTCCCGTGTCGAATTGAAGAATTTATCTTACAGCGCTAATTTGGCTGAATGCGGAATCTTTGAAGACTTTGAAAATATCATCCCACTAAATTTGTGGAAGTGGCGTCAATTAAAATTTCTCGCCATGTTGTGCTTGTTACCATCTCTCTGCTTCTCCTTTTAACATGAAAGTGTCTAATGACAGTCTTCGTTTTTTCAAATAAATCATAGTATCTAGAATTTTTTTTCGATTTTCAGTAGCAAATCTTCAGCAACCGTAGAGTCAATGACACCCTTGAATGCATGTGGCTTGAATGTCTAAAAGATTTTCGAGCATCGATTCAACTCTGCCCCAATTTTAGATTTGAACCCTATACTACGGATTATCTTTCAATCGCAGTCATTTTGTCAACCACTTGGGATATCACTTGAATGATGCTCTGTAGCTAAATTGCTTTGATTTCATCATTTGTTATGTTCTGATTATCATTTTTGCCCAAAATATTTTTCAGATTTTCTTGCTCTGCACTTGACCTAAGAGACCGACCTTCAGTACTTTTTGATTCTCCTTAAGACAGACATTTGTATTGGCAATATATATGCCTAAATTATAAAAATGTTCATAAGCATAGCAATGTTCTCAGCCATATAATCAAAGCATCATAGTAATGTCACTTGTGTAATATATATGCCTAAATTATTTCCATGTCTTGCCATATTATGGGTCATCACCTTGCCCCAAAGGCTATATTAATTATTGATAAAGTTCAGACCCCCCCCCTCCCCCCAATATAACAGTTATCAATAGTCTCCCTGATATCAATGTTTCCCCACGTTGTCACCATCTAATCATAAAAGTTTATATAATTTTATCACCACCTGCATACTAGGAGTCGAGAATACTCATCACTACATAGTGTACTTGTAAGCACTTGTGTAATAGTCTATCCATAACATCACTTATGACATTTAAATCATCATTCATGTATCAAATATTCATCACAGACATTTCATATATTATAGTTATGAATCATAACAAATGAATATTTGTAAGTAATAATTTCATAAATATATTTATTTGTATCATATAGCATATCATAACATCACATGTATTTTAAGAGAGTTCAACTTACATTCATACATTCAATACAAGTATCCATCCACAATATGCAATAAATTCTAAATCATCAAATGTTTAGAATAGCGTAAAAAAGAGTTTTGTACTCGCCAATTTCTCCCTGAAGCTTTTGATTGTAGCATGCTGCTCCTAGGTTGCCGCTTGCTCTCTTCCGTTTACGGCTAGCTACTATGCTGAGTCGTTTATTCGCGTGAGCTATTTAGTCTGTGAAATCAATAGCAGAGAGAGGGTTTCAGAGGCTTTGGAGTAAAAATCTCACCCTTACAGTTGCATCAAAAGCTAAATATTATGTAAATATGTCGGTTGAGAACAGTGTTGAAGGAGATTAGGGAATTTAATTAAAATTAATCAAATTTATATTTTCCATTCCAATCAAAATTGATATATAGTGTTTTATATCGAATTTACTGTTTTGACATGTAGAATTTTATAAAAATAATAAGTCTGAAATTTTAGAGGTGTGAAATTTTGGGGTACTTTAAAATTTGTCGAACTTTTATTTTGTTGAGACAATTGAGGGGGATTTCTGAAGTAGTATTGGAGTATGGAGCCTAGAAGGCTTAAAGGTTTAAAGCTCGACATACGTGTAACATTCCCAACTGTTGAGATCGCGGAGTTTGGGGGAGACTATGGAGCTAGCCTGGATGTTGGATGACAAGAACAAGAGGGAGAAGGCCAGCAAAAGCAACACAATATGAGAATTACACGAGAGTACCTCGACAATCATGGCACCAATGACCCATATAATGTCATTTCAAGGTGAGGCGCCAAAGGAGAAGAATATGGGGGCCCATCCAGAGGTCAACTTCAAGCGTCTTACAGAGACAGATTCAGGAGAAGCGGGCAAATGGTTTATATTTATTGTGTAATAAAAATTTACCTCAGGACACCCTTGCGAGAATCTTACATTACATGTTGTCACAATGTGCGACAAGGAGGCGGAGGAGCTTGATCCAGCAGAAGTTTACTTTTTTCCACCTTGAGAATAAGTTGTTTTTTTTTATGGGAGTATTGTTACGTTGGCCTAGCTTATGGGCAATTTAGTCTTTTATTAGCCTAAAAGCAATTGAATCTTTTATTATTTATTATTGTTTAGTATAAATAGATCCTAATAGATTTAGGGTTGGCTATGATGAGATTGCGTTGAGTCTTTGGTTTAGGGTTTGAGAGAGATTTTCTATCTCTCAAATTGTAGTAATTAGGAGAGATTGTCTACCTCTTGAATTGTAGGTGCTTCTCTTTGTATTCGTCATGAGTGTTTGATGCTCTTCCAATAAAATATTATTTGCCCTAATTTTTGCCAAGAATCGTATCAAATTCCTTAGTGTATAGCATATACAATAAGAGATTAAAGCATAAAAATTTGAAGAAAAAAATTTGAAGGATGATAACGATCTCCTACTAGTTGAATATATGTCATAACATGATGAGTGAATTGTAAATGATTTGTAGATGACAACAATAGGGTCACATTATCTGAGTTACAATAAGATATAAGCTTTGATTTCCTTGATAAAATAAGGCTAATACATCGAGCATTAAACAATAAGAGAGAAAAAGGAAATGTATTTATAAAAATTTAAGAATTTGACATTATTTTAAATGTTAATTAATGCTCTAATTTTTTATTGATTATCTTTTATTACTGGATTGGAAAAAGAAATATGATTGAAATGGAAGATGTGAAAGAAGAATGTGAGAACTTAGACTCAATTGAATAAGCGATGGAAGAAAACTATACATTATGATGATAACTCTAATGAAGACTCTACGAGTGATGAGTGCCGAGGACTTTTGATTATTTTTTATGTTCTTATTTAGATTTATGGATGTTTATTATTTTGGGCAATAGAAGCGAGATAACTATTATGTTGAACTCATCTTATGTCTTGGTATTTAATGTTACCTTCATTTAATGTTTTATGTTAGTTTGATCGATTGATGTTTGCATTATTTTTTTATTTTTTGCAAGTTGTTACATGATATTTTGCAGCTTACACAATTTGTTATTTCATTTTTTATCATGTTAGGATGTTAATATATCTTTATTCAATACACTTATAAATTATAAAGCTAATATATTATTTTTTCCTCCTTCCACTTTATGCAATTTTCAAAATGTGAGCCTTATGTATCAGACTGCCCCGAGGCTTACACCTTGCCTTATGAACTAAAATTGTCCAATACTTAATTGTGTAATTTTAAACATTTGTGCTAACGACATTGCTTTTGGAGTAACACGCAAAGGTGAGAAATGATTGGTTAGCGAAATTTTTAGAGGCATCATGTTAACAAAGATGATGGTTACATATCACAAGGCTAGGCTTATGATGCTAATGCAAGAGATGTTAACGATCAAAAGAAAACCCCGAGAGAGAGAGAATAATACTTGTGGTGGTGAATAAAAATTAATGGCTATTCCATGAAGCTGCCAGGGAGAAGCAACAGAGCAGAGAGGATGACTACAATGAGCGCGAGGAGCCAAGTCCCAAGCAAGCACAAGCTAGAAGCTGCAACATGCAAGAATGCGTGTGAGCTTGTGCAATCCTGAGAGAGATTTTGACAGTGACTTCTGATATCCTTTCAAGTATTTGATTTTCAACGTAAGCTCATTACCTTCTAGACTGATTATCAGGGTGCTACATTTGCATGTTTCATTAATGATTAATCATTTTGAAACTTAATGAAATATATTATTATATTACTTTTTAACTTGTAAATTAAGACTTAAGGTTGGAATTTTCAATTAGAGTTTGTACGAGTGAAAATAACTCAAAACTAAAATCATATGAAAAATGTCTGTATTCTCGTTCTAGTCCATGTAAACGTTGAGGTAGAGGCTTGTTCTTTCTTTTCAAAGATGCATCACATTCTACTGACTACTTGAGCTAGGAAAATTCGAGTCCACATAACTTTTGCTGGATTAAGCCTTCTAAACTAAATTGCTTAAAAATAATAATTATAGTTCACATTATACCTGACTACTTTGATAATTGATTTCTTCTAGAATTATTGACAATAAACAACATCCATAATCCTAAGACTTAACTGGCATGTATAGTATTAATTGTATGGCATGTCGTATCTTCGCTTGTATGAGCGGATTAACCACAGTTCTTGATTTTATTTCAATGTTCTATATCGCCTTAACATTCCAAGTATCATAACAATATGCACGAGTTCCTGATCCTTCTACGTTAACATTTTATTTCAATGTTCTATATCGCGTTAACATTTATCTGTGCTTCCTGGGTGCACTCTCAAATTTCTGACCAAGTACGACAATTTATTCGAAATTGTTAAAGGAGCATATTTTCTATTTGATTTTCAAAGAAAAAAGCTCGAGACTTTAAAGGCTTTATCTCAGTAGGAGTATTTATGTTATGCTTAATCTTTTATTACTCGCAAGCTAGCTAAGCAAACATGAAAAAACGCCTCTTCCCGCTTTTAAAACAAGTTCCACTTTCTAAACAATTTTTCTTTTCTCCAGCTCAAGGAAAAGAATTTGCTTGTATATTATCGATCCCTTAATCCCCTGTATTAAGAGAAAAATATATTTGAACTTAGTTATAGCTAATGGTATTGCTAGGCATAGATCATGTTCATTTCATTTTCATTATGGTCATCTTATTCAATGTCATCATGCTTCTTTTAGTAAATTAAAAATAATCAAAACTTTCCTTTTGGTTACAGAACCTCATGTGACAAGCCAACTTTGTATGTATGCACATGCTTTTTATAAATTGTTGTGTGTAGAAATTTCACATCTTCCTTGCAGAAAACAATTTCAACCTGCAAATTATCCGGGCCAAAGCGGAAAGCTCAAGATGAACTTCTGATCACCGCGGAGAAAGTGTGGGGCTGTGTCCTCTGTGAGGTAACTGCTTCCAGTGAGGAAGCCCTAAAAGTGCATCTACACGGTAAAAAGCACAAAGCAAAAGAAGCCTTGCTAAGTTCAAACAAGAAGAATGGCCTGCCTCAAGATGAACTTCTGATTCCTGCTGATAAGGTATTGGGCTGTTCTCTATGTGAGGTATCCNATAGAGGCGAGGACTTGCAGACTAGCATCTGAGTGGCCTAAAACTAGGGAGATCATTGTTATAAGCAATCAAAGGGCCAATTTCGAAATGGAGAATGTTGATTTTGTGAAAGTAGTAAGTTGAAGATATACGTGGATTGCCTACTTCACAATGATGTTTTTGACATAGAAATTATTTCCTATAGAATTTTAGGGTCATGGAGGATTAGAAAGGTCATGGCTGCTTATGTACCGAGGTTGCAACAAGTTTCTTTTGTTACTATCAGTATGGGACATCCATCATAAGTAGATAAATATTAAAACGAGTGGTTTTTTGTGTTATCTCATATGACCTCTCTTTGATATTTGAGTCTCACTATAGCGCAAGCAATCCTGACCTTAGTGATGGTTCATGTGGAAGATGCGTCACACACGATGATAGAAGGAAAGCGAAGCACGACAAATGCAAGACACATTACAAGCTATGGGAGGCATGTGATCTGGCAACCATTGGAGAGCTTGTAGATAGGCTAAGACTGTAGAAAGAGACAACAAAAGAGTAAGGTAAAAGAGGGAATAAGAAGGGAAGGGAATGTTGGCATCATGTAGGAGGTTTAAATAATTGCCTTATTCTTCACTTGACATTAATATTTAAAAATGTGCAAGTTGTAAAAGGGTGATTTCCCGATTTCAAAAAAAGGCAAAAACGTGGGTAGAAAGCAAAATTAAAATAAAAGCTAATTCATTACAATAATTTAGCACTTATCCGTTTGCACTCATTCCTTTACACATTTCGTCTAAATACATGGAAGTAGCAAGAACATTCATCAGCTAATTCCTCTATCTCATATTTGAATTTTCACTAGAGCACAAGATCTTTTAATGAAGTAGATAGTGGTACTCCAAACTCTCCGTTGGTGAATCGCCGCTTTAGTTGCAATATTCTACCTTGAATACTCTTCCAATTTGATGTTTACCCTGTCCATCTCTACTGCAGGCCATGCATCTATTATTGGTTTCATCCCACCTCCATCAACAAATTCCATTGGTACCCCATCTACAAATCCCTTTTCTTCGAGTCCTCTCTTTCATCTATAAAATTTCAGCCTTACCGCCAAAACCCATGGCCATAGTTTTGGCATTCCAAGCTGACCAACAGCCACTCAAAGCATTTTGTGAACTACTGGGGAGGTTATTTGTGAGATCAAGAGTGAAGGAGACTGGATATTTGGCAGGATATCTGACAATAGTAGCTATGGAAGATGGTACCATAGAAAATAGTGGAGGAGACAAGAGATGGGTGGAGTTGGAACCTGAGAGCGGATTGAGAGATTTTCAAAAACTTATTTTTAATGCATTTAAAAACAAATCAATCTGTTTAAAAAATTTTAAAAAAAATGAAGCATATTATTACCTTTCAAACGATTTCTTAAAAAAGGCCCAAATAAGGCCTAAACTTTGCGGATGTCATCATATGAGATGAAATATGACTTTTTTTAAGTATTTACAAGGATTCTAACGTGACTAATGATTCCTTAAACTTTGCTCTTATTTTTTCTTAATTATGAATATCATTAAATTTCTCAGACCCAACGTTAATCTACATCAAAATCAACATAGGTGCAACAACACTTGCAAGTGCGGATGGAAGCACAGGGAAAATACTTACAATCAGTGTTGGAAAAGGCTGAAATAACACTTGAAAACCAGAACTTGTGCCCTGTGGGCTCTGAAGCTGCTAAAGTGCAGATCTCCGAACTTGCCTCAAACATGAAGGAAATTCCAGATCCGCATAACTTGAAAGTTAATCCAATCCAATTTGCAGACTGCTCCATCAATAGCTTCTTGACCACATCCGAAGGATCTAAGATGGACCGAGCAATGCATTGCACCAATATGATCCTGAGAGCTTACCATGGCAATCTGTCACAAAGCAAAGCACAAACGGAGAAGAATTCCAGACTTGAACAGATCCAATCCACCTCGTATAGAGAGTTGAAGGGCCAGGAAAGAGACCCTGGTATTTTATCAATGAGCATCACTAATCAAAAAGATAAAGATGAAGGAAACAACATCAGCAAAGCACTCCATATGAGAAGGGAGAAAGAAGATGATTACCTTGAAGAACCAGGCCGTGGAAGAGCTCCATTCCAACAAAAAAGCTCAGAGAAGTTCAGTGATCATGGAATCGGAACACAATTGGATCTCAATGTCCAGGATGCCAATACCATGCAGCTCCAGATTACCGAGAATTTGACCTGAACTGTTCCAGCTGGAGCTAAAACTTAGATAGTCAGCAGTACTACTCCTAATTAGAGGCTACTAAATGTTCCCTCTAGTCTTGTTTAATCTTCTAAGTAACAAAAAAGAACAAGTTTTAGTATCTCGCAATTAAAAGTCATTAATGTTGCTGGAAACCTATGCATGAAAAAGTGTATTTTGATGATAATTTATAAAGGTAGTGTAAGCTATGCATGAAAAAGTGAGTTTTTATGATACAGAAGAACAGCCCAACCTATGAGAATTTTGTGCTGTCTACTTCGGCGAACAGTCTCGTTCATAATCCTGCCCAGTGAAAGCAAGAGTGGTGTATCCCTTGGAGACAAACAAGCAAACAGTTGATGTGCAGCCGATTCGGAATGAAGAAATCCGGCTCCGCCGATTTCTCGAATCCGGGGAAAAATCCATAATAAGTGATGTATTTTCATATTTAAGAAATTTATCGACTGGGTAGATTTACATGGATACCACTCGGTTCTTATGTATTTGCGTATTTGCCACCATAAAAAATACATTTCACTTTTTAGATATTAAAATAGAAGAATTTGGTGAATTGATAAAAAATAAATATAATTTATGTAAATAAGATGACATCATTGTGGCTGTAGTTTAGTGGTAAGAATTTCACGTTGTGGCCGTGAAGACCTGGGCTCGAATCCCAGCAGCCACACATTTAGGATTGATTTTTTAGTTTCCTAGTGTAGTTTATTATTATGGACAGTTATATGCAGGCCATGTAATTCTTGTGTATTTACATATCTACAGTCTATTTTTTTATTTTTATATTTAAACACTCAAATTTTTAATATCACTTAAAATTAATATGAAACACACCATTTCAATAAGTGATATAAATGTCAAAATTAAATTTTAGATATGTAAATATATTTGAATTGTGGAGTATGTTNGTCTATTTTTTTATTTTTATATTTAAACACTCAAATTTTTAATATCACTTAAAATTAATATGAAACACACCAAATGTCAAAATTAAATTTTAGATATGTAAATATATTTGAATTGTGGGGTATGTATGTAAATCTATAGTGAGGGAAGGCAAGAATTGTCACATGGCTTGGCAGCATGGGTAGGGCTAGAGTTGGGGATCAACCCAAGTGTCTATGTTATAATTTTATATATAAAACCAAGTAAGGCCAAACTTTTATAATTTTATATATATAACCAACTAAGGACAAGTTCATGATTCTCGGTCAAAACCCTTTCTACATGAAGTCAACTAATGACAGGGCAACATAATAATGCATCCCACATACATCTCAACACATTGTTGTTGTAAAAATTGTCAAATAAGAGAGAGAGAGAGAGAGAGAGAGTTTAGTCATAATGTCTGACCCAAATTGATTCAACCCAAAGCTGANCAAGTAAGGCCAAACTTTTATAATTTTATATATATAACCAACTAAGGACAAGTTCATGATTCTCGGTCAAAAGCCTTTCTACATGAAGTCAACTAATGACATGGCAACATAATAATGCATCCCACAACACATTGTTGTTGTAAAAATTGTCAAATAAGAGAGAGAGAGAGAGAGAGAGTTTAGTCATAATGTCTGACCCAAATTGATTCAACCCAAAGTTGGATAACATGAACCCGATATGAATATTAAAGGGTTTCAAAAGTCAAACCCAAAACTACGTTCCTTTAACCTAACAGACCTAGAACCGACCCATATAACCAGTTAAATATATGCATAATAATTATTTAGGTTAAGTTAAATTTAATTTTAAGTAAGATTTGGGTTGATGGGTCAAATTCGCTCTAATTCCCATGGTGGGTTAGTTTCGAGTCAATTTCAGATTGGCCAGTCAATTCGATCTCTAGCTGAACAATTAAATGTGTTAGTTTTGGGCTCGAACCTGATCCAACAATTAATTAGGCCAACTAAAACTACAACTTTTTTAGCCGAGTTACGAAATCCATTTTTAACACCCCAATATCCAATGAATGCATACATTATCGATAAGTGCATTAGTATTATTTATTACTATATTTTTTTATATATACATATATTTATTTTTTATTATTTACTTATTTATTTTTATAAATATGCTTATTATTCTATTGATAGCAAGCTATGTTAACTTCACATGTTCGGTTCTTTGTTTGGTCCTAATTATACGTATTGACTGTTTTTCTTAACAGGCCACAGAAAGCTCAACATATGGCCATTTTGGGCTGCCTTTAAGATTTTCTACGAGTCTTGTATATTTAGCACTCAAAATATTACTATTTACAAAATTAACCCCCACATTGATCCAATTCATCAATTGTTATTCTAATATGACAATTGACACTGAACCCCTAACCCAAATTTTTACATTTTTATCAAATTCTAAATAATTTGATTGTGAGACACATAAATACACATGAATGCTTATTGATGGATAATTTCTTGAAAACTTAAATGATTATATAACATTCTTATGTGGTGATAATTAATTTATGATTTTTGCTAATTGCATTATCTTTTCTATTTTCATGAAAGAAAAATACTCATTAATATGCTTAGATTGAAGAATTGTGATATTTGATTTTCAATGAAATTGTTATTATCTTTTGATAATATTCGGCCTTATTCTACTAAATATATCATCATAAATCAAGTTCTCATGTAAATTCTAGCTGATTTTTTTTTTTATATGCACGTTAGGTAAATATTTAGAAATTAGGAGATATGTACGCAAATGTGACATTCTAGCTGAATTTTTTTGAAGTATTTTTAAATAAACAAGCTCACATCTAACTAGGCAAGAGTTTGAGTTCATCTCAGGTCAATTATGTCGTCAAATTGATCTGAGTTGTCTCAGGTTGATTTAGAGCTTAATTATATCTAATAAATATTTTTAGCATAATAATAAGGGGTTGAAAAGAGTATAATGGGGCCACGTGCATGTGTTAATTGTCACCAATCTGTTTTCTTATTCTAAAACACTAGTTAATCAATCAAAGTCATTATTTTAATCTGTTACCTTTGGCGTTTAATATATATATATATGTATGTATACTATGTTAATAGTTTGCTAAAGGACTAATTACTTTTAATTAAGTAGATACCTAATTTTATTATGTCAATAATAGGTGCTCTCTTTTTAACTAAATCAATGGAATATGTGCCCTTTTGATGAGGGCATGGGAGTAAGATTACCTATTTGCGTAATAGCTACTAAAATTTGGATCCATTTTTAATACTATATGGCTTGCATTTATAGTTTCTACTGGCTGATAGCGATATATTACTACTTATGTGGCTCATGTCTAGAAAGAAAGCATTTTTTGCATGTTGCATTTAGAATTATATACTTTCAAATTTATTAGAGCATATAAGGATGTTAAAGCATTTTTTCTTAGTAATTTTATTTGCCTATAAAATTGTATTTCTTTATTAAAACCTATAAAATTGTATTTCTTTATTAAAACCTATAAAATTGCATTAGTTATAACCATTAATGTAGCATAGTAATGACTTTAACAATTAAAAATCTCATCATTACAAAATCTCTAAGCCAATTAGTTTCCATTTATTTATAATCACATATATTTTACAATCATTGCAAGTTCTTTTGTTTTTTTATCAAAAATTAAAATCATAACTAAAAGTCTTCAAAATCACAACAAAAGGCCTCGAGATTATGATAAAATTTTAGTTTCAATAAATACTCATATGATTTATTGAGCATGGCACCATAATACATCATTATCAGCTCTATATCTCTTTAAAATAAGTGCATTATGTGACCCATAATCTCTCTAAGAGAAGAAAAAAATATTGCATTAGGACTTCGCACGTAACTGAGTCCAATGAAATCACGCCACGTAGAGGTGACAAAAAAAATTTTGTCTGGTAACACGGGAGAATATTTCTCCCGTGTTATTCTGTATAATTCAAGTGTTATGGTTTGTTATTCAGTTGTTACTGTGTTCTAGGAATATTCCCGGTGTTATAATAACACAATAACACATTAATAACACTTGAATAACACACAATAACATCTGAATAATACACAATAACACCTGAATAACACGGGAAGAATATTCTCGTGTTACCGGACATATTTTATTTTATTTTTTCTGTCACCTTCACGTAACGTGATTTCATTGGACTCCGCACATAACTCTACATGCGAAGTCCTAATGCAATATTTTCTCCTAAAAGAGGAAGATCAAAAGAATCTTGCTAAATCACAATAATAGATTTTTTTTGTACATTATACACAATTTTAAGAGAACTTAACATAGAGAATTAGCCTATCCCTGATATATTAATTTCAAAACATGCACAAAAAATTCATCAAAAATATATAATATATTTTAGATTGATTTTATTTTTCATTAAACTGAATACCACAATTTCAAGTTATTTTAAATTCAAAAATAAAAATAACTCTGATTCAAAACACTCTAAATGGAGGAACAAATCCTGAAAGCATA
>JXCR01148231.1:3510-19564 GCA_002079205.1 Phalaenopsis hybrid cultivar | reverse complement strand
ACTGTATTCAGGCTATACAGCGCGTCGCTTCCAGGGGACGCCCTAGCACTTACACAATGAAACAAACTTATTATTCATAGGAAACAGCCCGTCGCTTCCATTTGTCCAAAAACAGTTGTACAAAAAAACAAACAGACAATCAGTTTATCCGCAGCAACAACTTATTATTAAGAGCCCTAAACAGACCTTGAATATTAAAAAATAAGCAAAGCTTGATGCATATAAAAATTTAAGATTTCTCATATGATCAAGTGTCTTATGATTTTCTATAAAGTAATTAGAGAAACCAGCAAGCATACTATTTTTTTTATTGAGTTATTATAGTTTAAAAGAGTAATTGCTCCACTAAATTATTTTAGATAAATCATTATTTTACTATTTAATATAAGTATGAATAGTGAAAGAAAAGAGAATTTGTATCTTAGATGAGGCAATAGTAGAGCAAAATATGTTCTTTTAACATAGTTTTTTTATTTTTATTTTTAGCCTTTCATGGATCTTTTTTCTTATTAAATTAAGAATTAGGAAATAAATTTGAATTTCACTATCCGATCGTCAGCCCTTCACTTGAAAACTCCAAAACCCTGAATCAAGTCATGAAAAAATTACTGATTAAGCTGAGACTCAAGACATAAATGAATACTAATTGAAAACGAATATCATTGTTAAAGGATTAATAAGAAACCATAAAACATTTATCTACTGTATTTTCCACCCTAAAAAAAATCCACAAGTATAAAATATCAATGATTGTAAACAATAAAACAACATAAATCTAATTAAAATCAGGTGGTGAAATTATAGAAAGCGAAAAGAAAAGAAAAAAAAAATCAATCACTGTCAAAAATAATAGTTGTCACAACCAAACCTCCAAAAATATGATTTTACATACCTGCATGGAAACGAGAAATGGTTGGATGCTCTAGCACAAAATCACATAGATCCAAGCGCCCGAACATGTAGGCCCCTTTCTCATGCCTGATTTAAAAACAGTGTACAATAAAGTTCTATACTTAAAATCAATGAATTAAAACTATTTCAACAACACATATTCAGACAATTTGTACACAACATCCATTTGGAAAGCAAAAAGTGATATAATCTGAGAAATTACTCACTAAATAGTTTAACAATGCATAATTTTATTCCAGACGTAAATATTATTTATATGCACTACTATCAAGCAATGTTCAGCCTTGCAACAATAATTTAAAGTTACAGGGCAAAATAGTGATTGCATTCAGTTGAAAGTATACAACCAAAGGTTGGTGATTTCTTCTCATGACCTAAAAATATTTCATAAGAGATACAATTAGAAAAGCAATGAAAAATAACTCTGCGGCTCATACAGAAGATTATAAGAGCACAAGTTACATGTAAAATATATGGGAAACATTCTTTACACAGTTAAACATGAAATACAACTTGATGCCTCTCATGCCTAGGATATCAGAACTTCTTGGAGTTGATGTTAAGATGCACAATGATTCTATTGGCGAGGAAGTGGAGAAGATCGTCGCTGCATCACGAGATGGCGGTAGCATCCTCCTCGAGAATGTGAGACTCTAAAGTTAGAAGAGAAGAATGAACCAAAGTGTGCAAAGAAACTAGATCTTCTTGTTGATCTCTATGTTAATGATGCCTTTGGAACTGCTCACAGAGCTCATGCTTCAACAGAGGGTGTTTCAAAGTGTTGGAAACCTATTGTTGTTGGCTTCCTTGTTCAGAAGGAACTTGACTACATTATCGGGGCTGCAACGAATCCAAAGACATTTGCTGCCATTGTTGGTGGTTCAAAGGTTTCAAAAAAAAATTAGGGCGATGGAGTTCCTCTTAGAGAAATTTGATATCCTTCTTCTTTGAGGAGGAATGAATTTCACATTCTACAAGGAACAAGGCACAAGGACATGGTCTTGGTTCCTCTTGTTGAGGAAAATAAATTTGATCTAGCAATAGCTCTTATTGAGAAGGAAAAGTTGAAAGAAGTGAAACTTTTGTTACCCTCTAATGTCATTGTGGCGGACAAGTTTGCAGTTGATGCCAGCAGCAAGATTTTGCCAGAATCGCCATCCTTGATAGTTGGATGGGCCTTGACATCGGACCAGACTATTGAGGCATTCAACACAACTCTTGGCGGCGCTAACACCATTAACTAACATGGGCCCATGGGTGTCTTTGTGTTTAAGAAGTTTGCTTTTAGAACAGTTTTCATTGCACAGAAATTGGTCAAGCTTACTGTAAAAGATGTTGCAATCATCATCAGCGGCGGAAACCCTATCGATGTCGTGGAGAAAGCCGCATTTATCGTCAAGATGAGCCACATCTCAACAGTCGGTAGTGCGAGCTTGGAGTCGCTAGAAGGAAAATCACTATCAGGTTTTCTTTCTTTTTTCCCATGCAGCAGGACCTCCTTTAGAGCATTTTCATGTAACAGACCCTTCTACAAAACTTTTTACTACAGCAGCCCTACCTTTAGAGTTTTTTCCCTGCAGATGGCCCTTTCCCGGAGCTTTCCATGCAGCAGACCCTCCTCCAGATTTTTCCCCTATAGCAGACTCTCCTCCGAAGCTTTTCCCAACAACAGAACCTCCTCCAAAACTTTTCCCTGCAGCAGGCCTTCCTCAGGAGATTTTTTTACAACAGACCCTCCTCTAAAGTTTTTCCTTGTAATAGGTCATCCTCCGAAGTTTTCTCCTTACGGATCATGCCCTGCAACTTTCCATGTAGGTTGTCTACTCCCCATTAAACTTTCTCGCAGCATTACCTATAGGAGCCTTATATTACCTACAGACACTGCAAAAACATAAATTAATAATAACTGCGTTAAATTAAACACTATCCCTAAATGCTCTTGGGGATGATTACGAAATACGAGATGAAAACTTCAAGTTTTATGTCGCAAAGAATCTTCATCGTCCATTGTTTGATAATTTCAAATCCAAGTTGAACAAGGTTCTCAACAACGTTTCAACTTGAGGGTGAGTCTTAAAAGTTATATTAAAAAATAATTTATTCATGTTAGAAGTTATGAGGATTAGATTTATTTCCTTATATTAAATTTATTTTCTTTACTATTTTATATTTATTTCTTTTTATTGGAATTATTTTCTTTCCTATTTTAGGTTTTCCTATTTCAAGTCGTTTCCTTTACCTTTAAGTAATTATTATGAAAAGCTAAATTGGAGATATAAATGTTATCTCTTTCCTTTCATGTTATTTCTTCCTTCTTGTCTTTCTTGTTCTAGGATTCATGTAAAGGTATTTATGCCCCATTTTCATATCAATAAAATAATTCCGTTGAATTCTGAAAATCAACAATTTAATGGTTCATGATAGAATATAATGATGTTCACAATTTGTTGGATTGATGAAGAAAGAAAGTTGTTCATGGATTGTTTAATTCTTATAGATAAAAAATTGTTGTAGTGAATTATTGGATTGTTGTAGATATAAAAACTTTAGTCACAAATAAATAATACAACAAATTATTTAAACATCTTATAAAAAAAAAACTAAAATATTTTTCTAAAAGACCTTTGGGCACTGGAGTTCGCATTTACCCTAGACTAGTTCTCTATAAAAAGAAATTTTTCTATTTTCTACTCATCTTCACCTTGAACTTTGTGATGCAATTGTCATTACACAATTTTCAAAGGATGTATCAAGATCGACCCTATGATATACATTTATCTATTTATCTAAGTTATTCATTAGAAATGCACTCCATGTCTTCTTACACAATATTGAAACATTGTTCTCATGTTTTTTTTTTTTTTTTTTTTGCCCACTCGATAGTCTTCAAAATGAGAGTTTATCATTGTGGAGATAAGAATCAAACCCATGACCTTAGTAACAACTCCCATGACCCTTATCAACTAAACTAGCTAACAATAGCAAATACTTTCCCATAGTTAAAATCACTTTCCCTTTTTTTCAAAGTGTTATTCCTTATTTCTTCTTTGGTTTGCCCATTCTCTCTCCTTCTTTAGTCACAACACAGAGCAAGGGGTTGTTATTCTTTGTGGGTTAAGTAAGAACAAATAGTTGTAACCTGAAGAGATACTGCCATGGCCTCGTCAACAAGAAACAATTTCCAACGTTGGAATGGTCCTTGTGAACTTCGTTGAACCACACTTCAATGTTTAAAATTTCAAAATTTGCTCTGATGTATGTTATCGTTCCTATTATTATACAGTATACCAATTAATTTCAACGAGCTTGGGAATATTTTTAATAGCATTTCACAAGCATTATTTGAAATCGACGGTCGACTGCGCTTTCCTCAATAAAATGAGCATGCCACTGTTAACCAAAAGCTAGCATTCAAAATGTCAAACATTATAATTTCAATTATTCTTCGAGTATTAATTTTCTTTGATCTATTGTATACCTCACTAAAGAAAGTAACTTATCTCCAGATAGTGCTAATAAGAAAATAAAAAGTAATTTGAGTTCTTACTATGTAAGAATTCCCAAGATACATTTAATTTGCGCTTAACACGAATATGACAAGTTTGCAATTACACAAGAAATATGATGTGCAACTCTTTTGACATTAAATGAAAGCCTTGTGTATTGATTTAGTGAGACATAATTCCCAAATTATTTAAATCCAATGCATTGAATCATAAGTATGAACTATGAAGTACAGTTGTCCCAACAATATACTTAATTTATTGTATTTTGTCCTCCATTCAGCCAAGATCTCTTGAGAGGTTCATTCGTCTTTGTTTTCTTTAAGTACACCTAAAAATAATATAAATATCTAATTTACATGGCTAGGTAGTCTGAAAACATTGTTAGAAACAAGACATGGATGATTCATTGCACTAAAAAAATTATAAAGTAATTAGAATTGATTAAAATGCACTTATAAAATTGAATTGAATCCACCAAATCATTTAGCATTTTTATATAAAAATGCATAAACTATCAACAAGCAGTTATAATTGGTAAAATTATATTATGTTGTCGATCGTTTAAGTCTAAAAATATGTGCTTAAAAAGTGAAATACATGAACCAATGTCAAATAATTTTTTGCTAATTTTACAAAGTTATTCTGTTAATTATTTCCAATAGCGATCCTAAATGTTACATGATAAGTATTTAGGCTCGCAATGTAGTTACTACATTGAATAGGAATCTCCAAAAACTTGGTATAAGCCTAATGATGATGTCAATGGATTCATCTCCAATTCAGTCATTCAACAAACCTTATGCAAAAAAGAGACATTTGATTAAAACATGTTAGAGCAATCAAGCTCAAAAGAGAAGGATTGCAGCAAAAACAACAACAACAACAAGCCCTACATGAATCATTTTTGTTCATTGCATCCTATTGAGTGTCATATTTTCATTTAATTCTAATAGATTAAGATATTTTTTTATGCAATATGCCCAAGTCTTTCTAGGTCTACCTTCGTCTTTCTTAACATAAGTCGAATCTAAAACATTTACTCTCCTAACCAGATTGATGTTTAATGTGAACAAACCATCTAAGATGACTCTCTCTAATTTTGTCCGCCACTGAAGCTACACCAACCCTATCACAAATATATTCATTTCGCATTTTGTCTCTAGGTGTAAAGCCACTCATCCACCAAAGCATTCTCATCTCGCCCACACTTAACTTAGTTTTATGCTTCTCTTTTAAAGGCCAACATTCAGCGTCATAGAGCATTGCAAGTCTCACCACCATCTTATAAAATTTTCCTTTCAGTCTAAGCGGTACTTTTCTATCACACAATAGGCCCGAAGCATTTGTCCACTTCAACCAACCAACTTGAATTCTACTAATAACATCCCCATCTATATCACCAGCACTTTGAACAATAGACCCGAGATATCTAAAGCATTCCCACCTTTTAATAATTTGATCACCCATAGTAACAACTCTGAAAGTAGAGCTACTACTACTAAAAATACATTCCATGTATTCAGTTTTAGTTCTACTCAACAAAGGCCTTTAGACTCCAATGTAGATCTCCATAATTCAAGTTTTTCCAGAGTATTTTCTCTAGTTTCATCCACAAGAAGAACATCATCAACGAAAAACATACACCAAGGTACATCCTCCTGTAAATGTCCACTAAGAGCATCCATAACTAAAGCAAAAAGATATAGCCTTAAAGCCGATCCCTGAAGCAATCCAGCTGAAACAGGAAAATATTTGTTTAATCCTCCTTCTACTTGAACACAAGTAACAGCTCTAGTATAAATATCTTTAATGACTTAAATATAAGTCATATCAACACAATTCTTCTCTAGAACTCTCCAAAGGATATCTCTTGGAACCTTTTCGTAAGCTTTTTCTAAATCAATAAAAATCATATGTAGATCCTCCTTATTCTCTTTGTACTTTTCCATCAAAGCTCTCATAAAATAGGAAGATTGCAGTGCAAAAAATAAAATCTTCAAATTTACCGGATGATTTTAGAGTATGAAAAACAAAATACATTTGCTAAGTTCACAAATTTGAAGGCATATTTCATGGAAAATAATAAATAGGAAGCTTGCATATTTACTAACCTAATTAGAGGATATTTAATTTCAGATCTTTTCTATCTACGTACATTCATAATCAGTACATAAAGAAATGTCTATAAATATGTCACATATAAATTCAATTCAGAAGTAACAAGTTTTCCTCGCATGGTATCATAACCACGCAAGCTTCCTCTGTTCGGCGCATTACTCTCACACAAGTGCGGCCTTGACCACGTCAATCTTCTTCATCGGTGTCGATCGGTGTGTCGTTCATCGTCAAATTGGACAAACTTTCACCCTATTGTCATGAATCTGATCATGTGAAAAGAACATGCAAGAATTTGTTGAAAAAGAGCCAAAAGTACTATAAATCACAATCAGCTCACATGGTCACTACTAATGAGGCCCCTCATAGTCGAACTCTCTCCATCACTTCAGATGAATAATGTTAAGTTCATCAAATTCCAGGAAGCATCCAGGAAATCCCCATCTATCACTGCCCTTACTGTCAAGTAACAATAATATTTGTCTTATTTCCTCTTCCACACAATAAGTCATTGATTTTAGTGCTAAAAAACACATAACGTAATCTAAAACACTTTTCTACTTTTCATAAGCAACTTTTTTCTATCGCTTTAGTAGATGGATTTACCTAATTTGTTCTTGGTTCAAGCATCATCAAGATTACACCCACAATGCCTCTAACATTTGTTCTCAGTTTACCTCAATTTGCTTTAATCTTGTCTCTGTCAGCAAAATCACACGTGCTCTCAATTCTTGTATTTTATATTTTTTCTTGGCCATTGTTTATTTTAGTATCTTATGACGAAGAAAATTACTGGTAAAGGACAAGAATCGAGGTGAGGGGTTATATATTGTGGAAAAGAAGGTACCACAACCCATAGTATATTCCAGTACCTTAACCCTTTTTAGATTCATTGTCGATTTTGATACCCATCTCTATCAATATTGAAAGCATTATACCCTCAGTTTCAATAATTATCATCTTTAAATTGTGAGTCTTGTCAATTTGTTAAACACCATCGTTTGTCATTTGTTCCTACAATTAATAAAAGAGATATTCATAAATTTTAGTTGGTTCATTCTGATGTATGGAGACCTTGTCGATAGTATTCTTAAAATCCATGTATGGCATAAAACCACAAGTGCCAAATCTCATTAAAAACTATGCATGAATGATGTGGTAGTGGTAGATTTTGACTCATGCTAAATATTAAGACACATAAAATGATAGTTTAACTGAGTAACATTCGATCGAATTCATAAAAACCTTAATTTTAAAGCTAAGAGAAAAAAAAAATGTTTAATCGCTTAGATTATCATGTGTATGATTTTTATTCCATCTTTTTAAAATACATTGGGTTTATTGTGTAGTTTAAGCCACTCAAAAAAAATCCTATGCTTTGGTCACACATCAAATAAGATGGTGAAGCTTCTTGAGCCTTCATCTTGTATCTTGACTTAAGTCCTTGTTAAGTGCTAGTTGCCCATGCCTGGAGAGTAAAATTAATGAAATTGTTGAGTGGAATACAAAAATAGATTGGCTTGGTCCCCATGTATGTGAGCCCCGCTTTTGCTTTTTATTTGTTTCACTAATTCTCTTGTTAATTATTTATTTTTAGCATCCATAAGAGGATTCCACGCGATATTTTCGCTACTCAGAGCATGATTTAGGTATTCTTTGATTATTTTCTCCATAACAGCGATATTCTCGTCCCCGTCATAGTCTACCCTCCAAGCATATCTCTGAATCATATCCCTCAGATGCATTAAGATGAATTGTTTGCCATCTACTACATGTAATCAAACATTTCTATTCATGATATAAGCATGCATTCGCGTCTTATCGCACAAACATAAAACATCTCATGCATAAAAATTAAAGATCATTTTCTTGATTTTACTTCCCATGTTCTTCATTCCCAATTAACTTTGGTCTTCCAATATTTTCTATTAATCTATGTTGCAAAAGGATGTTCTTGAATCAATTTATATACATTTGCATCCAACAAGTTTATGAGTCAACCTACCTTCAAGGGCTGCAACACATGACTTGTGCACAAAGAATGAAAGAAAGCATCTCCAAAGAGCACAACTGCTCCTCAATTTAGTAACAAAGTGGGCCTAATTCATAAATATTCCAATCTCGTTTAGTTCTGCAATCACCATTTCTTTAACTTCGTAAGCGCGACTTTTTTCCAAACAGTTTTACTCATATTATTAAAGAAAGGCGGAAGCAATCACAAAATACAAGCCGCCTTAAAGATAGAACGGCAATCAAAACTATGAGAAGCGTATCAAACAGAGTAAAAATGAATCGAAAGATCTTACACGTCAAGCTCCTCAATTATAGTGCCATCCTTGAGAACCTCGATGGAGAAAGGATGCTCCGGAGGTTCGCTCCACGAAGGAATCGTATAAGGAATCATCTCGTGCCGAGAACGGAAGGAATTAGAGCTTGCCTTGGGGTCGGGACTAGGGCTAGGAGTGAAGNGTCAAGCTCCTCAATTATAGTGCCATCCTTGAGAACCTCGATGGAGAAAGGATGCTCCGGAGGTTCGCTCCATGAAGGAGTCGTATAAGGAATCATAGCGTGCCCAGAACGGAAGGAATTAGAGCTTGCCTTGGGGTTGGGACTAGGGCTGGAGGTGAATTCCTTAGGGGACTCGTTTTGCATCTCCTGCGCCGCGACAGAACCCGACCCGCTGGCCTCGTTGATGGGAGCTTCATCCTCCCCCGTTGCATGGTCGACGGCAGTTACAGGTACATCGGAATTAGGGGGAGAGCTAGGGTTTTTTGGAGGGGGAGGACCCATCGAACCTAAACCCTTCATGGTGCCCTGGAGACCTTGGAACGGCGAGCCAGCCAATGAAGAACTTATTGTTTCCAATATGTATTTACAAAATCTGCATGTAATTGAAAGGGAAATTTATAAACAACCACAAAATTTTTTTGTATTAATATATCCAGCACAAAAAAATTTCACATTTATCCTTGAAACATTTCAATGCCATAAATTTATTGTTTATTCCACTTTTAAGAATAATGTGATGATGATATTTTATTTGGTATGAATATAAATATGAATGTTTAGGTCTTACATATGTAAATATATAAGAATTCCTTGGTAAATATGTAAATGCCCTATTTTAGATCATCCAAAAATATAGGCGTAAGAAATTTAAAAAAAATTAAATGTGTTAATAATATTTCTAAGGTTATATATAAATATTCATAATATATAAATATATATAAATATATATAAATATATACTTCTTAGACATATAAATGTATAAGAATTTTATGATAAATACATATATAACCCTTTATTCTCTTATAATTTAATACAATTTATTAAAAAATAAAGCCTCTTAATTTTAGAGTCTACTTGAGTCATATGCATTTGTATAAAAAATAAATAAAATAGTTAATAGTAAAAGCCATCGTGATAATCATAAAAGGCTATAGAGGAGTTGGGCCCATAAATATTTTTATAAATAATTTCATCTCATCTTTAACGAAATGACGCACAGTGTGATCAATGTAATATGTGGCAACTGTATGAAAAATAAAATGATACCAACTCGTTATTAAAAATTTTTATTATTTGACATGAATCTCGTGATATTTTTTAAGCAAAACAGTCATATTCAAATTACAGATCATCCGGAACTACTATTTTGATAAGTTTATAGTCAAATTGAGTGTCTCTACATGACGAATCTAATGGTACCAAAATTTGTCTAATCTAAATCCAATCAATGTTGGATCTTGCCATGTAACTAGATTTGGAGACTTCGGATAGTTAATTGGCAGGTTAATGTACACCAAATTTTACATGTTTATAGTCAATTCTTGTGTCTCAACTAGAGGAATATAATGAGCCCAATATCACCTAATTTTGAGAGTAATAAAACAATTAAATCATCAAAAAATCTATTATAAGCAAAGGAAATCAATATGAGTCATCTGATTAGGCAGGTGTTTGCCAAAAGATGAAAATATTTTTCTCCATGGCTTATAAAAAGACATCATCTCTTCACATGAAAATGAGAGAAATGAGAAAAATGAACCCATTTATATTGTTGTTATGGACTTAAAATCCAGTGATAACTCATTATCTTTGTAATTGTTGATCGTCCTTTACTATTGTTGGTGGACCTTTCGGATTAACAAAGTACCATGCGGAGTAATTATATATTTTGTGGACTAACGAAATAACCTAAGGAGTAAAGATGCAATTTAAGAAATAATGAAGTATCATGCGAAACAACAACACACATTGCAAAGTAATGAAATACCCTGAAGAATAACAACGTCATTGATGACAAACGAAGTACCCCTAACATAATGCTACAAACCGAATGCGGTGTTAAGAAGTACCACAAATACAGTGTAACGAAGCACCCCGAACGCGATGTAACGAAGCACCCCGAATGCGGGGTAATGAATAACTCTAAACGCGGTGTAACGAAGTCCTCCTTACACGGTATAATGAAGTACCCCGAACATGATGTAACACGAATATTAGGCATCGAAGTATCCAAAATATAGAATAATTAAGTATCCCATATACAAGTCAATGAACAATCCCAAAAATAGTTTAACGATTTGCGTTGTATTAAAAATTCGACGATAACTCTTAACGACAACTGCTTACAGCTACCATATTCAAAATACAACGTATTTATTCAATTTCCTAAAGTTTCTCATAATGTTGTATACCAAAAATTGATGTTTATGGTCTAAAATAATAAACCCGAGCAAAGGGTAGAGGCCACCAACCAGTGTAACACCAGTTACGACTTATATGACAAGTTTCTATTGCAGCACCTCACAACTGCCTCAATGGCCAACTAATGTTATCACAACTACCAACTACGTCCTATAGGATCAACTATGATTTATGTGGTTACATACCACTACAACTTCTAACTATATCCCATGTGGTTAACTACTACCACAGTTACCAATTATAGCTTATGTGGTGAATTATCATCGCAGCTTAGCCTATGTGGCTAATTACTACCGAACTACCAACTACGGCCTATGCGGGCAACTACGGCCTGTGTGACTAACAGTCACCGCAAATACCAACAACGACATTTTCAACCAATTAAGACTTATGTGACTAATTGTTACTAAAACTTTCAACTGCAACATTTGTGACGAATTAGCGTGATTACAACTATCAACTACAATATTTGTAGTAAATCACTCTTTTTGTAGCAATTAACTCCAACCTCAGTGACCCAATATCATTATTACTAACAAGAACAATATTTATTATAGCCCAGTTAGGCTATTAAAGCAGCAATACTATTATGCATTTATAATTATCAACTTTGTACTTACATTTTCTTCGATTTAGAAAAAAAATGAACTTTTATATTCATAATTACATAGTGAATTATTTTGATTAAACTACACTCCATGGTTTTTTTTTCCTTTATATGATTTTTTTCACTTATTAAATTGTGATATCTTCTTCTGTTATTTCTCTATTATCTATGCATGCGTTGAATCTTCGTTCAATGATATAACATTAAACTGTCACTCTCGTCACCGTAAATTTTCTGGCACGCAACAATAACATGATACTTACATATATAACAACCATTTTTTTAGTGCACATCCTTAAATCATGCATTCAATTGTGCTTGGTAAACATATTATTGTCAAATGAATCTCCAAGGCTCCAACATATTACTTAAAAGAGACGATTAAAACATTGCTACTCACAAAACTATCACTTTTTTCATCCAATTTTCAAATTCTAAAACAAATATCAAAATGCACAATAAAGCCTCAACTCATACTTTTCATTTTTATCAAATTCCACTATGAGAGATGAATTTGCCCACCAAGTTGATATTGAGAGCTGCATAATTAGATATCACATTAATAAGAAATAATATAGATAAATTCAAATCCATCACAAGGCAAGCAATGAGAATGTATTCATTACTCAAAAAACACCTATTTGATTCATTGCATGAGTGGTTGGATGAAAACGGAATGGAGTGTAAATTTTTTTGTGAATTTGAAACCTTCCCTGCAGATTAAAACCGGTGTAATCTGTAAGCATTAATCTTAAACAATTTTCAAATACACTGCAAACTGATCAAGAATGCTTTAAATTGATTTCATTTTTTTCATCAAACTAAATACAAAAATATAAATTCTTGCATTTACTTTACATCAAACCGAAAAACATCAAAATACTTCAAATAAATCACATTTCAATTACACCGAATTCTATTTATACTGAATTTACATTTATATCGCATCTCTTTTTCAACAAACAAAACAGCCTCTAAAACTCTCATGCTTGTTAGAATCAAGGCCCATTTCATGCAACAAAAAAAAATATATATATATATATATATATAATTCCTGCACTCTACTGATCATCTGAACTAAATAAACTCAAATTAAAATGATTGCAATAACCTCAACTCGAAGTAGAACATTGTGAGCCCAATCACAGAGCTACTGTGCTCCAACTCGAAATAATGCTTTCCCTCCAGGAGGAATCATTCACTCTCATCACTTCCATAGTTTTGGAAAAGTGATTGAAGGATATTGGTCGTCACGACACCTTCGGTCGACTTTTGCCCGTCTTCAACTCCATCGTCTGATTGTCTGTTCGCAATTTCGATTTTAGCAGTCTCCTTAAACTCAACACATTGTTTCTTGGCTTGAATGATTGGGGAAGATCGAGGCTTCAACATAAATTTAGGCTTGATGGAAACTGATGAGCTACCTAAATTTTGGATGAAAACATTGGCAATAAAGATTAAAAAAAACAAAAAAGAAGGGCACTTACATGCGTACCATCCAATTCTTATGTATTTGCGTACCTAACATCTAAATTTTACTTTTTATAATTATACTGCTAAAATCCTTCATATCGCATCAAAAGTATCACCATTTTTATTTTTTCAAGAGTCGCTTTTTCCTCCGTAGGTAAGGCGGCATAAATGTAAAAATTAAAATTTCAGGTGTTAGATATGTCGATACATAAGATTAAGTTGTACAAGTGTAAATCTTCCAAAAATGAATGCATTCTCTTTGCTTGATCATCATTTTAGGAGAGTAGATGTTTTAGATTTGACTTTTGGTACGAAAGGTAGAGAAACTAAAAAAGCTTGGACATGTTGTATAAAAATTTATCTTAATTTATTAGAATTAAATGAAAATATACCGCTCAATAGGACAACAATAGAGAAAATAAATTCATGCAGCTGACCCCACTTAGTGGGATAAAGACTTTGTTGTCGTTGTTGCTTAGATGAAAATAATCCAAGCTACTAGTCTACAATGTGGTCAGAAACCATCACCTCTAATGCAAAATTCAATAAAAGTAAAATCTTATTTAAAATACAAAAAAAAAATTTTCTACATATAAAAATATAAATAAAAATAAATAGAAAAAGTCATCTCAAATGACCACTTAGAATTGNCTTCATCTGGGTCTCTCAAAAATTAAGGTTTTGCTGGCCACGTTAGCCTCACTTTGGAATAACTTGATTGGCTGGGTCGACCATAAGGAAGTATTCTTACACCAAAGTTTCATTATCAGGCTAGTGAGGCTTAGGTGCAGCGATTCATAGAGAATTGGGGGCCAATAAGACAAGCAATAGCTTAGGTGAAAAAAAGTGGAAAACAAAAATTCAATAGCTTAGGTGAGAAAAAGTGGAATAAAAAAATTGCTTTCAACAGGAGCAGCAAAGGGACACAGGAGCTGGGTGGTAAGTTAAGGCAGCAGCACGAATGGTAAGGGGGCTTTGTTGCTTCAGGTCCTTGAGTGACAGGAGTACCTGCAGGGGCTGATGCAGAGATGAAGCCCCCCTGAGGAGATTGCAAACCAGAATCGTCATTTCATAAGGTCCGGGTATAAAAAAAGCTAGTGTTTATCTACATTAAGGGTGTCAAAAATTGACCCTACATGCGAACCCGATCTGAAGTCTGCTCAAAACAATCCGGGTTCAAGTTCACTTCAATAATTTCCATGTTAAGTTTGGGTTACAAATCATAACCCGTATAATTTTTCAGGTCGGGNTTAAGGCAGCAGCACGAATGGTAAGGGGGCTTTGTTGCTTCAGGTCCTTGAGTGACAGGAGTACCTGCAGGGGCTGATGCAGAGATGAAGCCCCCCTGAGGAGATTGCAAACCAGAATCGTCATTTCATAAGGTCCGGGTGTAAAAAAAGCTAGTGTTTATCTACATTAAGGGTGTCAAAAATTGACCCTACACGCGAACCCGATCTGAAGTCTGCTCAAAACAATCCGGGTTCAAGTTCACTCCAATAATTTCCATGTTAAGTTTGGTTTACAAATCATAACCCGTATAATTTTTCAGGTCGAATTTGAGAATCTGCCAACTGAGAATTGACCCTAAACTAACCCAAAATCAACCTACCAATCAAAATTGACCCTATATTGACTCAAAATTAACCCAAATTCAATACCAATAGTTGTTATACCTTATGTTAAATGGGTTATACTGGTCAGATTCGAGTCAGCGATTTGAGTGTGGTTTGGATTTGGTTAGACTTTCCGACCCATTTAATAATGGGTTGGGTTCGGTCCAATTAGTTTCGGAATGGAAATTTTGAGTCAGTCCCAAACCCGACCCGCAAACCCAATTTAATACCTCTAAATTCATAACNGGGTTCGGTCCAATTAGTTTCGGAATGGAAATTTTGAGTCAGTCCCAAACCCGACCCGCAAACCCAATTTAACACTTCTAAATTCATAACCCCCCTTACCTGTCCCCTAACCTTACCAGATTTCAAATGGTCAATCACAGGTCAGCTTAAAAGTAAAACATTCGGAGTAATGAGCCAAGTTTAATATGTAAACATAAAAGGGACAAGCACAGCATATAAACATGCCAAATCAACGAGTCCAATCAGAATACCAGGTTATACCAGGTCACGTAAAAATAGGCTTGAACTAGCNCTAATATGTAAACATAAAAGGGACAAGCACAGCATATAAACATGCCAAATCAACGAGTCCAATCAGAATACCCTGTTATACCAGGTCATGTAAAAATAGGCTTGAACTAGCACATTTTTTAAAAGTCAGACATAAAAAAGTATAAACATAAAAATCAAGAACTTGAAGGAATTCAATACCTTCAAGTTGAGCTCTGATACTCCACTGGAAGGCAAGCTAGGTAAATCATCGTCCATATCATCATCCTCGTCATCATTTATTCGCCTAACAAAGTCTTTTGAACCCTGCAAAAAGTGAATGTTACAATGAGCGAACCAAACAAAAATTTATACAACTAGCTATTGTCCAAAAAAATTGTAACATCAACAAATATAATACAAAGAAAAATCATTACATGAAAAGCTATTGATTTAATAATTTCCTCATCTGCTGCATCCAGTTCTTCCATAATCTTTTTCTCCTGGCATAACAAAGCATCTGTTAGAGCAAAAACATAAACATTGCAACCGAAGATTCAAAACATGTTTCACACAAAAGGGTGTGCCACAGCTTCTTCTTATGGTTAAGCACCAATCGAAGA
>JXCR01148230.1:297950-317606 GCA_002079205.1 Phalaenopsis hybrid cultivar | reverse complement strand
TATATATATAAGTAGTATTTGCGAAAGGGGTTGCTTATGACTTCCTACATGTTGTTTATTGGTGAAAGGGGTTGCTTATGACTCCCTACATGTTGAAGTAAAAAAGACTAGTACAGACATCAGAGAGGGGGCTGGGGACTTCACAAATTGGTTCAAAACAGGANTGTTCGGCTCGCTAACTTATTGAACAAAATTAACGAATCGAACACGAGCTTCTTAACGAGTCGAACACGAGCTATTTGCGAACAACGAGCCGTTTTGCCAGCTTTTTTGTTGGCACCCATGGGTTGCATGCTCCAAAATACCTTCTCAAACTAAGTTGCCTTTTTATTAAATTTTGAGTTTTAGTGACATTCAATTTGAATATTATATCATTTAAGTTGGTTTGACACTTTAACAAAAATTGTCCCTGGTTGAGGTTCAGTGTGCTTTTATTTTCATGTGAGAAGTCAAATCCTTCTTAAACTCCAATCACCTAGGTCTTGCATGATATTGCATTAGTTCATGTATGAAAAATAATAAGTTCATCACTTCTCAAGTTACATTAAGTTAGAATCAATCTAGGTTAGACCGAGTTGACTCAAATTAATAGTCCTGGATTGAGTCAAATTTAAGTTATATCAGACTTTTTTAAAGTCTGAAATAATTTTAACTTGAAATAATATTTAAGTTTAAGTTGGATTGGACATAAATAGATCTATGATTAAACTTAATCCAAAGTTCAAGGTTGAGTCTCAAATTGGATTAATTCAAGTTAGCTTGATTTAAGTCAAGCTGACCCTAGGATTAAGCTCATTGAGCTTAACCTGAGTTAGATTAGATTAGCCTAGTGGTTCAGTTAAATTGGGTTAGTTTGAGTAAGGTTGTGTTGGCCTAGTGATTCAACTGAAATGGGTTAATTTGTGTTAGTTTGGGCTGACCCAGTGTTTCAGTTTAGTTAGTTTAACTCGAATTAGGTTGAGTTGGCTCAATGTTTCAACTGAGCTGGGTTAACCCGAGTTAGGTTGAGTTGGCCCAGTGTTTTAGTTAAATTTGGTTAGCCTGAGTTTGGTCGGTTTGACATAATGATTCAGTTGAATTGGATTAACACGAGTTTGGTACAGTTGGCTCGGAGATCCAATTGAACTAGGTTATCCCGAGTTAAGTTAGGTTGACTAGATGTTTTAGTTGAATTAGACTAACCCGAGTTAAGTCAGGTTGACTCGGTGTTTTCGTTGAATTGAGTTAACACAATTTAGGTTTAGTTGACTTAGTGATTCAGTTATACTGTGTTAACCCGAGTTAGGTCATGTTGTCCCGGTGTTTTAATTGAATTAGATTGACCCGAAGTCTTAGTTGTGTTAAGTTATTGATCCCAATTTTTTTAAATGTAAGGATTTATGAAGTTGACACCACTACATCGCCAAAAACTTGATCCTTGTATGAAAATTAAGTTGTGTAAAACATATATAATTATAGGCAATTAATAATGAGATTCTACGCAAGTATACAAATCTTTATCAACTAATAAAGGACTTTCTATTTAAGCCCCAAATATCGATCCCACAGGAAAGGTGTAAATTGGCAATTATAAGTTTTACTTGGAAATTTAGAGAAAATAAAAAAAAAATCACTTCACTAATTTTGAATATTGAGATGTTATCAAAACTAAAGTACTTAACTATTAGCAAAACAGAAATGTAAAGTTTAAAAAGTAAATACTAATATACTAACTATGTTTATGTAATGAAGATTTCTTATGTGAAAAAGCATCTTTCCCACTACAATGAGGTTCTGGTGAAATGTCATGAGATAAATGCTTATAAAATATATTGTGCCAAGTAGGAGCAATTATAATTCTCTACCCTAATACAGTGCATAGAGAATCATTGGCTAAACCTAGGTTTAGTCCTTAAATTTGTGGCTAGGCTAGGAGGATATCGGCTCCCAATCCAGAGCTCCCACTTCCCTTCACCAGAAGGCTAACTCTCGCTTTAATTTTTAAACACTAAGACCAAATTGGGGATTTTAGTTATCACCCTAAAGATTCTCCAATTCTACACCCAACAAATAATATTTCTCTATTTATTTGCACTTAATTCCATGAACAAATTTCTCCTTCATGAAATCAAATGTGATCCTCACTCTGTTGTAGAACTCATACTTTATTTCCCGGATCATATGTTTCACAACATATTTTAAAAATTTAATTGGCTAGATTGAATTGTAAATTAAGTTTGGAGATAAAAAATCATCACAATTTATTTTATATTTTAATATTTGCATATCATATTATCTCTTCAGTTCACCATATCTCAAGGTAGGGAGAATGATAGAGGGAACTACTCAGATTTCATGAGAAAGACACAACAAAAAAAAAATTTCATATATAAAAGAAGTTTCATGAAACACTAATAAATAAACAAAACTTATCTAAAAGTCTTTCTCAAAGCAAATCCCTTGTAGCCTTTCCTTAGAAATGCAGGAAGAAGATATCTCTCACTTTTCTCATTCTCCAACACTCTTACAGAAAGTTTTACACTAAATCTCACCGCAAAAACTCTAAACTATAAAAGAAAATTCATTAATGGACTCTGATATAGTTATGGAATGAAGATGGATTATGAAGAATGGCAAAAAATGGAGTGTGGTGGAATGTGTTGCAGCTAAATGGAGTTAATTTTCAGATGAATTTCGGCCCCAAATAAAGCCCAATATTGGTTCTCCAAGAGGTGCCTCCAAAAACACTTAAAAAATCATCCAAATACATCAAAACTTATAGAAACGGGGGCTAAACCCCCTTTGTCGCTATTGACACTAGTCTGGCGTCGTCGGTGCTTAGTAAAAATTTCAGCTGTTTTGTTGGTCTGCGCGGTTGTTGACCTCATTTATGGTTGAGGTTTAGTTTTTTCCTCTTTAGTAGCCTAAGGTTTAGCCATAGGACTTCACTATTGACTATTCTTAGAAAACTATAAAAGGCACCCTCACAACTAAAAATTCCAAACTCTTCTCTACTCAACTTGAAGTTTCACATATTGGTTCTAACCTCTAGCACTTAGTAGGTAGCTCAAGATGAGTCACCCTTAGGACTGCTGGACCCTAAGGTTGACACTGGGTGTTGTTCTGGAGCTAAGGCACTCACTACACTCACTACACTCATCTACACTCATCTACACTCACAATCACTCACAGCCCTGAACTCAAATTTTTAGCCTATGTCCCTTGATCTTTTGGGACACTCATGTAGATGGTCCCCTAAACCTACCAGCCCTAAGGCTATGGTTTGGCTAAGACCACTATATAGAGGACCCAAAATGGGGTTTCCATTGGTCCATGGTTTGTCGGTGATGGTTGGTACCTCAAATCTACCAAAATACCCATATTGGCCTTTTACCCCTAAAACACCCCCAAATTACCAAAATACCCCTCTTCAGCCCAAAATTCTAACATTTCCAAAATTTCCTAGAAAATCTCAATAAATCCCAATTATTCTCAATTTCATTTTTCTCAACTATCACATGACCTAATTTGGCCAATTTGACCATCTTTAACCAAAACCCTTAAATTTGTCTTTCAGGGCGCAAATTTCCCGAATTCAACCCAAATGTTCATCAATTTCATCTCATTTGGCTTCAATTACAATCCTAAACATCAAATTCATTCTTTATATGGCCAAGCTAAACCAAATCCAAGCTTAGTTGGCCCATGATTTGAGCCACACTTTGATTTAGGTCAAAACCCCACTTTTGACCATATGACCTAAACTTACCAAATTAAACATATAGCCTAGTCAATTAGCCCAAATTAATATTGAAAAATATTCATAACATTCCTACACATCAAAATCAACCATCAATTGGCCTTGGTGAAGCCTAAAATCCATTTAATTTTGGCTTAAATCCAAAATTCCCAAACTTAGCCCCAAATTGGCGAAGTCCCCAAATTTCACCCAATTGATTGACTTAACCCCCAAATTGGCATCCAATTCATGTTGAAAACTCTTCATAGGGTCCCTATTGACCATTTAAAACAATAAATTTGGACTTATCCCAAGGCTAACCCAAGCTAGACCCGAGCCTAGCCCAACATGACCAAATTGATTAAAGTTCAACATTCCCTCAAATTGACCCTTTAATTGAGCTCAAAACCCTTTCCATTCTTCACCAAAGTTGTTCCTTATGATCATCTACACCAAATGAAATAATTATTTTGGCCAATTTATATAGCTAGCCTAGAAAACCCAAGTTTTGGTCATTTGCACCCACTTGAACCCATGCACTAAATGTGACCTAACCACCCTAAAGCCACCCACTTGGACCCATGCACTAAATGTGACCTAACCACCCTAAAGCCACCAAATTAACTCTGTACCCACTTGGACCCATGCACTAAATGTGATCTAACCACCCTAAAGTCACCAAATTAACTCCATCACAGCCATTAATTGAACTTAGTGACCAATACAACCACAATGAAACACATAAATCAAGCCATAGACCAAAGGTCCCCCAAATCAAGGGATATTATTTCTAAAAATGCATGTGCTTAAGGTATCCTTACCAAAATTAGGTATTATTGCACTAAATTGTTATGACATATTCCCCTGGGTTCTTTGAGCTCCTAGCCACCTCCCCCTAGTCGACCGGCCAGCCTAGTGGCTGGAAAAGCTCAAAACTGAGAGCCACCCCCATGGCACCTCACCCAAATCAAACCTAGAGGCCAGCTCAGCCAAACAAATTGATGGAGTGCAATAATACCATATATAGATGCCCAAGTCCTAAGCACCACAATGCACCCAAGCTTATGCCCTAAGAGCCACTCCCATGGCCATTTTTATAAAAAACTCACATCCACGACCATGGGAGGTGTGCTGAAATTTCCTTTGTGAGGCCTCTCCAAACTTCACACAGAGCTTCCCTAAGATCCCCTCAGTGCATTCCAACCGTTTTCCCTCACCAATTCCCATTATCGGAGCTTAATTTTGAGCTTGGAACCTTGTCGGAAACCATGTCAGAACCTAATACACCTCCACGGTCCACCCAAACTCAAATTAACTCTACCCATACCTTCACAATAGCGAAAGAAGCCAAAGCCCCATAAAACTCCCCTTCCACAGAGCCTCTACCATAGCTATAGTCCCACACCCGAATCCGGCCATGATCAAATTCATACCTAGGCCTTACACCAAGACCAGAGACTTAATCCCTAGCCTCTTTAGATCACAACAAATGTGTCAAGACCCTCTAATCGAAGCTTCACTTCTCAGAGCGAAGGTATAAAACCTCACCTCATCCCGAGCCTATTTCAATTCTCCATTTGATTAGGCTTACTTTAATTGCATGAGTATCAAATGGATGTGCTCGTCTCACTTAGATGAGTCCATAGGATCAAACCCGAGGTGATTTGGTTGAGTCTAGGCTGAGATCCTAGGGTTTAAGTATGGACAGTCACGGGATCATTCTATCGGGAACGATGACAGGGAGTCATTTGATCGAGCGTGTATCAAATGGACGGAGGAGATCGAGGCGGATAGCGCTTTGAATCATAAACATCGGGATGCGTGGCTGCTGGCTTGGACGATGGCGTCAAATGGGAGAGCGCCACATGGAGTTTCGGAGTTGCCTAGGATCTAGTCAGTACGCGCGGTTTAAATAGAAAAATAGGCTTCTTTCTATTTATTTAAACTCCCTAAACTTCAAAAATCCATAACTTTGTGTAAAAAAAACACAAAAATAAAATAAAAATACCCTCCTGCTCAGTGAACAATGGAAAATAATGTGGAATAAATTTCAAGTCCATTTGATGCACAAAATATTTTTAATTAATTAAACACTATTTGGGATCATTTGATTCTTCATGCAGATTGATACATCACCTTAGCTTGAAATTTTGTCATGTTGTAGCCTCTAACAAGGGAAACATCCTTTGATTTTTTCCAAAGTTAGAAGAGGTTCCTATACAAAGGGCCATATTTTTCAAGATCTTACACATTATTTCCTTAAAATAATCATGGAAATTAGCATATTGACTAGAAAATTCTAAGAAAATTTTGGAAGGTCCAGCATGACCATAGAAGCTTATGGAAATAATTTCATGGGTCAAGTCATTCAAACTGCACTTAAATCTTACAAACTCTAAATCACTAAAATAATTAGTTTTGGAAAAATATAAACATTTAAATGACTTGATTTTTTATCTCCATTGTGGTTTATGATCCAGACAACTCACTATAAAATTTCAAAATATTTTGAGTTCATTTGGTAACTTAAGTTGATTTTTAAAGATAATATCACATTTGACACCTAAATGATTTTTAAAAATCAAAATACAACTCAAAACTTATGAAACTTAGTTTTTTGAGTTTTCTGTGATCAGGGATATTTTATAAAAATAAAATAATAATTAGAATAAAAACTTGATTTTTAGCCTATTTTAAATATTTAAAATAATTAAAAAATTGATAAAAAATACTGGAAATGTTCTAAATTGCTTCCTAATCACTTAGGAACAATTAGAATATTTTTCTTGATTTTTTAAATAAAGAAATTGAATTTCAAAGTTTAAAAATAATTTTTAAAGGCTAAAAATAAGTTTTCACTAAAATAATTCCAATAAATCAAAGAAAAATAAAAAAAAATAAAATTTGCTCCTCTTGGTTTAATAACCTCAAAGAGATTTTTCAAAGGCACAAATCTTAATTTTCATCATTTAAAATATTTTATTTTTATTAAATAATGCAGAAATTAAAATAATTTTGATAAATCACAGAGAATTCAAAAAAATTATGAAACTTGGTCTAAAGACTTCTCTAGTTTAGGTCCACCTTCAGTAAAAATTTCAAGGGATTAGGATTTACCTTTGTCAAGTTAGAATTTTTTTTAAAAAAAAATCCTATTTTTGCATGAAAATAATTATATAAAATAAATTAAGTTCTGAAAACTCGCATCTTCTGCTCTGATGTCTTAATTGACCCATGAATGAGGTAGGATAAAAATTTCAATGTCATTTGAATTGAATTTGACAAATTATGAAGTGTTAGAGCCTTAGGGACAAATGTGTAATTTTGTAAATTTAGCCTTATTTAACATTTAGGCTTATGTCAAGGAGGGAAATGGGCAACCTCTGATCTTAATAAATTTATTTGATTTTTGGAACAAAAAAGGTTAATTGGTAGAAACCAATCTCACTTTCTCAATTAAGTTAATAAATTTCTAAATTATTAATATTTGGAAGTTTATTAAAATTAAATGATCCTGGACTTAGAGGTATGACTCTTAAAGTAAATAATTAATCAATTTAATACCCCTATCTTGAGTTTCAAATAAAATCCAAATCATGAATCATGACCACTTGAAGCTTAACCTTTTCAATGCTAATTAGGACACTCACCTAGGCCGTTAAGGGCTTAGTGGTGACTTAGGCCAAATCAAAATTGACTAAATGAGGATTAGAGAAATAAACATAACATAATCTACATCCTTGAAACACCACTAAGCCTAATTAAAAAATTTGGCAAAGTGTTCAGGTTACACCAACTTGCCCTTTAAGGAAATTCACATATTTTTCAAATTAAATGATAAATGATAATTACCCCTTTCTTAGGGATAATTAAGAAATCAATGTTCACTAAGCATTAGATGTATTCAGAGGATGAAACATTAAGCAACATAATAAGTTTAAGTGGACTCGAGGCTTTTCACCAGTTGGTGAAAGGGAGGCATGGACCTGGTTCCTCCTCCTAACTTGTTGGATACCTCAGAGGTCCATTAAACTTAATATACTTTGCTCAATGAAGTCAGTCTTAATTAAACCTTTAAGGACTGACCAAAATACAACATAGAGTTAGAAAAACCACCCGGACTTTACTTTTCCCGCTCTTCATAAATGCCCTCACATGCATTTTTAAGTTTCAGGTGGTGGAACGAGAAGACTCGCCAGGTACGCTATTTCAGTTTATAGTACGGTCTTTCTTATGCCCTTTTCTTTACATGTATTATGCTTACGTTGTTTCTCTTTTATACTTGCATTTACCTACATGTATGAAAACAACATAAACTTGCATGTTAACCAAAACCAAGGCCCAAAACCAAAACTAAAATCAACCAAGATAAAACCCACCGCCACAACATTCAAAATATAAACAACTCAAAATTTAATCACAAACATCACACAAAACTACAACTGCAACTAAATTAAGATGTCTCTATTAGATGATCGGGAATCCCTCGGAGGAGGTAACCTACGATTTCTAACGAGGCTTGTCATGGTTTAAATGAAATTATGGAACTCATTAAGTTGGGCTTAGTAAATTCATTTGAACTAAGTGAATCCAATAGAAAATAGTGGTACCGAAAATAGGCAACCGTAGGATCCTAACCGGTGTCACTCTAATACCCTTTAATATGCCCCTATAAAATTTAAAGAACATCAACAATAGGCCACCTGATTTAACATCATAACTTGACACACTAGAAAACTCAAACTCGTCGCGGTGAGGAACTTGGAGCTAGCATGGTAGGCAACACGGCCATCTTCAACAGCAAAACCTATCTTCCCCAGCTAAACCATTCTTCCTTCCTTAGACTCAAACAAAAAAGCCATAGGACTTCGAGGTTGCTTGCTTATGCAACATAAATCTTCACCTTACGTTTAGGCCTTTGTATAGCCTTGTTATACAATATAAGCCCTAACTCGTCTTATGATTCCGAGGTTGTCGTCCGTCACTACCTAAATCCGTGTGATTTTTTCACACGAATATAAGCCCTAACTAATAAAATTGACAGGATGAAACACTTAAATTTTTCTCCTCAAAAATTAAACCAAACATTAGGATATAAGTCACCGAGGTTCTCCTCTGGATCCATGACATCCCCTAATTCTTCTTCCTTTGGATTCTATAATTGAAACACCTAAATACTTCTCCTCAAAACTGAAGCCAAACATTAGGATAGCTTGAGAAGTCACTAGGTTCTCCTCTGGATCCATGACATCCCCTAGTTCTTCCTCCTTTGGATTCTACAATAAAATATTCCAACACCTAAATATTTCTCCTCAAAACTGAAGCCAAACATTAGGATAGCTGGGGAAGTCACCGGAATATTTCTCCTCAAAACTGAAGCCAAACATTATGATAGCTTGGGAAGTCACTGAGGTTCTCCTTAAGACCTAAATATTTCTCCTCAAAACTGAAGCCAAACATTATGATAGCTTGGGAAGTCACCAGGGTTCTCCTCTTACTTCTCCTCAAAGTTGAAGCCAAACATTAAGATAGCTTGGGAAGTCACCGAGGTTCTCCTCTATTTCTTCTCAAAACTGAAGCCAAACATTAGGATAGCTTGGGAAGTCACCAGGGTTCTCCTCTGAACTCAAAACTAAAGCCAAACATTAGGATAGCTTGGGAAGTCACCAAGGTTCGCCTCTGGATCCCCACATCCCCTAGTTCTTCTTCCTTTGGATTCTACAATAAAATGTTCCAAATTTGAACCAATCCTATCCCCTAGTTCTTCTTCCTTTGGATTCTACAATAAAATGTTCCAAATTTGAACCAATCCCCATTCACCCCTAGTTCTTCTTCCTTTGGATTCTACAATAAAATGTTCCAAATTTGAACCAATCCCCTTCCACACCTCTACGGAAGCCAAACATTAGGATAGCTTGAGAAGTCACCGAGGTTCTCCTCTGGATCCATGACATCCTTGAAGCCAAACATTAGGATAGCTTGGGAAGTCACTGAGATTCTCCTCTGGATCCATGACATCCCTAGCATTAGGATAGCTTGGGAAGTCATCGAGGTTCTCCTCTGGATCCATGACATCCCCTAGTTCCTCCTCCTTTGGACTCTACAACAAAATGTTCCAAATTTGAACCAATCCCCTTTCACACCTCTTTGTCCGATCTCATTGAAAAGTCCTCCTTTGGATTCTACAATAAAATGTTCCAAATTTGAACCAATCCCCTTGCACACCTCCATGTCCGATTTCTTTGGATTCTACAACGTAATGTTCCAAATTTGAACCAATCACCTTTCACACCTCTATGTCTGATTTCGTGGATTCTACAATAAAATGTTCCAAATTTGAACCAATCCCCTTTCACACCTCTACATCCGATCTCATTGAAGATTCCTACTCTTTGAAACTCCTTGAAGATAATATTTTTTGATTTTTATCGAGAGTCTTCTTAAGTGACTTTGGTCATTTATGATGTAATTAACTATATGGGCTTGCCCTTATAAGAAGCATGTCCGAACCCAGCTTAATATAAACCCTATTTAATCCTTTATATTAAATAGAGGAACTTGTCGGCAAATATAAAGCTTTCACAGACCAAATGGACGTCATACTTTCCTTAGTTTATTTGATCGAGCCTCATCCTCATGTCTTCTGTTTATCTTTTGGGATAGATACAGGATTTGAGGTACAGTGCTTTTTCATTTTAAACTATAAAAATTATGGGGTCAGTTTTATTTCATATTTCAACGTCCTTCCAAAGCGGGTGATGAGATTTGGATTCCGGCAACCGACAGCATTTTACGAGCAACTCCACACAAAACCCACCAAAAATAGCGCCGACAGTGGTCGGCACTCCCCTTACCGTGGTCGACGCTGAGTACTTCTTCAAAAATGTCATTTTGACTCCAAATTCTATCCTTTTTTCTTCTTTTTTGCTTTAAGTCCTAAAAATCAACAACAAGCAAGAAAACATCAAAATACCTTCCATTAAGGTGCAATATCACCAAAAATAAGTATCAAATATGGGACTAAAAATGCATATATTTTCGGTGTATCAAAATCCCCCAAACTTACATGTTACCTGTCCTTAAGTAACTCCTCTACTATATAAAAATATGACTTATGGTGAAGAATTTAACTTCTAGACTTCCATATCTAAGTTCTCTAAACATAATAATATAACTTAAGAAAAATTCAAAACAACTTCAGTTAATACTAAACGTGCTAGGATATTTAGTAATTAAGTCTAAGATTTCTGATCCTCTATTTCTTTCAAGAAAATTGCAATTTGTCATATTAAAGTCACTTAAAAAATTCATATGAAAAAGAACTTCATAAAACTTTATTAATCATTAAGCTAATACTCAAACAAAAAGTTTAGAAAATGTGTCCAAGTCTTTTTCTTTAAGTTGATTCAAGTGAAGCCAATTTTTAATTAGGTGTCTCCTCAAGCTTCTCCCCACATCTTTTTTCTTTTTTTCTTTTTTTTTTTAATTTTCAAGATCATTTTTAATGCCCTTTTTCTTTTCATTCTTCTTCTCTTTTTTTTGTATGTGAGGATTACTATATCTGAATAGCCTTTAATGATTTTGAACTTCACTATCCTCTTTCTAAAGTTAAAAACTTTTTTCACTGCTTCACTTAACAAATTTATATTAACTTAAAAATTACATAAAGTTTAATTCTTTTCTTTTTACATGAAACTTTTAAGTTTTTTAATACTTCAAAAATACAAATTCATTTAATTAAAATAGAAAAACATAGTGTTATTCTCTTTTACCAAATATCTTTGTCTCTAAAGTTAAGCCCTAATACCAAATATCGAAAAAAAAATTACTTAAATTTACTATTAACCTTTAATATCGAAAAAAAAATTACTTAAATTTACTATATTTTTAGAAACATAAATATAGTTATCTAAAGTTAAGCCCTAATACCAACGGTCATGTTAAGTTTAAAATTTTTGAAAATATAGTTAAGTGACGACAAATAAAATTAAGTTCTCTCTTTTCTTTTTTAAAAATAACTTTTCTCCACCCCCCACCCCCCACCCCCAAACTTAAAATTTATTTTAAAAGATTTACATGAAGAACTCTAAAAATAGAAGGGTGAAAGAAAGCATTAAATACATAAAAAAATGTATACCTATTGAAGATTCTGATTTTTACAAATAAATTTTGAAATATTGCAGGTGCTAATATGAAAAACTAGAAGGCTTAAAACATTAAATTGCATATAATATTTATAAAATTTGGTGATAAAGAGTTAATTACAATACATATAACAAAGTGCTAAAATTAACAACAGAACTAAACTAAATTCTAAAAATGAAAACAATTTTACACATTACAGTTTCACATTACAACATAAGAACATAGTCTCAACAATATCACAAAACAAACAATACAATCATTAAGTAGAACACAAACAAACAAACAAACAAAAAGATCACCAGTCATCATCTTTTTCATCATTAACATCTAATTTCTACTATTGATTTGGAGTACAAAAAAGGTGGATATGGAATTGAACTGTATGATCACCCCTCAGGTATGTCACTAAAGCATCATCATAAGCAGCATCATATTCAAACTTATGGCAAATCAAATCATCTGTATGAGCATTTCTGGCCTCCTTATTTTGCATCCTATCATCTATCCTCAAATTATCTCCCTGCTGAATCATCATTTAGTCCAATAACTCCCTGTTACTGGGGTCACTTGAAGTGGGCTCACTAAAAGTAGGGGTAATAAAATTAGAAGGAGTATTCCTGGCTTTACTTCCAGATCTCCAATCAACATGGGACTCATAAGTCTTACTGTTTGCAAGCCCAATTGGTCTCTGAGGCTCAATCCTCTCCTTATCACGTATGAAATCAACAGGGTGTGCCAATCTACCAGTGGTCTCTCGCAGAGCAATAGATCGAGTGTTCATATAATTGATAGAGCCTACATTTATATCCATCATGTTCAGAGTCAAAATCAAGAATTAAGGGAATTATTACTGCTCTCGGGCCGAAGGCCCGAAATTTACTATTTTGATTTTTTTTCAAATTTTCAATTTCCTTTTAATTTACTCCAGTGTTTTTTTAGTATTTTTAAACACAAATTTTTATCTAACAATAATTCACAAACAATCATTTTCACAAACAACAACAAACTAACTTTTATATATGAAAGTAAACTTTTTACAAACACATTTTATAAATCACACATTCACACCAATAAAGCAAATTAATTATAAATCAACGTCAAAATCAAGCCACAACACTAAACTCTAACAGAGAACTATACATATAATCAAAGTTCATAATTCTAAAGCAAAAACAAACCAAACCAAATCAAATCAAATCCACACAATTACATCAAATACATAAATATTATTAAGCAAATAGGGAATCCAAAGTCTTCAGTCATGTTGCTTCATCTTCAGTGCTTTCACCTCCTATAATATCTCCCATGGATTGGTAATGAACATATAGGTTGTAGAAAGATCGGTACGGGAATTGCTTTGTCAAATTTTCTTCAATCCACCCATTTTCTTTAAACATCCGAACTAATCCTGCTTCAAAAGTTCCAGTATGATCAAAATTTTCTTTCATTCTCCAATCAAGGTGATCAAAAAGGTACTTAAGATCTCCCACTGCATTCATAATTCTCTAAAGTTCCCTTTCAATTTTCTTCAATTTCTTCTCCAAAGCGAGAAAACTTCCTATTGTTGGTGATTTTAATGGAGTTGAAGCATGTGAAGAATGATCCATAATAGCATTTAGTGCTTCATTTTCATTACCAACATACTGATCATCAATAGGGATCATGGGCTCCCATGGTAGTAAACCTTTTTCCCAACATTCATATGATAATTAGGATTGACTGCAAATCAGAAAAATTGTAGAAGGATGCCCAAGTCCATAAAATGGCACATTCGTAATGATACCCATGACAAGTTTAAATATGATTGATTCTATATCAATGGGTTTTTCCATTTGAATACAATAGTTTAAAATAGCACTTTCCTTCCACTAATCTTCATAGTAAGGGGTAATTTTGCACAAATAAAGAAATGCCTTTGCTTCGAAATTGGATTAAGTGATGTAGTAGGAAAACTAATATATCCTTCATCTCGTACTTCCCACATATCGATTTTATTTGTAAAAAACTTATAAACATCTTGAATCAAATCTTGCGTAGGAATGAAATTTATATAATGATGGATTGGAACATTTTGTATCATATACAATTCATTTATCCTTGCAGGAGTAAATGGTACAGTCTTACCTCGTACGAAGACAACTCCTTGGGAAATTTCATGTAGATTTGCATAAAACTCCTTCACTACAGACACAACAACCGCAATAGTAGTGTGACACAAAACTTCCCATCGCCTTTGAAAAATGATCTTGTCAACCAGAACACGTGGATTGATCAATCCATGATTAAAAAATCCTCTCTCCTTGATCAATCTCTTCTTTATAATAACTTTATCGTATAATCTCTGCACGTCGAAACTAATAAACTTTCTTCTATTGAAAACTCCACACCTTGAAGTATTTTTGGAAATAGAAGTCGTGGAATCCAAAATAGGAAGTTTCTAGGAGTCTTGGAAAGTTTTTAGGACTTTAAAAACACATCCCGACGGTTATTATGAAGCGAAATCGCGCCAAAGTCTGCCAAAAGTCACCTGAACTGTCAAACCGCTCTCAGCTCTATCGGCGCTCTTGATTGGCGCTGCCGGCACTAAGGTCCGTTTTCTTGGGCGCCGTCGGCGCTAGTGGCCAAAATTTTGCGACTTTCATTTTTCGTTCAATGTATTCCAAATTTTTCTCCAATAACAATATTTGAATCAATTTGTAATAAACCCAATTATGTAGGATTATTATCTACTAAAATATAAGACACTTATTAAACCAAATAATAATACACAGACATATATGTATGGGTTGCCTCCAACAAAGCGATTGGTTTAACGTTGTCAGCTCGACACACCATTTGCTTAGTTGGGTTGACTTAACATTAAAGCTTCCTTAAATTGAGGTATGTGCCCTTCATAATAATGTTCCAGACAATGCCCATTAACTTTAAATACCTTTACAGTGTTAAGATCTTTAATAACAACAATTCCGTAATGATAGACTTTAATCACTTTAAATGGTCATTACCATCTAGATTTCAGTTTTCCTGGAAATAATCTCAATCTTGCATTATATAATAGAACTTCTTGTCCAGATTCAAATTTTTTCTCAATAATCTTCCGATCATGCCATATTTTCATTTTTTCTTTATAGATTTTTACATTATCACATGTTTCATTTCCTATTTCCTCAAGTTCATTCTGTTGCAATAGTCTGTTCTCACCGCATCTTTTAGATTAAAATTAAATTCCTTAATAGCCCAAAATGTTTTATGCTCTAATTCTACAGGTAAGTGACATGTTTTTCTAAATATCAGTCTGTATGGGGACATTCGTATAGGAGTCTTATAAGCAGTTCTGTAAGCCCAAAATGCTGTATCAAGTCTAGCAGACAAATCCAAATTCTAAGGATTTACAACTTTTTCTAAAATGTGTTTAATTTCACAATTTGATATTTCTGCTAGACCACTAGTCTAAGGATGATAAGCAGTAGAGAATCTATGCATAATATCGTATTTCTTAATTAATTTTTCAATTTTCTTATTTCTGAAATGAGATCCTTTATTAGTAATAATTACTCTCGGCATTCCATATCTTTTAAAAATATTTTTAAATAAAAATTTAAAAATACTCCGAGCATCACATCTAGGTACAACAATAGCTTCAATCCATTTGGACATATAACTAACAATAAGTAATATATATAAGATGATAAAATATCAATTACAATATAATTCAGTATGTCAGCATTCTACGGTACATCCATTTCATCAATACTATATAACTATTCATCAGAGAAATTTTCTAAAATTTCATTTGCAAATTAGTCGATATTTTTATTTCTATCCTAGAAAAATGATCAGCTATTTGATTATCATTTCCCTTTCTATCAATCACAGTAAAATCAAACTCTTACAATACAAATATTCATCTAATTAATCTTGGTTTAACATCCTTCTTTTACATTAAGTATTTAATAGTAGAATGATTTGTATGCACTATACATTTAGTTCCAATTAAATAAGGTCTAAATTTATCAAAGGCATAAACAATAGATAATAACTCTCTTTCAGTAGTAGTATAATTAATTTGAGCATCATTTAGAGACTTACTAGCATGATATATAACTTTAAAAACTTTGTCGTGCATTTGTCCTAACAGAACGATAATAGCATAATCACTACATCGCACATTATTTCAATTGTTTTTTCCCAGTCAGGTGGTACTATTATAGGTGCATTGACTAATTTTTTCTTTAATTATTCAAATGCTTTTATGAATTGCTCATCAAAATCAATTTTTGTATTTTTTCTAAAATTTAGCATAGCGACTTAGTTATTTTTGAAAAAAATTTTATGTTGCGCCCGTAGAAATCAGCATGTCCTTGAAAACTTCTAACCCCTTTAACATTAGTAGGTGGTGGTAATTTTTTTATAACTTGGTTTATTGCAGGATCTACCTCCAAGCCTTTTTCAAAAATTTTATGCCCAAGCATAATACTTCTTGCAACCATAAATTGACAATTTTCTCAATTTAATTCTAGGTTGACTTTTTCACATACTTCCAGAACTTTTTCTAAATTATTAAGACATAACTCAATTGAAGTCCCAAATACAGATTAATCATCCATAAGCACTTCTATTCTATGTTCTATAAAATTGCTAAAAATTGACATCATGCATCTTTGAAATGCTGCAGGTGCATTGCATAGTCCAAAAGACATTCTATGAAAAGCAAATGTTCCATATGAGATTGTAAATGTAGTTTTCTCTAGATCCTCTGATGCAATTAGAATTTTACGATAACCAGTATATCCATTTAAAAAGTAATATTATTTATTCCCAACCAATCTATCCAACATTTGGTCTAGAAAGGGTCAAGGAAAGTGATCTTTTTTGGTGGTAATATTTAACTTTCTATCATCAATACAAATTCACCAACCAGTAACTTGTCTTATTGGTATTAATTCCTTTATTTGTTTTTTTCAACAGTCACTCCTCCTTTCTTCAGAATAAAGTGACTTGGGCTTACCCAAGCACTATCTGAAATATGATATATAATTCCAGCATTTAACCATTTTAAAATCTTATTTTTAACAACTTCTTTCATTATTAGGTTTAATCTTATCTGAGGATCAGCTTTAGGTTCATATTGTTCATCTAATAAAATTATGTGCATATAATTGAAGGACTAATTCCTTTAATAACTGCTAAAGTCCATCCAAAAGCCTTTTTATGCTTGTTCAACATTTTGATCAGCTTTTGTTCTTGAATTTTAATTAACTCAGAAGATATAATAACACACAATGTAGATGACTCTCCTAAAAATACATACTTTAAATGGACAGTTAATATCTTTAATTCAAGTTCAGGTGGTTTAATACTTGAAGGAACAAGATTTTTACTATCGTTTTCCAACAAGTCTAACGTTTCAAATTTTCCCTGAATATAATCCACATCTTCTCCTTTTATTTCATCTTCATTCTCAAAAATTTTTCCTAGCTTTAATTTATCTTCACACTCATTCTTAAACTGTTCATTAGTCAAAAACCAGCTACTTCCATCCTGAAACATTCATTATCTTTTTTCTATTGCAGGATATTTCATAGCTTTTGCTATATTAAATTTTACTCCTTGATCATTTACACTCATTATTAATTCTCTTTTTTGCAGATCTATTACAGCTCTTTCTGTTGTAAGAAATGGTCTCCCTAAAATAATAGGAATCTCTTTATTTTCCTCTATATACAATACTATAAAGTCTACAGGGAAATAAATTTATCTACTTTTACTAGCACATCTTCTATAACTCCTTTTGGATAAGTTATTGATCGATCAGCTAACTGAAGAGTTATAGTAGTAGGGGGAAGTTCTCCCAAATCTAAATATTTTAAGATCGATAAGGGCATAAGATTGATACTCGCTCCTAAATCACATAAAGCTTTTCCATAAAGATTTTCACCAATTGCACAAGGTATAGTAAAACTACTAGGATCTTTTAAATTTTCATTAAGCTTTTTTTGAATAATAACACTACACTCTTCACTGAGTGCAATGATCTCATGATCTGTAAACTTACTTTTCTTATTTAGTACATCCTTCATAAATTTCACATAACTTGGCATTTGTTCCAAAGCTTCAACAAAAGGAATATTTATAGTTAATTTCTTAAGGATTTCCAAAAATTTTGTAAATTGTTTATCTTTATTTTTCTACTTCATTCTTTGAGGAAATGGAGGTAATGGTTTTTCTAAAGTAGTTTGTGTTTGTTCATTTTCATTTTGGATCATTTTCCATTTCTTCCTTCTCTTCATCAACTTCAGTTTCTCTTTAGATCCTTGTTTCAACTTCTTTTCCAATTTGTAATTGAATAGCTTTAATTTGCTCTTTATTTTGATCTTTTATATTAACTTCCACAGTACTCGGAAGAATTCCAGAAGGTCTGTTACTAAGTCCAGTAGCAATATTTCATAATTGATTTCAATATTTCTAATAGCAGCCCTTTGATTTTGCATTTGATTTCCCATATTCAACATCACTTCTTCGATCGTCAACTTATTTTCCTTAACTTGTGGGTTAGGATTGGAGTTAAATCCTAGAAAATAATAAGGTAAAAAATTAGGATTTCCTTGATTGTTCAGATTTTTAGATGGATTCACCGGATTGTTATAATTATTCCAACTAAAATTAGGGTGATTTTTTCATCCAGGGTTAAAATAGTTAGTAAGGATTGTTGTTTTGATTATTTATAGCATTTAAAGTTTCATAAGATGGTTGAGTATCAATCATCTATCCTAGTGAATTTTCCTCTAATATTGGGGGTATTTGAGATTAGTTCACTCGTATTTGATCAGTCTTTCTATAAATTTAAATAATTTGAGATGCCAAATAGACATTGCATCTGAATTATGAATATTGGCTACTCTCTTAAGATTTACCCTTTCAGAGGGCCAATGAAAATTTTTAGTAGTCATTTCTTCAATTAAAGAATATGCTTCATCAAAAGGTTTCGACATCAATGATCAAACCACAGCAGCATCTATAATAGATCTCAGTGATCCTACTAATCCATTATAAAAGGTTTGAATTATTAACCAAAATTGAAAAGCATGATGTGGACATTTTTTAAGAAGATCTTTAAATCTTTCCCAGGCTTCATATATTGATTCCCCTTCAAACTGACAAAAATATGTAATATCATTTCTAAGCTTAACGGTTTTCAAGGGTGGAAAATATTTAGTCTTGAATTCTTGTGATAGTTCTCCCCAAGTTCTAATAGATCCAGGTACTAATGAATTTAACCAAGCCTTGGCTTTATCCCTTAATGCTAATGGAAAATGTCTAAGCCTAACAACATCATTAGACACTCCATCATATTTAAATGTAGCACAAATCTCAAGGAAACTCGCAAGATGTAAGTTAAGATCTTCAGTAGGTGATCTTCCAAACTGATTATTTTGTACCATTTGGATAATAGCAGGTTTAAGCTTCAAATGAATTAGCAGCAACATCAGGATTTTGAATAGTCAAGTGAAGTTCATCTGCTATCAAACTCGCATAATCTTTTAAAGGTCCTTGTAGATTCTCATTTATTGGGTTTTCTAAGTTAATTGCCATTTCTTTTAAATTTTTAATTTCTCTTTGTTGTTTTCAAATTTTTCTAATAGTGCGTTCTAACTCTGAATCGTAAGGTACTAAGCCTTTAGATCCAATATTTCGCATAAAAATTAAAATAAGCAAAGTAAAATTCATTCTTTTTAAAAAAATACACTTAAATATATTTCTTTTTGGATTTTTAATTTTATATATATATATAT
>JXCR01148230.1:234114-297668 GCA_002079205.1 Phalaenopsis hybrid cultivar | reverse complement strand
ATATATATATATATATATTATCTCTAACTTTCCTAATTTATCAAAACTATTTAATTTACCTAAATTTAACTGTTACCTTTCCGACGCAACTGCACCAAAAACTTGATCCTGATTTTCTTATGTAAGGATTTATGAAGTTGACACCACTGCAGAGCCAAAAACTTGATTCTTATATGAAAAATAAGTTGTGTAATATATATATATAATTATAGGAAATTAAAAATACAATTCTATGGAATTATACATATCTTTATCAAGTAATAACGGACTTTCTAATTAAGCCCCAAATAGCGATCCCACACTCAAGTTGTAAATTGGAAATTATATGTTTTACTAGGAAACTTAAGAATATCAATTGAAATCATTATCACTAATTTTGAATGTTGAGATGTTATCAAAACTAAAGTACTTAACTATTAACAAAATAGAAATGCAAAGTTTAAAAAGTAAATACTAATCTACTAACTATGTTTATGTAATGAAGATTTCTTATGTGTAAAAGCATCTTTCCCACTACAATGAGGTTCTGGTGAAATGATATGAGATAAATCGTAATAAAATGTATTGTGTTAAATAGGAGGAATTATAATTCTCTACCCTGATACAGTGCATAGAAAATCAATGGCTAATCTTAGGTTTAGTCCCTAAATCCATGGCTAGGCTTGGAGGATACCGGCTCCCACTTCCCTTCACCTGAAGGCTAATTCTTGCTTTAGTTTTCAAACATTGAGACCGAATTGGGGATTTTAGTGTGTCACCCTAAAGATTCTCTCATTCTACACCCAACAAACAATATTTCCCTGTTTATTTGCACTTAATTCCATGAACGAATTTCTCCTCCATAAAATTAAATGTGATCCTCACTTTGTTGTAGAACTCATACTCTATTTCCCGGATCATGTGTTTCACAACATATTCTAACAATTCAATTGGCCACATTGAAATGTAAATTAAGTTCTTAGTTGAAAAATCATCACAATTTATTTTATATTTTAATATTGGCACATCATACTATCTCTTCATTTCATCATATCTCAGAGTAGGGAGAAAGATAGAGGGAACTACTCAGATTTCATGAGAAAGACACAACGAAACACAAATTTCATATATAAAATAAAGTTCATACAACACTAATAAACAAACAAAACTTAATTGAAACTCTTTCTCAAAGCAAATCTCTTGTAGCCTTTCCTTAGAAATGCAAGAAGAAGATATCTCTCACTTTCACCTTCTCCAACCCTCTTACAAAAAGTTTTACACTAAATCTCACCACACAAACTCTAAAATATAAAAGAAAAATCACTAAAGGATTCTAATGTGGTTGTGGAATGAAGATGGATTATGAAGAATGGAAAAAATGGAGCATGGTGGAACATTTTGCAGTAAAAAGAAGTCAATTTCCTGATGAATTTTGGCCCCAAATAAAGCCAAAGTTTGGCTATCCAAGAGGTGCCTCCAAAAACTCTTTAAAAATCATCAAAGTACGTTGAACCTTCTAGAAACGGGGGCTGAACCACCTTTGGCATCATCGACGCTAGTCTGGCGTCATCGATGCTGTGTGAAAATTACAATTGTTCTGTTGTTCTGCACCGTCAGTGCTGTCCTTGGCGCGATGGACGCTGAGTGCTTCTTTAAAAACATCATTTTGACTCCAAATTCCATCCTTTTTGCTTCGTTTTGCATTAAGTCCTAACAATCATTAGCCTGGAAGAAAACATAAAAAAACCTTCTATTAATGTGTAATATCACCAAAAATAAGCATAAAATACGAGTCTAAAAATGCATCTATTTTCAGTGTATCAATGATCTCGAGTTAGGTCGGGTTCACTCGATGGTTCAGTTGAACTAGGTTAACCAAAGTTAGGTCAGATTGAACTAATGTTTTAGTTGAATTAACTAAGTATGGATTACACTATACCTAGTACAACTTCAGTTGAACTTGGTCTATAAGAGATATGGGCTATGTCTAAGTTAGACCTAAAAGGGTTCATTTGGAACTAAGTCAAAGTTAGATTATACTTAAGGTTTAGGTTAAATTTAGATTGAACATAAAAATTTTAACTAAGTATAATGTAAGTTAAACTTAGGGTTTAGGTTCAATTCAAGTTGAACCTAAAAGGGTTAATTATTTCTAATGTAAGTTAGAGTTAGGGTTTAGTTTGAATCTAGGTTAAACCTCAAAAGGGTTAACTAAGTCTAATGTGAGTTAGACTTAGGGTTTAAGCTCAATATGGGTTGGTCTTAGAAAGGTTGGCTAAGTCCAATTTAAATTAGACTAAGGGCTTAGGTCTAAGTTGAACCTAAAAGGTTGACTAAGTTTAATTTGGGTATGACACAAGGTTTCATGGTTAGGTGGTACATGACCCAATGTGTGTTTGACCTAATGTTCACGTTAGGTTCAATTTGGGTTGAACCTAAAGCTATGTTTAGTTTGAGTTGAACCTATGATTTAGGATTTAGTACAATTTCGGTTGGACCTAGGGTTAATTTCCATTTGGGTTAAAACTAATGGTTTAGGATTAGGTTCAACTTGGGTTGATCCTAAGGATTTAGGGTTTGGATCAATTTGGGTTAAACCTATAGATTTAGGGTTAGGTTCAATTTGGGTTGAAACTAGGGTTTAATAAATGTTCAATTAGGTTTAACTTAAGGATCTAGTGTCAATTTCAATTTTTTTTGAACCTAAAGATTTAAGGATAAGGTTGGGTCTAGTAAGGGTTAGAACCAAAGCTTAGGGTTAGTTTCAAGATAGGCTGAACCTAGGTTTAAGGTTAAGGTTGGATCTAATATGGGTTACACCCAACATATAGGGTTATGTTCAAGTTAGATTGAACCTATTTTTTAAGGTTAAGGTTGGGTCTAGTACGGGTTAGGCCCAACAGAATGGGTTGGGTTCAGTTTAGGCATAACCTAAGGATTTTGAGTTAGGTTTAATTTAGGTTGATCCTAGGGATTTTACATTAGGCTCAATTTAGGTTGAACCTAGAGATTTAGAGTTAGGTTCAATTTAAGTTGAACCTAACGACTTAGGGTCAGTTTTAGATCTGGTATGGGTTAGACCAAATACTTAAGGCTAGGTTCAAGCTAGGTTGAGCTTAAGGATATAGTGTTAAGGTTGCATCTAATGTGGGTTCGACCCAACACTTAGGGTTACATTCAAGTTAGGTTGAGCCTAGGTTTAAGATTTATCTTAGATCTAACATTTACCGTTAGGTTTAATTTTGGTTGAACCTACGATTAAGGTTTATATTGGATACGGTTAAGGTTTAGGTTGGATCTAATATGGGCTAGACCCAACATTCCAGGTTAGCTTCAACTGAGAATGAACCTATGGTTAAGTTTTAGGTTTGATCTAAAGTGAATTACATGCAAATTCTTGGGTTCAGTTCAATTTAGGATTAACTTGTGCTTTACGATTAAGGTTAGGTGTAATATAGGTTACACCCAACATTTACGGTTAGGTTCAAGCTAGGTTGAACCAATGGTTGAGGTTAAGGTTGGAACTAATATGGGTTATACCTAACTTTAGGGTTAGGTTCAAGCTAGGTTGAACCTATGATTAAGGTTTAGGTTTCGTCTAATATTGGTTAGACCCAACTTTTAGGGCTATGTTCAAGTCAGATTAAACATATGGTTAAGGTTTAGGTTGGATCTAATATGGGTTAGACCCAATATTTAGGGTTTGGTTCAAGTTAGATTGAACCAATGGTTAAGGTTTAGGTTGTTTATAATATGGGTTAGACAAAAATTTTAAGGTTAGGTTCAAGTTAGAATGAACAAATGGTTTATGGTTAAGGTTGGGTGTAAGATGAGTTAGACCCAACACTTGGGTTAGGTTCAAGTTAGGTTGAACTAATGATTGAAGTTGAGGTTGGATCAAATATGGTTTATACCCAACTTTAGGGTTAGGTTCAAGTTAAGTTGAACCTATGGTTAATGTTTAAATTTGATTTAGTATGGTAAAGACCCAACTTTTAGGTTTGGGTTCAAGTTAGATTATACCTATGGTTAAGGTTTAGGTTGGATCTAATATGGGTTAGACCCAGTTTTTAGTGTTAGGTTCAAGTTACATTGAACCTATGATTAAGGTTTTGGTTAGATCTTGTATGGATTAGACCCAATTTTTGGGTTAGATTCAAGTTAGATTGAACCTATGGCATAAGGTTTAGTTTGGGTTTAATATGGGTTAGACCCAACTTTTTAGGGTTAAGATGGATCTATTGTGGGTTAGATCTCGGGTTCAAGATTAAGTTGTATGGTTCAGAGGATAACCATATTTTTAACCCTTTATGTTCAGAGCTTGAGATACAGATTAATGTTTTAAACCAACCTAAAGTCAAATTTGGGTTAAAATGTAAATAATTGAATTTACAATTTTACCCCTAATTTTCTATTTTCATGTTTTAAGATTCTTAAGGGTGAAAAATATTATTTTTATGATTTAACTCACTACCATAGATTTTCATTTCAATTTCCATTTTATTTTGAATTTCTCTGAATTTTGTTTTAATTTTGGTAATAATTTTTCCAAATGATTATAACTTTGATATAAAATTTACCATTTTAGGGTTAGGATTTTCTTCTCATCTTGGAAACATAAGAGATTATTCCAAACTGTGGAGAGAAAATGCCATCCAAATTTTGTGATTTTCCTTCTTATAATTATTTTCTTAGAATTTAAAAACTTTTGAGAGTATTAAATTGATTAAAAATTAAATATAAACTAATTATTTTTATTTTATTTTTAATATTTTCTCATATGTTTACTGAGTCTAGGGATATTTTTCTTTTAATTTTATGACTTTTCTACATGAAATTTTGATTTCTTGCTGTTCTTAATGATTTTTTGAATTTATTTAATTCAGAAATCTTGAATTTTCAATTAATCCTTCGCAGCGTCATTCATCGAATGCTCTGAATGCTTGTGTGACGCATTTTAATTGCAGCCCCTTTCCACATTGTCGTCTGAGGTGGCACCGATCTGAAGCTCTTCCCCTCCACTGTTCCATGGTATGAGCTAATCCTGGTTGTCCATTTCTAATACACATAAACAAACGACATCTTTTCATCGTCCCCACGGGACATTGAATAAACGACTATCAGTGATCAAAACATAGTTTTTCACTCAATTTTCCATGAAATTTTGTAGATTTTGTTTCTGAAGCTTTATTTAGACACAAGGAGCTTATCCATAAGGTTTATCTTGCATGAAATGTTCAATATCTTCATAAAAGACCAAAACTGAAGCAACTTTTAGGAGTTTTTATCCAACCTTATCCCAAGAGGTTTAGCCTCAATTGGGTTTGATAAGAACGATCATATTGATCCCAAAAAGATTCTCCTTAGCTCAAGTTTGATTGAAATCAATTATAGCTATGAGTTAGGCTAAATGGTGGCTTGTTATGGTGTTGGTATAGGTTAGAGGTTATGGAAAGGATTTATTTTTACTGGAGAAATGTTGTAAAGGTTCCGGGAAGCTTTTTAGAAAGTTAATTTGGAGTTTTGAAGAATTTCATGTCAAACCCAAAATTTTCCTTGAATCACAGTGGTGTTGGTGAATGGTGGGCTAAAGATATATGAAATTTGTTCTTAAGTAATAGAGAGCCACTTTTTTGTTCAGTACAAGAGACTTTGGAGGTTCTATTGCTAGTTCAATGTCTCCTTAAAGTTTCTGAGGTTGTTCGTTAAATAGCCATTAGGGGCCATGGATATGCTCAGAGTTGGAGGAGGTTGGGTGGATATTTAGAGGATTTCAGAGGACTTCAAGAGATATTTAGCCGTGGATAGTCAAGTTATCCATTTATCATAGTGTGCTCATCATGAAGGTGGGCATGGTGAAGAGGATGATTAGAGAGGGCAGTGAGATCAATGAAGGGATGGTGAGGTGGGCATGAAAGCTGGATCAATGATATGTAAGATATGATCTGGCTTGGGCATCAAAGCTTGATCAATGCTATGTAGAATGCCATGTGCCCCTCTCATACTAAGCCCACCATGTTGACTTTTCAAAGCACTGCTTAAGGTTTAAAGATGCTTAATGGGCTGACCATGTTATAGTAGGAGGTTTTTGGGCCATGAATGGCCTATTAGGAGTCGGCTTTTTTGGGTTATGACCATCATGACATTCATTTTAATTAATTAATTGGTTTAAAATGATATTTAAAGATTTACCCCATTGGAGTTGTGTTGACCACATGGCCTTAGAGTTGACCATATGGACATGGGGTTGACCACATGGTAATGGTGTTGATCATGTGAACATGAGATTGTTCAAATGGTCATTAGGGTTAACCACATGATCATGGGGGTTCACCATATGATATTTTTCATGACCATATGGTGGGAGGTCCAATAGGAGGGTAAGAAGGTTAACTTGTGAATTTTTGTCCAAATTAGGGTTAAGCCTAATTGTTTTGAAAGTCTTAAGGTGCCACTAAATTTTGATGAAAGGGGAACATTAGGATTTAGGTTAGATTTTTAGTGTTTAATTTGGTTTAGAAGACCACTAGTGTTGTCAAATGGTTCATATTTGGTTAAAATTGAGGTCAAACCAATTGATTTTGATCACCCCAAGGTGTCATCACATTTTGAGTTTTAAAAGGCTTACTAGAGTTTAAGTCTATTTTGTAGAGTTTAGTGCGGTTAGAGAGACCTCTTGTGAGGCTATGGGTCAATTTGGGTGGGGTGGATCTGATCCCAACAATAAATTTGCTAGTTGATCCACCTTAAAATAACCTTCTTTTATTTTCATTTTATGTTCAATTTTTGAGGATATTATGTCTTAATGAAGGGTATTTTTATGCTTTTAGTTGTAGGTGAAAGAAAAAGAATTTAAAAGTAAAAAGGAGTAAAAAATACACCAAAAAAGAGCAAAATGGGTTGAATTGAAAAAAAAGTACATAACCAGCCAAACTGGCGCCAGATACAACAAAATAATGTGTTGTTTTATGTATACACTAATGCTTATTTTTGGTGATATTACACTTTAAAGAAAGATATTTTCATTTTTTTTTCAAGTATATCAGTTTTAAGCATTTAGAGCAAAAGTAGAAAAAAGAACAAAATTTGAAGCCAAAACAATGAATTTTGTGATTCTCGTGCCTGAAACGCCAGAACTGGCTCTTGAAGCACCACTTTACAAAGAGCTGGTGCCTGAAGAGCTAGAATTACTGCCTGAAAAACCATTTTATAGAGAGTTAGTGCCTAAAGCGCCATAACCCATAACAATGCAGTCTTAAGCAAGTTGGCGCCAGAGACGACTTTTTACAAATTAAGGCGGTTCAGAACAAATTTTTAGTGAATTTCAAAGGGACAACTTTTTCAAAATGCCCCATGAAGTGATTCAATGCATCTAGACACTTTGGAAGGTTCTTTTGTGAAGGGATATGTCTCTTGAATCAAAAGACATATCTTTTAAAATTCAAAAGGGTTGAATTTTCGATAAAACTTTGGAGGGATATTTGAATTCTTTTTGGAGGGAGGCAGCCTCTAATAAAAGAGAGGGAAGTCTAGGGCATGTAGAGGAGGTATGAAGGGAAGTTTAAAGGGTTCAATTGAGGCATGAGAGAGAGAGAAAGTTAAGGGCTTGGAGATTTTCTTAAAGGATTACAATAGGAGAGGGAATGTGAGAAATTTTTCTTCATTACTCTTCCAAGAGAGAATTGAGAGTGCATGTATATAGGGAAAGTACTTGAAGAGAACTTCTAGGGACTTTCTTGGGAAAAATTGTGAGAAAAGTTGTGTCATTTATTTCTTTGTTTTCGTAAACTCATTTTTATATTTGAAATTTGTGTTTTATCGTATCCTTCTCATAAATTTTAAGTAGTCTTCTTTATCTTTCTCCATACTTTGAGATATGATTTTGTGGAGAATTGATTTTGTTTTATATGTTTTTAAATGTCAAAAAATTTTTAACGATTTGAACTCTGATCTTCAATTACTTTTCGATGTAGCCATTTGAAATGTTAAAATGTGTTGAGGGGCATATAATTCAAAATGGTTATGATTTCTACAACATAGTGAGAATCACATTTGATTCCTTATGAGAGGATGTCATCCATTGGGCTGAGTGCAAATAAATAAGTAAATATAATTTGTTGGATGTAGAATTGGTGATTTTATGATGACAGATTAAAATCCTTAATATGGTCTAGTTGATTGGAAACTAATGTGAGATTGTTAGCCCTATGATGAGGGGGTAGTGGGAGGTCTAGAGTGGTAGCAAGTATCCTTCCAGCCTAACAACAAAATTAGGGACCAAACTCTGGATTAGTCAATCTTCTTTATGAACTTGGAAGAGGGTAAAGAATAAGATTTCTCGTGTTTTACATAAGACAATTTTTATATATTTTTAAATGATTTTAATTTCTTTACAATCCATATACTCACTATAAATGATGCTTTCTTAAATTTGAACCTTTCATCAAAAAAAAATTGTTTAGTTTTTGTAAGTTTATTGTTGAAATTTTAGCAATTAGTTTAATTAACTTAGTTCTTTTAATTGCATTTTATTTAGCATGCACTCAATTACTTTATATCCAAATTTCGTACTTCAGTTTATGTAGTGTAAATTGTGATTTACATTATAATCATAAGAAAGCATTTCCAACTTTCTTGTGGGATCGATATCTAGGACTCCATTAGAACCCTTTATTACTTGAGTGATATGTATGCTTGTGTTATTATTAAGGGATTTGGCAGCTTGAAAATTTTTAAAAGATAAAATTTTTTTAATTAAAGTTATTTTGTTGGGTTTACATTACATATTTATTATTATAACACATGTGTGTATTTTGTAATATTGAAAAATATTTGCAAAAGTAACTCACAAAAATCTACGGCATGAAGTTTTTAGTGATGTTTCCAGTGAACTAATGGAACGTATTAGTAAATTATTTTATAATTTAAATCATTTTATTTAAACAAAAAAAAACTATTTGTAGTTTAGTTTGAATATTTTCATATTTTAGTGTGTTTGCTTATTTTAATTGCTTATTGTGTTTTTCATGTATAGTTAAAGATCTGAAGATTTAGTACCTTACAAGTCAGAATTAGAAAGAACTATTAACAAAATTTAAAAACAACAAAAAGAGATAGATAATTTTAGAAAAATGGCTTGATCCTCAAATAATGTTGTAAATGAAAATTAACATCATCAGATACCTTTAAGAGATTATGTTAATCCTACAGAAGATGAAATTTATTTGAGTATACAAAACTCTGTTGTAGCTGTCATCTCATTTGAGCTTAAACCTTTTATTATTCAAGTGATACAAAATAATCAGTTTAGGGGACACCAACTGAAGATCCTAGCTTATACCTTGATAGTTTTCTATAATTTTTTTGCTACATTTAAATATGATTGAGTATTGAAGGATGCCGTCAAACTTAAATTTTTTTCTTTTTCACTAAGGGATAAAGCTAAGATGTACTTAAACTAGTTAACATATAGATCTATCAGAACTTGAGGAGACTTATCACAAAATTTTTATCTAACTATTTCCCGCATTCAAAAACTCCTAAGCATGGAAATGATATTACATCTTTTTGTTAGTTTCAAAGAGAATAAATTTATGAAGCCAAGGAAAGATTTAATGATCTCCTTAGGAAGTGTCCACACCATGCATTGCCTTATTGGTTAATAATTCAAACTTTTTATAATGGATTGGTTGAATCACTTAGATCAATAATTAATGCTGCTATTGGTAGATCATTAATGTCAAAACCATTTGATGAAGCATATTCTCTAATTGAAGAGATGATTACTAATAATTTAGAATAGCCCTTTGAAAATTTAAATCCAAAAAGAGTGGCTAGTATTTATGATTCTAATGCAATATCTATGTTGGCTGCCCAAGAAGCTGCTATATCGAAGAAGATAGATCAATATAGAATGAATTATTATCAGACACAACATGTGCTTGAGGAAAACTCATTGTCATAAATGATAGAATCACAGTTTTTTAATGGGACCTTAAATGCAATTAATAATCATTCTAATAATCCTTATGTCAATTATTCTAATCATGTTTGGAAGATTCATCCAAATTTTAGTTAGAGTAATTATAACTCCATAGCTACAAATTTACAATGGGGAAACAATGTTGTGAACCCATTGAGAAACTCCAAAAATCAAGGAAATCTAACTTATAAACCTTATTACCCTCCAGGTTTTAATAATTTGCAAAGTAAGGAGAAGTTGTCAATGGAAGATATGATATTACAAATGGGAAGTCAATAACAAAGTTATGGAGCTGCAATTAGAAACACGTAAAATCAATTGGGATGTATTACTACTGCACTTAGCAATAAACCTCCAAGAGCGTTGCCAAGTAATGTTGAAGTAAATTCTAAAAATCAGAACAAAGAGAAATTTAAAGTTATTTAACTGAGAAGTGGAAAAGAATTGGAAACCAGAGTTTAAAAAGATGTAGAAGCTCAAGTTGAAAAATATGAGGTAGAAAATGAAAAATCTAGTGAAAATTTTCATTGTTAGTCGGAATGTTCTATTAAACCAATGAAAAACACTATAGAAAGACCACCACCTTAATTTCCTCAAAAAATGAAGCAGAAAAACAAATATTAGCAATTTTCAAATTTTTTAGAAATATTAAAGAAATTAACGATAAACATTCTATTTGTTGAATCCTTATAACAAATGTAAGGCTATGTGAAGTTCATGCAGGATAAACTAAATAAGAAAAGGAGGTTTGTATATAAAGAGTCTGTTGTACTCAGTAAGGAGTGTTGCACTATAATTCAGAAGAAGCTTCCTGAAAACTTAAAGATTCTGGTAGTTTTACTATTCCTTGTGCTTCTGGAAAAAGATTTTTTGAAAAGGCTTTATATGATTTAGGAGCCAGTATTAATCTTGTGCCTTTATCAATTTTTAGAAGGTTGGGTTTAGGAGATATTTCACCTACAACTCTAACTCTTCAAATAGTTGATCATTCGATTACCTACTTCGAAGCATTTATAAAGGATGTTTAAGTAAAAGTTGATAAATTTATCTTTCGTGTGAATTGTATTGAATTAGATATGAAGGAAGATAAATAAATTCCTATTATTTTAGGAAGACCATTCCTTGCTATTGAAAGATCTTTGATAGATGTGCAAATAGAGAGTAATAACTATGAGAGTTAGTGATCAAGAGTTTACATTTAATATTGCAAAATCAATGATATACCTCAGGAAAGAGCAATAGATTGAATGCTTCATAATGAATATTAACTGATATTTAAGCCATAAATATTTCATGAAGACATTTGAAAAAAAAATTTGAAAAAGAATATTTGGAATATGAAGAAGAGGATAAAATTCAAGATGAATCTACGGAACTGAGTAATGAAGAATTGGATTATGTTCGAGAAAAATTTGAATTGTTAGATCTTATAGATAATAACAAGAATTTTATTTCATCTATTGAGAAACCACCTGAACTAGAAATAAAAACACTTCCTACCATTTATAGTATGCATTCTTAGTAGATTTATCCACATTACCCATTATTCTATCGTCAGAATTAACTGATGTGCACGAACAACAGTTGTTGGAAACTTTATGAAGATATATGAAAGCATTTAGATGGACATTAGCTGATATTAAAGGAATTAATCCTTCAATTTGTATGCATAGAATTTTATTAGAAGATCATCATGAACCAAGAGTTGGTCCTAAAAAAAGATTGAATCTTATGATGAAAGAAGTTATGAAGAAAGAGATTTTAAAATGGTTTGATGTTGGAATAATATATCCTATTTGAGATAGTGCTTAGGTAAGTCCAATTCACTGTGTTCCAAACAAAGGAGGTGTGACTGTTGTGACAAATGAGAATAATGAATTAGAACCAATAAGATAAGTCACTGGATGGCGAATCTGCATAGATTATAGAAAATTAAATTCTGCCACCAGGAAGGATCATTTTCTTTTACCCTTTTTGGATCAAATTTTAGATAGTATGGTTGGGCACAGATATTTTTGTTTTCTAGAGGGATATACCAGTTATCATCAAATATCTATTACTCCAAAGGATCAAGAGAAAACAACATTTACTATTCCTTATGGAACTTTTTCTTTTTATCGAATGCCCTTTGGATCATGTAATGAACCTGCAACATTTCAAAGATGTATGATGTCAATTTTTTGTTATTTAATTGAAAAAAGGATTGAAGTTTTTCTTAACAATTTTATTGTTTTTGTAACTTCATTTGAAATATGCCTAAATCATTTTGAGAAAGTTTTAGAACGATGTGAAAAGATGAATCTTTTATTAAACTATGAAAAATGTCAATTTATGATTACAGGAGGAATTATATTTAGGCATAAAATTTCAAAATATGGCATGGAAGTAGATCCTACAAAAATACAGGTTATATCTAACCTATCTCCACCTACTATTGTAAGAAGAGTTGGGAGATTTTTAGGACATGTTGTATTTTACATGCCATATATTAAAGATTTTTCAAAAATTACTAAACATTTTAACCAACTTCTAGACAAAGATACAAAATTTGACTTTAATCAAGAATGCCTTAAAGCCTTCGAAACCTTAAAGGAAAAACTGATCACTGCTCCTATAAATGTTTCACCAGATTGATAAAAAACTTTTGAATTAATGTGTGATTCAAGTGATTATGTGATTAGAACTGTTTTATGGCAAAGATATATAAATTTTTTTTAAAGTTATATACTATTCTAGTAAGACTCTTAATGATGCTCAAATTAATTACACCACTACTGAAAAAGACTTATTAGTCATTGTTTATGCTTTTGATAAGTTTATGTCATATCTAATTGGAGCAAAATGTGTGGTGTATACTGACCACTTGGCTATTAAATATCTAATGTAAAAGAAGGATGCGAAACTAAGATTAATTTGATGGGTATTTCAGATGCAAGAGTTTGATTTTGTAGTAATCGACAGGAAAGGGCTTGATAATCAAATTGTTGATCATTTATCTAGGTTGGGACAGGAAGAAACACTTGATTTGGAAAGAGAAATTAATGAAACTTTTCCTGATGAACAACTTTATGTTGTAAAATGATGGAAAATTTCATGGTATGCTGATATTGTGAATTATATTATTAGTAGAATTTTACCAAATGGAATGACAAAACAGCAGGAAAAGAAATTCATTCACGATGCAAAATCTTATTTTTGGGGTGACCCATATTTGTACAAACAATGTAAAGATTTAGTGATGAGACGATGTGTGCCTTATAAAGAAATACAGGAAATTATCCAAAAATGTCATGATTCTAAATTTGGAGGTCATTTTTGGAATAATAGAACTATTTATAAAATTTTGCAATCTGGATTTTATTAATCTACTCTATGTATAGATGTTAATATATATATGAAAATATATGATCGGTGCCAGAGAGTACGTAATATTTCAAAAAGAAATGAAATGCCTCTAAATTTTGATTTGGAAATTAAAATTTTTGATGCATGGAGATTGTATTTTATAGGACCATTTATACCTTCATTTGGAAATGTATATATATTGATTGATATGGATTGTGTCAAAATGGACCAAAGCAATTGCCTTACCTCAATGTGATGCTTGGAGTGTTTCAAATTTTTAAATAAAAAATATTTTTACAACATATGGAATGCCAAGAATAACCATTACCGATGGAAGATGTCATTTTAGGAATGCAACAATTACTGGTGGAAAAAAAATATTATGTATAAAATTGCAACTATTTATCATCCCCAGACTAGTGGTCTAACAGAAGTATCTAATCGTGAAATCAAAAAGAGTTCTAGAAAAAACTGTGAATCCTAATTAAAAAGGATTGGTTTGCTAGATTATATACTGCATTATAGGCTTAAAGGACAACTTATAAGACACTTACACAAATTTACCCGCGTAGATTAATTTTCGAAAAACTTGTCACTTACTAGTAGAATTGGAGCATAAATCATATTAGGTTATTAAGGAGTTCAATTTCAATTTGAAGGATGCTTGTGAGAAAATATTTTTGGAATTGAATGAGCTTAAGGAAATTATGAATGAATCTTATGATATTGCTCAAATTTATAAGAAAAAAAATGAAAGAATGTCATGATCAGAAGTTAATAAAAAAAAGTATTTGAACCTGTACAGGAAATTTTTTTATACAATACAAGATTAAAATTATTTTCTGGAAAACTAAAGTTTGGGTTGAAAGGGCCATTCACAATTGTAAAATTTTATCCCTATGGGACTGTTAAAATTGAAGATCCCAAGACTGGAAAAATATTTAAAGTGAATGGGCATAAATTAAAACCATATTTTGGTGGTCAAAGAACAAACTTTAAAATGACTGTAATGTTGTGTCATCTAGAGTAAAGATTAGGAATGTCGTGTTGACGACATTAAACCAAACGCTTTGTGGGAGGCAACCAAAATTTATCATTGTTTATTTTCTGTTTATGTTTTTATTTGGAATATTATATTTATATAGATATATTCGTAATTTTATGGATTCCGTGTATTTGAGAAACTTGAAATTTAAAAAATATTTAAAAACATCTTTATTTACCTAACTTTATGGAAGATTGAAAATTTATTGAATTGAAACTGAAATGGCGAAAATTTTGTAATTGGCACATGAGGCGCCAGAACTGGTGCATGAAGTGCCACTTTCCAGAGAGCTGGCACCTCAAGAGCAAGAATCGGCGCTTGAGGCGCAGCGGTGATGAAAATGACTTATAATGTTTCAAAAGGCGGTTTTTGGCTGGTTCTTCTTCTTATAACTCCCCAAAACTTATTTTAAAGCCTATTTTAGGGGGGGGGGAACTAGGGAAGAGTCACTAATTTTCAAATCCTATGACTTACCATTCTAAAAATTTTACAAGATTTAAAATTTTCAATCGGAGAAAGTTTGTCAATTTCGATGGGCAGAAGTTGCATGATCGAGTTCTGGTGAAGAAGAGGCTAATCAAGGAAAGGGGATTTGTGAATCGAGGATTCAACACACTGAATACTTGAGTGTAAGAGATATTTGCGCAGAGATGCTCGAAAGTGCTTTGCTATGCCACTACCATTATAGTTGTCCTTGTGGTGAAAGAATTTTATTCAATCTTCATGGAATCAACTAAGGAATTGTCTATGTGTGAGACAGGTTTATACAATTCACTTCTTCAAGAATAAACGATAAATTTATGATTGAAAGTGTCTCCATTTTCCTCTACATAAATTTTACCCCTACAAGAGATAATATAAACAGACTCTATCGATACCTTATGGATGAAGAAACAAATTGGGAGACCAGAGAAAGTGGAAATGTAAGTTTTTCTTCATCATTGTTGAATCCTACATCTAAGGCATGGCATTTCGTTATTGCATCAAAATTACTCCCTACTATGAAAATTAGTAAAGTAATGAAAGAGAGTGTTATTATGAATTAATGTATTCAAACTCGAAAACCTATTGATGTTGGTGAAATAATCGTGAAATCAATTTTAAGTTTGATCGTCAATGGATCTACTACTGGACTGGAACAACCATCTACTATTTTCCTACTGTGCAATCAATTGCAAGTGCCTGATGAAAGTTGATAGAAATTGCTTCTTCCTTGGAAGCCTATGAACCCAGAAGTTTATTTCAACTGCATAGAAAAGGGGGAAGAGAATGATATGAATATAGTGATGGATCAATCATCCCAGAATTCATCACCTATTCAGTCTTACTTCAGTTCGAATACACTTTTAAAATGGATCAAGAAAATAGAGAAATGTATAGAAACTTATCCATGCAATTGGGAATATTTCCGAAATGTTGGATCATTTGGTTTGTAGGCTAAAGAAACATTTTGAATATAGTGGATGTATTGAAGATGGTTTGGTGTGTATGTTCAAGAAATGCTTAGATTGACGAAGATTCAACAAATAGATTTCCTTATTAACCTTTCTACAACTTTTTGTGCACTAACAATTCATGGGAGATATCCAGGAGGAAGAGAGCGAAGAAGATGTTTGAACATACTTAATACATGGAACGCTTATTTAGTATTGCTTGCTTATGTTATTGTGTTTTGTTGGATTGCATTTAATTTTCATGTTGAACTCTATTTTTTTTTTGTTTTTGAGTATTTTGATGTTTAGATTTCAGTGTTAAGTTGTTTGGTTTGCTTTAGACAATGAATTAGATTTTATTGGCTTGAAAACTGTTAGTTGTAATAGTGCGGATTTTATATTTAAAAGTGAGTTTTGTGTTGTTTATGAAAGTTTTGTATTAGAAAATTATTTAATTATGAGTATAAGTTCTTATTTGAGTTAGTTAGAGGTTGACGTAAAGCAGTACGCAACAGATTACTTTAGAAAATGAAAGCTGAAAAAATTAGGCATTGGCACTTGAGGCGCCATATTAGCACCTGAGGCACGAAATTCCTGAAAACACATTGTTGTGTTAAAAACCACAAAACCGGTCAGTAAAACACCATTTTTACTATTTTTAGCTTCTCCTGCCTCTAAACCGCAACTTAGAGCTTCACATTATGAGGATTATAGAAGATTTCAAGGGCCAAAGATCTTAGATTTCATCTTCTCTTGGTTAGAGCTTCACTTTAACCTAGTAATTTTTTAATTTCACCATGGATTTGTCCTACAATATGGGAGATCCAAAATTTGAATTTTTTTATGAAGAAGCTGGAAGAAAACCCATGGTGAAAAGTTTCTTACCAAATAATCTTACTTGTGGAACTAGATTTTTAAGTTTGTAATTTATTTGGATTTTATTTGGATTTTCACAAAAATTTCAATGGCTTTAAAGTGAAAATAAGAAAGCCTACGAGAAATTTTGATGCGAGGAAATTCATCAACTATAAAGCCGAGCACTATTACAATACTCAAATGGACTCAAGGAAGTTGATTTGGGAACGAACATTTACTAACCCGAGTGGCGAGATCGAGAGGTTGATTGTCGCCAGAAATTGGGAGGATTGTGCTACTTCAATGTAGTAGCTTTTGTGCCTATGATCCCAGAGTTCTATGCCAACTTGTGACTCACTACTGATGATCACATCCACATGTGAGGTAAGCTAGTTGAGTTTTCTAAAGAAAGGATCAATGCATTTTATGGACTGAGAAATGTGTTCCATTGCGAATATGTTGCATTCGTGATGATTGATTCATTACTGGATGAAGTAATTGCTTTTTTTACTGATGGAAGGGGAGAATGGAATATTAAGAATAATAAAAATGTTAATTTCACCACTTCCATGATGACTTTTCAGTCAAAAGTATGTCATTACTTCATCTCTGCAAAGTTTCTTCTAACAAATCATTTGAGTGAAGTAACAAAAGATAGAGCTGTGCTAAACTTCTGTATTCAGAAAATGAAGGCAGTAGATGTTGGTGCTCTTATAGTACATCATGCTCGGAGTATAGCTAGTAGTGATACAGCTAGTGGTTTTGGATACAGCTAGTAGAGTCTCATAAAAAAGAAGAAAAATTGCAGCCACAGAATCCTATTAGAAAGCATATGGTTCAAAGATTTTAATCATTTGCTGAGTCCAGGAGTGGAGATAGTGATAGACCCTCAACATCTACTGCAGGGCCATCTACTTTTGGCTCTACTTCACTTGAGAATATTATGGACCACCTTATGATTCAACAAATAGATATTGTAAATATGCAAAATAGGATTGGAAGAATTGAAGAAAGGAATGCATATAATGATGAATATAAGCAGAAGAGAATTCAACAGGATATAGCATATGAAGAGGTGATAGTTAGATATCTTAGTGGAGATTACAATGTGGAATTTCTAATTTTCTCGGTTTCACTCTATATACATCAGATCATGATGATGAAGAAGAAGTTGATGATGAGGAGGAGGAGAAGGAGGATGAGGAAGGGGATGAAAACTAATATTTTATGAGTTTAGTTTGTTTGTTTATTATTTTGATTGTGTGGTTATGTATTTTCTTTAAAATTGTTGTAGTAAGAACTTTCATTTTAATTATGTACTGTGAACTATAATAATAATTGTACATTTTAATAATGAACTTTTAGTATTAAGAATCTATTTTTAATTCTTAGCAAATCCATTACAATATATTATGTTTCATTTAATGCTTTAAAGCCTGTATTTTTAAAGTTAGTACCTGCAGTATACCAGAGCCCAATTTCATACTCAGAAATCCTCTATATGTTAGTTTCTTTCTCATGCATTTACTGTTTTCTTTCACCTATAAAATTTTATACTGAACATTTTTAATTACTTAAAAATTTAAGTTTAGGGGAAAGAAAATTTTCTTTTAAAAAGAAGTAAACTGAATTTAATTTGTCCTCATTTAACTATATTTTTAAAATTAATTGTAAAATACATGTGATATTAAGATTTATCTTTAAATGACTATACTTATGTTTGTAAATATTATGGTCAATTTTGGTTAAAGTTTTTAATAATTAAGGTCAATTCTAAAGTTAAAGATAATTGGTATAAAAAGATAAGACTATTATTTTTTATTTAAAGTAAAGAAAATTGTATTTTTGAAGTATTAAGAATTTTAGAGTTTCATGTAAGAAAAAAAAATGAGACTTTAAGAAAAACTATAAAACTAATATAAATTTATAAAGTGAAAAAAGGTAAAGAGTTTTAACTTTAAGAAGATGATAGTAAAGTTCTAAATTATTCAAGGCTATCTAAATATATTAACCGTAATTGTAAAAGAAAAACAAAAAAAAATAGATTGAAAATATCCTAAGAGAAACAAAAAGAAAATAAAAAGGAAAAGAAAATAAAAAAGAAAAGAAAAAAAATATGTGAGGAGAAGCTTGAGGAGATGTCTAATCAAAAATTGGTTTCACTTGAATTAACTTAAGGAAAATTCATTATTACATTTCCTAAAATTTTATTTTAATATGAAGACCTTTACTAGTAAATTTTTCATGAGATTCTTTTTCATATGGATATTCTAAGTATCCTTGATATGAAAAAATACAATTCTCCTTGAAATAAATGAAGGTTAAAAAATCTTGTATTTGATTACTAAGTATCTTAGACTTAGAGTTTGAATCTAAGTTATTAAAAATTTTTCCTAAATTTTAATGTTTTATTTATGAAACTAAAGTATAGAATTTTATAAATTAATCTATAAGCTAAGTTATCTTTCCTTTATGTTAATAAAAGTGTCACTTGAGGACAAGTAACATTTAAGTTTGGGGGATTTTGATACACCAAAATAATGTGTTGTTTTTTAAGTACACATTTAATGCTTATTTTTGGTGATATTATACTTTAAAGGAGGGTATTTTCCTATTTTTGTTGTAAGTATATCAATTTTAGGTATTTAGAGCAAAAGAAGCAAAAAGAACAAAATTTGAAGCCAAAATAGTGAATTTTGTGATTATGGCGCTTGAATTGCCAGAAATAGCGCCTGAAGTGGCACTTTATAGAGAGTTGTAGCATGAATCACCTGAAGCACCATTTTATAGAGAGTTGGCTCATGAAGCGCTAGATTTGGCGTTAGAAGCGCATAAACCTAGAATAACGTGGTCTTAAGAAAGTTGGCACCTGAAGCGCCAGAGATAGCTTTTCAGGAATTAAGGTGGTTCAGGATGAAATTTGCATGAATTTTGAAAGGAACACTTATTTTAAATGCTCAATGGAGTGATTCAATGCATCTAGGAATTGTTGAAGGTTCTTTTATGAAGGGATATGTCTCTTGAATCAAAAGACATATCTTTTGAAATTCAAAAGGGTTGAATTTTAGAGGGAATTTTGGATTCTTTTTGGAGGGAGGAAACCACTAATAAACGAGAGAGAAGTCTAGGGCATCAAGAAGATGCGTGAAGAGGAGTTTGAAGGGTTCAATTGAGGCATTAAAGAGAGAGAAAGTCAAGGGCTTACAAATTCTCTTCAAGGATTGTAAGAGGGGAGAGAAGGTGAGTCATTTCTTCATTACTCTTCTAATAGAGAATTGAGAGTGCTTGTAAAGAGGGAAAGTGCTTGAAGAGAACTTCTAGGGATATTGTTGGGAAGAATTGTGAGATAAGTTGTGTCTTTTATTTCTTTTTTTTTGCAAACTTGTTTTTATATATGAAATATGTGTTTTGTCGTATCGTTCTCATGAATTTTGAGTAGTCTTCTTTATCCTTCTCCATACTTTGAGATATGATTTTTTGAAGAGTTGATTTTGTTTTAAACTATTTTAAATGTCAATAAAATGTGATGATTTGAACTTAGATCTATATTTACTTTTCGATCTGGCCAATTGAAATGATAAAATGTGTTAAGGAATATATGATCCGAAAAGGGTATAATTTCTATAACATAGTGAGAATCACATTTAATTTCATGGGAGAGGATTTCATCCACGGGTTTGAGTGCAAATAGATAGGGAAATAGACTCTGTTATATGTAGAATTGCAGATTTTTAGGTGAGAGATTAAAATCCCCAATTTGGTCTAGTTGATTGGAAACTAATGTAAGATTGTTAACCCTCAGATGAGGGAGTAGTGGGAGCTTTGGAATGGTAGTCATTATTCTCCCACCCTAACCACAGAATTAGAGACCAAACTCTGGATTAGTCAATGTTTTTTATGCACATTGAAGAGGGTAAAGAATAGGATTGCTTCTATTTGGCACCAAACAATTTTTATATATTTTTAAATGATTTTAATTTCTTCACAATTCATATGCTCTTTGTAAAGGTGAAGGATGCTGTCATAAATTTAAAATCTTCATCAGAAAAACTTTGTTTAGTTTTTGTAAGTTTATTGTTGAAATTTTAGGAGTTAGTTTAATTAACTTAGTTCTTTTAACTGCATTTTATTTAGCATGCACTCAATTACTTTATATTCAAATTTTTTACATCTTTATTTGTAGTTAAAAATGTGATTTACATTATAATCATAAGAATTTATCTATTAGCATTTCCAAGTTCCCTATGGGATCAATATCTAGGACTCCATTATAGTCCTTTATTACTTGAGTGTTACGTATACTTCCATTACTGTTAGAGGATTTGGCAGATTAAAGATTTTTAAAGGATAAAATTATTTTTATTAAAGTTATTTTTGTTGGGTTTACATTGCATATCTTTTATTATAACTGTTATGTGTATTTTATAATATTAAAAAAATATCTGCAAAAGTAATGCACAAAAATCCACTACATTAGCGCCTAGGCGTCAGATGCAGAAATTGGCTATTACTTTCTATATAATTCATTAAATGAGGCTAAACTTGGAAGAGATTTCTGAAGCAACCCTTGGTTATTTTTGAAGCTCTATAAATATAGATTAATTCTAAAGGGCTAGGTGTCAGATTTAGAGAATCTCATAGTGTGTGAGTGTGTTAAGTGTGTGAGAGATTTTTATTGTGAGTCTTTGTTATTTTTGGAGTTTTTGAGTCTTATAAGTGTTGTTGGAGTCTAAGAGGACAAAGAACTTCAAAGGAGTGTTGGGGGGAACGATATAAATAAGTATTTGTATCTTTGTCCTTAATTTTGGTACTTTGAATTGAAGTTATATAAATAAGTTTTTTTTTGTTATCCCCATGCTTCATGAGTAGTTTTAGTTTCTTTCTCCTTGCAATATGAAGTAATTAAGTAAGTGATTTTGATTTTTTAAAAAACTTCTTTTATTCTGAAAAATCGTGATGATATTCTTACCAGACTTTTATTTACTTTATAAATTGGCCACTTGTATTGTTAAAACCTGTTAAGGAACTTATTGACCCTAAGGGCTAAGATTTCTTGACTTGTAAGTATCACATTCAACCTTGGAAATAACAGTCACGATCGTCTAAATGGGGGTGCAAATAAATATGGAGATAAGCTTTGTTGAGTGTAGAATTGATGTTTCTTGAGTTACAGGCAAGATTCTTTTATCAATTTGGTATAGATATTGGAACTAAGTGTCGCTGATAGATCCCATTGAGAGGGCACAGTGGGTAATCTAGAAGTGAGAGACTAGAACCTATCCAACACTACTATATATGTCGACACCAAATTTAGATTAGCTGATGTTTTTTTCACAATTCAAAAGAAAGTAAGGAAATAGGTATGCTCCTATTTCTAATAACACCATAATTAAGTTTCTAAAAAAAAATTGATATACTTACTGATTATGAATTATTGACAAGGAGAAAGTCTCATTATATATATTGTTCAAGTCATTAATTTACTTTTATTTGCATATTGTAGAATTTATTAAACCTAATTTTTATCTTTTGATAGTTACTGCATTTTTAAGTAAAGTTTTCTTAAAGTCAAAATTCCTGTATTTCTTTTTTCTGTTTAATTGTTTGTGGCTTCCTCATTGGATTGTTACTGGGGTTTTTAATGAAAACTCTATTTTACTTGAAATGATACGTATACTTGTGTAGTACCCCTAGTGAGAAAACTATTTTCTTTAATCATATTACATTTGTTCTCAGTAGTCACTAAGTATAATTTGGGTCAAATTTTTGACATATTAAGAAGCATAAATAGCTACGTAATTGCGGATGAGACTAAGTTTTTGGCACTATTGTTGGGAAGCGATGGAAAAAAAAACTTCTAAAAAATATCTTTATTGTATATTATTTTTTAAACTTTATTTTTTATTTCTATAAAATTAATTTTTATTTACCTGAAATTTTTAAAAATTAAAAAAAATTACCAAAATTAGAAAATTATAAAAAAAATTTGCAAAAACAAAAAATAGGGAAAAAATAATTTTTATTTAATTTTACTACTATAGTATTTTTTTTCTAAATTTCACTTTTTATATGCAAAGATCTGGATGTGAAGGATTAATATCTTACAATTCTGAATTAGAAAGAACCATAAGAAGATTTTGAAAGCAAAAATAACATCAGAATTTTTAAGAAATAGCAAACACATCACAAAATAATATTGAAACTTTAACTAACAAAAATGAACATCAAAATTTACAAACGCTTTTATGGGACTATGCTAACCCTATGTCAGATGAAATTCAATTTAGTATTGAAATCCTTGTTGTAGCAGCTAACTCATTTGAATCTAAGCCTGCAATAATACAAATGGTACAAAACAATCAGTTTGGGGGAACATCAACTGAGGATCCTAATTTACATCTTACAAGTTTTCAAGAAATTTGTGCTACATTAAAATATGATGGCGTATCAAACGATGTGATTAGACTTAGAATTTTTATTTTTTCGTTAAGGGATAAAGCTAAGATGTGGTTAAACACATTAGTACTTGGATATATTAAAACATAGGGAGAAATGACACAAAAATTCCTAGCTAAGTATTTTCCTCCTTCAAAAACTGTTAAGCTTAAAAATGATATTACTTTTTTTATTCAGTTTGAAGGGGAGTCAATTTATGAGGCTTGGTAACGATTTAATGAACTCCTTAGAAATAGTCCACATCATGCTTTACTTGACTGATTAATTATTCAAATATTTTATAATGGGTTAATAGGATCCCTTGTATCTATAATTGATGTTGCTGCTGGAGGATCTTTAATGTCAAAATCATTTGATGAAGCTCATGCCTTAATTGAAGAAATGACCACTAACAACTTTCAATGGCCCTCAGAAAAGGTAAATCCAAAAAGAGTGGCTAACATTCATGAGAATGATGCGTTTACCATCTTAATAGCTCGAGTTGCTTCATTATCTAGGAAGTTATATAATTATGTTATGAATTTTTCTCAAATACCTCAAGCAAGTGAAGAAAATTTATTAGGACAAACCTGTGATTCTCAATCATTAGAAATGTTTCATGCAATTGTTAATAAATCCAATAATCCATATTCAAATTTTTATAACCCAAGTTGGAAAAACCATCCTAATTTTAACTGAAATAATTCTAATTGTGGAAATCAACAATGGGGGAATAATTAAGCAAACCCAGCAAGAAACTAGACAAATCAAGGTAATTCTAACTGTCAACCTTCTTATCCTTCTGACTTTAATAACCAATAATTTAAGGAAAAGAAGTTGTCTTTAGAAAAAAGTATTTTTGCAAATGTGTAATCAAATGTAAATTCAAAGTGCTGCAATAAGAACTATTGAGAATCAACCGGGACAAATTACTAATGCACTTAGCAATAGATCCCAGAGAGCACTTTGTAGTAATGTTGAAGTAAATCCTAAAGACAAAGGAATGGAACAAGAGCAAATTAAAGTTCCTCAACTTAAGAGTGGAAAGGAATTAAAAGTTGGAAGTGAAAAAGAGATTGAAGTTGAGAGAAAGATTGAAGAACCTAAAGAAACTGTTTCTAAAGGCTCAGAATGATATGTCTCTTCAACTAAAGGTGATTTAGACAAACCACCACTTCTTTTTCCTCAAAAAATGAGACAACAAAAGCTTGAACAATAATTTTCAAAAATTTTTGAGATAATTAAGATGCTTAAAATCAATATTTTTTTTTGTGGAAGTTTTGGAATAATTCTAAGCTATGCCAAATTGATGAAAGATATATTAAACAAGAAGAGAATGTTTGAAGCTTATGAGACTATTGCACTAAATGAAGAATGTAGTACAATAATTCAAAAGAAGCTTTTGGAAAAGCTTAAAGACCGTTGTAACTTCACAATACCCTGTGGGATTGGAGAGAAATTTTGTGGAAAAGACTTATGCGATTAGGTAGCTAGCATTAATCTTATGCCTTTATCAATTTTTCAAAGGTTAGACTTAGGAGAGATTTCTCCCACCACTATAACCTTTCAGTTAGTTGATCGATCTATTACTTATCCTAAAAGGGTTATAGAAGATGTACTTATTAAAGTGGATAAATTTATCTTCCCTGTGGGTTTCATTGTGCTAGAAATGGAAGAAGATAAAGAAATTCCTGTTATTTTTGCGAGGCCTTTTCTTGATACTGGATGCGTTATGATTGATGTACATAAATAAGAGTCAACCATGAGAGTTAATGACCAGAAAGTAACAGTTAATGTTCTAAAGTCAATGAGGTATCCTGTTAAAGAAAAATGTTGTAGGACGGATATTATGGACTATATGATTGCTAAACATTATCAAGAAAAATGTGAAGTCATTTTTGAGGAAAAGAATGAAGCGATATTAGATTAGGGACAAATAGATAATGAAACTAAAAGTAATTTTAATGATAAATCATCAAAGATAACTACTGAGGATACTAATTATGTTCAAGAAAACTTTGAGATTTTGGATACTACTGAAAATAGTAAATCTTTAATTTCTTCAACAAAAAAATCTCCTAAACTTGAGATGAAAGTTCTTCCTACGCATTTGAAGTATGCATTATTAGGAAATTCATCTACTTTACCTGTTATAATATCCTTAAAGATAACTAAGGATCAAGAAGAAAAAATTTTGAAAAAATTATGAAATTATAAAAAGCTTTTGGTTGGAAGTTAGCAGATATTAAATCAGTCATTGCTTTAATCTGTCTTCACTGAATTTTAATGGAAGATGACTGTAAACTCAGGGTTGATCCTGAAAGGAGAATAGATCCTATGATGTTGGGATTATTTATCCAATTTCAGATAGGGCATGAGTTAGTCATATCCATTGGGTTCCTAAGAAAGGAGAAGTGATTGTAGTCATAAATGAAAATAATGAATTAATTCCAACATGACAGGTCACTGGATGGTGAATTTGTATTGACTACAAAAAATTAGATGGAGCCAATACGAAGGATCACTTTCCTTTACCTTTCCTAGACCAAATGTTGGATAGACTAGCAGGATATGAATACTTTTTCCTTTCGGACGGATATTTTGGTTACCACAAAATACCTATTGCTCTAGAGGATCAACAAAATGCTACATTTACAAGTCTATATGAGACTTTTTCTTTTAGAAGAATGGCATTAGGTTTATGTAACACACCTATAACTTTTCAAAGGTGTATGATGTCTATTTTTTGTGACTTAATTTAGAAAGAAATTGAAGTGTTTATGGATGGTTTCTTAGTTTTTTGAACCTCTTTCGATTCATTAACAACCTCCTAATTATTAACTACCTCCTAATTTATTGTTGAATTACAACCTCCTAATTTATTAACTACCGTAAGAAGTTTTCTAGGATATGTTAGATTTTATATGAGGTATATTAAAGAATTTTTTAGAATTGGTAAGCCTCTTTGTCATTGTGTTGGCACTATTTTGGTTAAGTAGTTGCACGTAGGAAGTTGTCGGTCACCAGAATTGAAATCCCGTCGCCCACTTCGGATGGACATTTAAGTTTAGAAAATTATGAAATCAAATTGACCTGATATTTTTATAGTTTAAATGAAAGAGCGCTATACCTCAAATCTTGTATCTATCCTGAAGGATAAATACAAGACTTGAGAATGAGGCTCAATCAAATAAACTAAGAAATCTATGACATTTGTTTGGTCTGCGAAACCGTTTTATTTGCAACAATTTCCCCTATTTAATATAAAGAATTAAAAAGGGTTTATATTAAGCTGGGTTTGAGAAAAACTTCTAATAAGGGCAAGCCCCTATAGTTAATTACATCTTAAATGACCGAAGTCATCTAAGAAAACGCTCGAAAAAAATCAAGAAATATTATCTTCAAGGAATTCAAAGGAAATGGCATTTCAATGAAATCGAACAAAGTGGTGTGAAAGGGGAATGGTTCAAATTTGAAACATTTTTATTATAGAATCCAAAGGAGGAAGAACTAGGGGATGTCATGGATCCAAAGGAGAACCTCGATGACTTCCCAGTCTATTATATTCTTTGGCTTCAATTTTGATGAAAAATTATTTGAGTGTTTTATCCTCCAAATTTTATTAATTTAGGGCTTGATTGTTTAATTCCAAGGAATGATTTGGTTTAGCTGATGAAGTCATGTTTTGTTGTTGAAGATGGTCGTACTGCCCACCATGCTAGCTTTAAGCTCCTTGTGGTGCCGAGTTTGAGTTTTCTAGGGTGTCAAGTTATGATGTCAAATCCGGTGGCCCTCTGGTTGAAGTTCTTTAAATTTTATGGGTCATGTTAAAGTTGATTAGAGCGACACCGGTTAGGATCCCACGGTTCCCTCATTCTGGCACCACTATTTTCTGTTAGATTCACTTAGTCCAAATGAATTTACTAAACTAAACTTAATGAGTTCCATAATTTTATTTAGACTGTGGGAAGCCTCGTTAGCAACCGTAGGTTACCTCCTTGTAAAGGTTCTCACCGATAGAGACATCTTAATTTAGTTGTAGTTGTTGTTTTGTGTGATGTTTGTGATTAAATTTGAGCTTTTTTTATATTTTGAATGTTGTGGGGGTGAATGTTATCTTGGTTGATTTTAGTTTTAGTTTTGTTTTTTTTTTTTTTGTGGCTATCCTGATAGTTTTAGTTTTCATGCATGATGACATCGTTGATTAGCATGCAAGTTTTGCAAGTATAAAAAGTACAAGAAAGACAACACTGTAATCTAAAAAAAGCGTACCTGGCGAGTCTTCTCGTTCCACCACCTGAAACTTAAACTGCATGTGAAGATAGTTCATGTAGAGACAGAAAAGTAAGGTTTTGGTAATTTTCCTAACCATATGTCATATCTTGTTGGGTCCTTAAAAGTTTAAGTAAGGATGATTTTGTTAAGCAAAGCATATTAAGTTTAGTAGACCTCTGAGGTATCCAACAGGTTAAGAGGAAGAAGCAGGTCCATGCTATCCTCTCATCACCTGGTGAAAAACCTTGAGCTCATTTAAACTTATTATGTTGCTTAATAATTCATCTTTTGAATGCTCTAATGCTCAATGAACATTGATGTCCTAATTATCCTTAAGAGTAGGGTAATTATCATTTGTAATTTAATTTTGAAGATTATGTGAAGGAAGACCCTTAAAGGGGCTTGTGTTGTTGGAACACTTAGCCAAATTTTGGTCCTAATTGGGCTTTTAGTGTTTCAAATGTCTTAAATTTTAGATATGTTTGCTTTTCTAATCCTCATTTAATCAGTCTTGATTTAACATAGATCACTACTAATCCCTTAAGACCTAGGTGAGTGTCTTAATTAATTTGGAAAAGGTTAATTTTTAGGTGATCATGATTCATTATTTGAATTTCATTTAAAAATTAAATAAGGGTATTGAATTGATTAATTATTGACTTCAAAAGATACCCCTAAGTCCTAGGTTCATTTAATTTTAATAAACCTCCAAATTTTAATAATTTAGAAATTTATTAATTTATCATTTTAATTAGGAAAGTGAGGTTGGTTTCTACCAATTAATCCCTTTTTAATTTTAATCGTCCAAAAAAGCAGATTAATATCAGAGGGTTGCTCATTTCCCTCCTTGAATTAAGCCTAAATGTTAATTAAGGCCAAATTCCTAAAATTACACTTTTGCCCCTAAGGCTCTAACACTTTATAATTTGTCAAATTCAAATCAAATGACTTTGAAATTTTTATCCTACCTCATTCATCGGTCAATTATAATATGAGAGAAGAAAATGTGATTTTTCAAAATTTATTTTAATTTATATAATTTTTTTCATGCAAAAATGGGATTTTTCAGAGAAAATTTGCTAACTTGACCAAGGTGAAGCCTAATCACTTGAAATTTTTACTGGAGGTAGACCTAGACTATAAAACCATTTGAATAAAATTTCATGATTTTTGAATTTTATTTGAATTTTTAGAATTATTTTAAATTTTGAGGTACTTATTAAATATAAGATATTTTAAATGTGCAAAATTAAGTTTTACATTTTTAAAAAATCTCCCTGAGGTCAGAGAACCTAGAGAAGCAAATTTTATTTTTTTTTAATTTTTCTTTAATTTTATTGGAATTATTTTAGTGGAAATCCATTTTTTAGCCTTTAAAATTTATTTTAAGCTTCAAAATACAATATATTTTTTGAGAAAATTAGGAAAAATATTCCAATTGCTTCTAAATGCTTAGAAAACAATTTAGAATATTTCCATGAATTTTATTATTGTTATTTTTTTACAAATTTTTAATTATTTAAAAATTTAAAATGGGCTTAAAAAATGAAGTTTTTATTTTAAACACCATTTTATTTTTATAAAATTCCCTTGGTTAGAGAGAACTCAAAAAATAAGTTTTCATAAATTTTTTAGTTATATTTTGATCATTAAAAATCATTTTAGTACCAAAAAGGATGTTTAATTTAAAAAATCAGTTTAGGCCATCAAATGAACTCAAAATGCTTTGAATTTTTTATGGGGAGTTCTTTGGATCTTAGATAATAGTAGAGATCAAAAATCAAGTCATTTTGATGCTTGTGTTTTCCAAAATTAATTACCTTAGTGTGTTAGGTTTTAAGCAAATTATGTTTATTTTGAATGACTTAGCTCATGAGAAATTTTTTTAAAGGTTCTTTAGTCATTATAAACTTTCTAAAATTTTATTGAATTTTTCTAAGCAACATGCTAATTATTATAATTAATTTAATCAAATAATATACATAAACTTGAAAAATATGAATCTTTGTCTAGAGATCTTCTCTGCCTTTGGAAAAATCAAGAAATGTTCCCCTTGACAGAAGCTACAACATGCCAAAAATTCAAGCTATGGTAAAATGTTTACGTCCATGGAGAATCAAAAGACTCCTAACCCTAATTGATTTTTTAAAAATCAAATTTGCATCAAATGGACACAAAATTTAATCCACATTGTTCTCCCTTGTTCACTGAGCAAGAGGGTATTTTTATTTTCTTTTGTAATTTTTCTACACCAAGATATGAATTTTTGAAGTTAAGGGTCATTTTTTGAATTTTTTAATTCCCTATTTATCGATATAAATGTGCGGCACCACATCATCCTAGGCAGCTCCGAAGCACTACGCGGCACACTCATGTACGATGTCGTCATCCACTTCAGCGCACTCAGCCCACGGTTTATGTCTCGAACCACTATCTGGCTCATCTTGACCGTCCATCTGATACATGCTTGATTGAACTGCTCTCCGTCATTATCCCCGATAGCTTAGTCTGAGAACCGTTTATTTTCCAAGCTTGATATCTCCCTCATTTCTCAACCAAATTAAGTGAATTTTTTTTAAAATGCTCATCTAGACCAGAGGAAAATATCCATACAGTTAAGATGCCTTAAAATTAAGACCAAGCAAATGAAGAATCAAAAGAAGCTCGAGAGGAGAAGAATTTCAATACCTTGGCTCTGAGATGGGAAGCTTCAATCAGAGATTCTCGGCACATTCGTTGAGGTCCAAGGAGGCTAAGGATTGAGCCCCTTGTTTTGGTGTAAGGTCTAGATATGAATTTGACCAGGTTCAATTTCATGTGTTGGTCTAGAGCTATGTTAGGGGCTCTTTCAGAGGGGTATTTGATGGTGCTTTACCTTCTCTTGTTGTTGTGAAGGTGTGGGCACAAGTAATTGGATTTTGGTGGAGTTTTAAGGGATGTCCTATTTCTACACTAATTTTCGAGCTCAAAATTAGGGTTAAACAAGAGGAATTAGGGCAATGGAATGATTGGATTGCACTGTGGAGGTCTTAAGTAAGCTCAGGGAGTTATTTAGAGGTCTCTCTCTGAGAAAATTTCAGCACCCCTCTCATGGTCATGGGGGCAAGCTTTTATAAAAATGGCTAAGAGGTGGCTGTCATGGTAAATTGAGGGGTGAAAAATGGTCCTTAGGTGGAGGGCAGAGCGGCTCTAAAATCTCATTTAGGTGAGGTGGCCTCTTGGTTTGATTTGAGTGAAGTATAAGAGGAAGTGGTCCTTGGTTTTGGCATCTCCAGCAACTAGGCTAGCCGACCATTGTAGGGGGAGGTGGCTAGGAGCTCAGGCAGAGGAATATGTCACAACAATTTAATGGGCTAAGGTTTAGTTTTGGAAAAAAGATCTTAAGCCTAAGCATATTTGGAAAACATATCCTTAAATTTAGGGGACCATTGTTCCATGGCTCAGTTAGCTTGGGATAGGTGAGTTTTGGCTCAGTCTTAGGGTCCAACTAATGACTGTGGAGTCATTAATTTGATGGCCTTGGGGTGGTTATGCTACATTTAGTGCATGGGTCCAAGTTGTGCTAATGACCAAAAATTGGGCTTGGGCTAGGTTATTCTTGTCAATTGGTCCAAATAAATGTTGCATTTAGTGTAAGTGATTGTAAGGAACAATTTTGGTGAAGGAGGAAAAGGGTTTTGAGTTCAATTAGTCAAATTATGGTCATAAAATTATGGTTGTAGGATTTTGGAGATTTGGTCAATTTGGGCATGTTGGGCAAGACTTGGGTCTAGATTGGGTTAGCCTTGGGCTAAGTCCAAATTGATGGTTGAAAATGGTCAATAGGAATTTCATGAAGAGTTTTCAACATAAATTGGGTGCCAATTTTTGGACTAAGGCATTCAATTTGATCAGATTAGGTCATGTGGCCAAAATTGGGGCTTTCATCTAAATCAAAATTGGGCTCAAAGCATGGGCCAATTCAGCTTGAATTTTATTTTTTTTGTCACATTGAAGGGGAATTTGAGTTTCAAATTGAAATTTGGGGAGATTAGGATCAAATTGATGGACATTTGAGTTGAATTTGAGGAAATTTGGGTCTTTAAAGGCAAATTTGAGGGTCTTGGTAAAAAATGGTCAAATTGGCCAAATTGGGTCATGTGGTAGTCGAGAAAAATGTAATTGGTAATATTTAAAATATTTTAGGAATTTTTGGGATTTTTTAGAATTTTTGAAATTTTGGGCCCATGAGGGGCATTTGGGTAATTTGACAATTTTTGGCGATTTTGGGTAATTTGGGTGTTTTCAAAAGGTTTGAAATGATTTTTGAACAATTTTGTGTATTTTGGATAAATTTGAGAGTTTTGGCGAAATTTAAGGTTTCAAGGTTACTTAGGTAATTTTGGGAAGTTTATAGGCAAAAGGTGAGGCTGAGTATTTTTGGTAAAATTGGGGAACTAACAAACAAAAGTAAGCCATGGACCAATGAAAACCCCATTTGGGTCCTCTATGTACTGGTCTTAGCTAAACCCAAGCCTAGTGCTAGTAGGTTTAAGGGATGTCGGCATTATTTCGGGGTTGGAGGGGAGTTGCCCGTAAGAAGCTGTCGGTCGTTGGAATTGAAATCTCGTCCCCCGCTTCGAAAGGACGTTGAATTATGAAATTAAACTGANTCTGGGTTAAGCAAAGCTGTAACCAGAGACTCTCTCATCTCCTTTGACAGGATCAAAGCATCGTAGATGCTTCATCGGGTCGGTAACTTCCTAAGATGAGCTAGCAAGTTGTAGTCTACTTTGTATGATCCCTTGATTTTTCTTTATCATGTGGTTGTTCCACTAGTGGAGGTGGGGGTATCTCCTCTCGAGTCATTATCTGCTTTCCTTTATCTGTTAGAGTTGTTCTTGGTGGTAACACTTTTTTGGCTCCTCAAGTTAACTTCTGTGATTTCTTCTTCTTGAGATACATTGTTGAATATTCTGGTGTCTCCTCCTCTTCATCGGAAAGATATAAGTTGATGGTAAGCGGTGTACCATGATGCTTGAAAATTGGCTCCTCGTTATTGGTGTTATTGTAAACGGTATCATTGATGTCTTCTTTGGACTTGATAATGGGTTTATCAGACTCGAGTACGATTTGAGGATCATTTTGGGGATTAAGATCAAAATTAGATTGGTCATAATCAGTTACGTTATCACCAGAAATAATTAAAACATAGCCGAAATCACAATCCTTATATTCATAAGACCCCCAGAGAGACAAAAAGATAAACGTACAAAGTCAGAGGTTCGAGGATTTTCTTCCCCAATTTTGAGACAAGTAATCTAATAGAGGTAGCCCCTATCCTACCCCTCTGTGTTATCAATCTTTGTAGTGACACTTTTCTTCTTCTTCTTTATCCTTGACGATGACGACTCTCCTGATGATACCTTCATCTCGGGCTTGGTAAGTTGTGGACTCTGGATGGAGGCTTGTTTTGATGCAGACTGGATCTTGTTCAGTATTTTCTTTGATGATCTGCTCTGGACCTCATTCCATTCTTCTTCCGTGGAATACTTAGAAGATTGTTTTGATGGATCCTATATTTGATTGAGGACCCTCTTGAGTTCATCCCAAGTTATACTCCATCCATCTGTTCCAGTATACGGATCAATTGGGGAGATTGGTTAGGTCAAAACCATATTTATGGAACCTTTTTCAGGTTCTTTTAAATATTCTTTCAGGATTGTTATGTTCTCTTCTTTAAGGTTCCTCTTGATTCAACCCTTAAAGATGAAGCATTTTTCTATAGTGTGCTCAAGCAACCAGTGGTATGGGCAATAATTTGGTTCATGCTTCCTCTCTATCGCTTCTAGCTTCTTTGGATCTAGTAGTTTGAACTCTGATTTCTTCATTAGACTTCTGAATTTTTTAGGGATAGCTTGATCTTTAAAATAATACAATTTTTTACGACATTCTGATTGGGACATTTTCTTATCCCGTGTTCGAGGTGATTCCTCTTGAGGTGGTCACTGATTGGATTGACTACTCTTTTTCTGAGCATACTGTGACAAAGACTAGCGAGGCTCTTCTGCATATATCTTCATTGGCTGCTTTCCTTTGTCGACGGTCGCTACTACTCCTGATTTCTTTTCAAACACTCTTGTCACCTTAGTCTTTTCATGTGGCTCCATGTGCTTAATTTCTTCTTGAACACTGTTGCTTTACTGAGTAGCTTCTCGAAGGATTTGATGGTGAGTCCCTTGAGCATGAAAGCTACTGGCCCACGAATGCTCTTAAATTGAATTTCAATCGCATGATGTTCCTGTAGCTGAGGTTCACATTTCATGCTAAAGTATCTCCACCTCAAAATATAGTCTGCCAAAGTTTCACTAGTCTTTTGTTTTTCCATCATGAGCTCTCCAATAGACACATGGTGTTGTGCCCCGGTAAATCTTTTCCCAAACAGCTGTTCCAACTCAAAAAATGTTTTAATTAACCCGTTGTCAGGGTTATTGCGGGTTGGTTTGTGGGGTTGCCCATAAGAAGCTGTCGGAATCGAAATCCCTTCGAGGAAGGACGTTGAAGTATGAAATCAAACTGACCCCATATTTTTCATAGTTTAAAATGAAAGAAAATTTACATATATATTTAGTTTTAGAAAAATATGAAATCAAATTGACCCCATATTTTTTATAGTTTAAATGAAAGAGCGTTGTACCTCAAATCCTGTATCTATCCCAAAGGATAAACACAAGACTTGAGGATGAGGCTCGATAAAAATATTTAGTTTTAGAAAAATATAAAATCAAACTGACCCCATATTTTTTATAATTTAAATGAAATAGCATTGTACTAAGTATGAAATCAAACTGACCCCATATTTTTCATAGTTTAAAATGAAAGAGCACTGTACCTGGGTATGAAATGAAACTGACCCCATATTTTTCATAGTTTAAATGAAAGAGCACTATACCTCAAACTGTATCTATCCCGAAGGATAAACACAAGACTTGAGGATGAGGCTCGATCAAATAAACTAAGGGATAATGACATCCGTTTGGTCTGCGAAACCTTTGTATTTGCCGACAAGTTCCCCTATTTAATATAAGGTATCCCAAAGGATAAACATAAGACTTAAGGATGAGGCTCGATCAAATAAACTAAGGAAAGTATGGCGTCCGTTTGGTCTGCGAAACCTTTGTATTTGCCGACAAGTTCCCTTATTTAATATAAAGGATTAATAGGGTTTATATTAAGATGGGTTCAGACATGCTTCCTATAAGGGCAAACCCCTACAGTTAATTACATCTTAAATGACCAAAGTCACTTAAGAAGACTCTAGATAAAAATGAAGAAATATCATCTTCAAGGAATTGTGACCAAACTCACCTAAGAAGTCTCTCGATAAAAATCAGGAAATATTATCTTCAAGGAATTTCGAAAAAGCAACCTAAGAAAACTCTCGATAAAAATCAAGAAATATTATCTTCAAGGAATTTCAAAGGGCAAAGTCACTTAAGAAAACTCTTGATAAAAATCAAGAAATATTATCTTCAAGAAATTTCAAAGGGTATTTTCAATGAGATCAGACGTAGAGGTGTGAAAGGGGATTGGTTCAAATTTGGAACATTTTGTACACTTAAGAAGACTCCCGATAAAAATCAAGAAATATTATCTTCAAGGAATTTCAAAGGGTGGAACTCTTCAACATACTCTCGATAAAAATCAAGGAATATTATCTTCAAGGAATTTCAAAGGGTAGGGCTCTTTAACGAAATCCTCTCGATAAAAATCAAGAAAAAATATCTTCAAGGAATTTCAAAGGGTAGGACTCTTCAACGAAATCGAGTAGAGGTGTGAAAGGGGATTAGTTCAAATTTGGAACATTTTATTGTAGAATCCAAAGGAAGGGNTGAGGCTCGATCAAATAAACTAAGGAAAGTATGACGTCCGTTTGGTCTGCGAAACCTTTGTATTTGTCGACATGTTCCCTTATTTAATATAAAGGATTAAATAGGGTTTATATTAAGTTGTGTTTGACATGCTTCCTATAAGGGCAAGCCCTTATAGTTAATTACATCTTAAATGACCAAAGTCACCAAGGAAGACTCTCGATAAAAATCAAGAAATATTATCTTTAAGGAATTTCAAAGGGTAAGACTCTTCAACGAAATCAGACGTAGAGGTGTGAAAGGTGATTGGTTCAATTTTGGAACATTTTATTGTAGAATCTAAATGAGGAAGAACTGGAGGTGTGAAAGGGGATTGGTTCAAATTTGGAACATTTTATCGTAGAATCCAAAGGAAGAAGAACTAAAGAGATGTCATGGATCCAGAGGAGAACCTCGGTGACTTCCCAAGCTATCCTAATATTTGGCTTCAATTTTGAGGAGAAATATTTAGGTATTTCATCCTGTTGGATCCAGAGGAGAACCCCGGTGACTTCCCAAGCTATCCTAATGTTTGGCTTCAGTTTTGATGGATCCAGAGGAGAACCTCGGTGACTTCCCAAGCTATCCTAATGTTTGGCTTCAATTTTGAGTTAGAGGAGAACCTCGGTGACTTCCCAAGCTATCCTAATGTTTTGCTTCAGTTTTGAGGAGAAACATTAAGGTGTTTCATCCTGTCAATTTTATTAGTTAGGGCTTACATTCATGTGAAATGATCACACGAATTAACTAGAAGATGTGAGGATTTAGGTCATGACAAACGACAACCTCGGAATCTTAAGACGAGTTAGGGCTTATATTGTATAGCAGGGCTATGCAAAGGCCTAAGGATAAGGTGAGGATTTACGTTACATAAGCAAGCAACCTCAAAGTCCTATTACTTTGTTGTGTAAGTCTAAGGAAGATTCGTTTAGCTGGGAAGACAGGTTTTGCTGTCGAAGATGGTCGTGCTACCAACCATGCTAGCTCCAAGCTCCTTGCCGCGACGAGTTTGAGTTATCTAGTGTGTCGAGTTATGATGTCAAATCAGGTGGCCTTGTGGTTAAATTTCTTTAAATTTTATGAGGGCATATTAAAGTTGATTAGAGTGACACCGATTAGGATCCTACGGTTCCCTCGTTCCAGCACCACTATTTTCTACTGGATTCACTTAGTCCAAATGAACTTATCAAACCTAACTTAATGAGTTCCATAATTTCATTTAAACCGTGGAAAGCCTCGTTAGAAACCGTAGGTTACCTCCTCCGAGGGATTCCTGATCATCTGATAAAGACGTCTTAATTTAGTTGAAGTTGTAGTCTTACGTGATGTTTGTGGTTAAGTTTTGAGTTGTTTTATATTTTGAATGTTGTGGTGGTGAATTTTATCTTGGTCGATTTTAGTTTTGGTTTTGGATATGGATTTGGTTATGTGGCTATCCTGATAGTTTTAGTTTACATGCAGGGTGACATCGTTGTTTAGCATGCAAATTTGTAGGTATAAAAGTGCGGTATGAAAGTATAAGAAAGACAACGCTGAAAATTGTAAAAGTGTACCTGGCGAGTCTTCTCGTTCCACCACCTGAAACTTAAAATGCATGTTAAAACGAGTCTTCTCGTTCCACCACCTGAAACTTAAAATGCATGTTAAGATAGTTTATGAAGAGCAGGGAGTCTTCTCGTTCCACCACCTGAAACTTAAAATGCATGTTAAGGCAATTTATGAAGAGCAGAAAAGGTAAAATTTTGTAATTTTCCTAACCCTATGTCATATCTTGGTGAGTCCTTAAAATTTTAATTAAGGATGATTTCATTGAGCGAAGAATATTAAGTTTAACAGGCCTCTGNGCCTCTGAGGTATCCAACAAGTTAAGAGGGGGAAACAGGTCCATGCCTCTCCCTCACCAACTCGTTAAAGCCTCGAGTCCATTTAAACTTATTATGTTGCTTAATGGTTCATCCTATAAATACCCTTATTACTTAGTGAACATCGATGTCTTGATTATCCCTAAGAATAAGGTAATTATCATTTATCATTTAATTTGAAAATTATGTGAGTGAAAACCTTTAAAGAGGCTTAGTTAATTTGAATAACTTAGCCAAATTTTAATCCTAATTGGGCTTAGTGGTGTTTCAAGGATGTTGGATTTTAATTTGAACACTTAGCCAAATTTTAATCCTAATTGGGCTTAGTGGTGTTTCAAGAATGTTTCATATAATTATGTTTATTTTCCTAATCCTCATTTAANATTTTTAATCCTAATTGGGCTTAGTGGTGTTTCAAGGATGTTTAATTTAGTTATGTTTATTTCTCTAATCCTCATTTAGTTAATTTTGATTTAGCCTAAGTCATCATTAAGCCCTTAAGACCTAGGTGAGTGTCTTATTTAGTTTTGAAAAGGGCTAAGCTTTAAGTGGTCTTGATTCATGATTTGGATTCTATTTGAAAATCAAAATAGGGGTATTAAATTGATTAATTATTGACTTCAAAGTTTATACCCCTATGTCCAGGATCATTTAATTTTAATAAACTTCCAAATTTTTAATGAATTAGAAATTTATTAACTTAATTAAGGAAGTGGGATTGGTTTCTATCAATTAACCCCTTCTGTTTCAAGCATCAAATAAATTGATTAATATTAAAGGTTACCCATTTTCCCTCCTTGAATTAAGCCTAAGTGTTAATTAAGACAAAATTTCCAAAATTACAAATTTGCACCTAAGGCTCTAACACCTCATAATTTGTTAAATTCATTTCAAATGACTTTGAAATTTTTATCCTACCTCATTCATGGTCAATTGAGACATCTGGAGAAAATGTGATTTTTCAAAATTTAATTTAATTTATATAATTATTTTCATGCAAAAATAATAATTTTCAAAGAAAATTCTTAACTTAACCAAGGTAAATTATAATCCTTCAAACTTTTTACTGAAGGTAGACCTAGACTAGAGAAGCATTTATACCAAATTTCTTAATTTTTTGAATTTTTTGTGATTTATTAGAATTATTTCAAGTTTTGAGTTATTTAATAAAAATAAAATATTTTAGGTGGTGAAAATTTAGTTTTATATTTTTAAAAAATCTCCCTAAGGTTAGAGAACTCAGAGAAGCAAATATTATATTTTTTTAATTTTTCTTTGATTTACTGGAATTATTTTAATGAGAGCTCATTTTTAGCCTTTTAAAAACTATTTTTAACCCTTGAAATTCAATATCTTTATTTAAAAAATTAGGAAAAATATTCTAATTCTCCCTAAGTGATCAGTAAATTCAACATCTTTATTTAGAAAATCAGGAAAAATATTCTAATTGTTCCTAAGTGATTAGGGAGTAATTTAGAACATTTCCATGAGTTTTATTATTTTTGTGATTTTTATGAATTTTTAATTATTTAAAATAGGCTAAAAATCAAGTTTCTATTATAAATATTATTTTATTTTTATAAAATACCACTGATCATAAAGAACTCAAAAAACTAAGTTTCATACTTTTTTGAGCGATATTTTGATTTTTAAAAATCATTTAAATGCCAAGAGTGGTATTTATCTTTAAAAATCAATTTAAGTTGTCAAATGAACTCAAAATATTTTGAAATTTTTATGATGAGTTCTCTAGATCGTAAACCACAGTAGAGATCAAAAATCAAGTCATTTAAATGTTTATATTTTCTAAACTTAATTATCTCAGTGATTTAGTGTTTGAAAAATTTAAGGGCATTTTGAATGACTTGATCTATGAAATTATTTTCAAAAGCTTCTCTAGTCATGGTGGACCTTCTAAAATTTTTTTAGGATTTATCTATTTAAACTGCGCGTGCTGACTAGATCCTAGGCAGCTCCAAAGGCATGCATGGCGCGCTCTGATTGGACGTCGCCGTCCACGTAGCTTGCTGACTCGGCCCGCTGTTTATGTCCCGAAGGTCTATCCAGCTCGATCTCCTCCGTCCATTTTAATACACGCTTGATCAAACAGCTCCCCATCATCGTCCCAGATAGAATGATCTTATGCCCATCCACACTAAAACCTTAAGATCTCGGCCTAGACTCAACCAACTCACTTCGGGTTTGATCCTATGGACTCGTCTAAGTGAGACCAACACATCCATATGGTTAATGTACCATGAAATCAAGCCTAAGTAAATGGAGAATCAAAATGAGGAGGAGAAGTTTTATACCTTTGCTCTGAGAAGGGAGGCTTCAATCAGAGGTGCTTGACACGTTCTTTGGGGTCAAAGAAGGCTAGGGATTGAATCACTAGTCTTGGTGTAAGGCCTAGGTATGAATTCGACCAAGCTTGATTTCAAGTGTTGATCTAGAGCTATGGTGGAGGCTATTTCAGAGGGTAATTTGATGGAGCATTATCTTCTCTTGTTGTTGTGAAGGAGTGGGCTAAAGTATGTGAAGTTTGGTGGAGTGTGGATGTGTATTGGGTTCTGTCCTCGTTTCCGGCAAGGTTTCAAGCTCAAAATTGAGCTCCGACAATAAGAATGGGTGAGGGAAAATGGTTGGATTGCACTGAGGGGATCTTAGGGAAGCTCTGTGTGAAGTTTGGAGAGGCCTCTCTATAAAAATTTCAGCACACCTCCCATGGCCATGAGAGGTGATTTTTTATAAAAATGGTCATGGTGTGGCTCGCAGGGCATAAGTTTGGGTGCATTGTGGTGCTTAGTTGGAGGGCAGAGGAGCTCTTCAATTTTATTTGGATGAGTTGGCCTCTAGGTTTGATTTGGGTGAGGTGCCATGGGAGTGGCTCTCAGTTTTTAGTTTTTCCGGCCACTAGGCTGGCCGGCCGGCCAGGGGGAGGTGGCTAGGAGCTCAGGGAACCCAGAGGAATCCATCACAACAATTTAATGCAAATGTGATTTGATTTGGCAAAGATATCTTAAGCATGTGCATTTTTGGAAATAAGATCCCTTAATTTGGGGGACCTTTGGCACATGTTCTGATTTAGGTGGCTTCATGGTGTTTGGGCTGGTCACTAAGTCCAACTAATGTCTATGGTGGAGTTAAGTTTCATGGTGTTTGGACTGGTCACTAAGTCCAACTAATGGCTGTGGTGGAGTTAATTTGGTGGCTTTAGTGGTTAGGTCACATTTAGTGCATGGGTCCAAGTGGGTGCAAATGACCAAAACTTGGGTTTGGACAAGGTTAGACATGTCAATTGGCCCAAATAATTGTTGCATTTGGTGTAGATGATCATAAAGAACAACTTTGGTGAAGGATGGAAGTGGTTTTGAGTTCAATTGAAGGGTCAATTTGAGGGAATTTTGAACTTTAATCAATTTGGTCATGTTGGGCTAGGCTTAGGTCTAGCCTGGGTTAGCCTGGGCTAAGTCCAAATTATTTGTTATAAATGGTCAATATGGACCTCATGAAGAGTTTTCAACATGAATTGGATGCCAATTTGGAGGTTAAGGCAATCAATTAGGTGAAATTTAGGGTCTAGCATGGGTTAGCCTTGGGCTAAGTCCAAATTGATTGTTTTAAATGGTCAATATGGGCCTCATGAAGAGTTTTCAACATGAATTGGATGCCAATTTGGAGGTTAAGGCAATCAATTGGGCAAAATTTGGGTTTTGGGTTAGCCTTGGGCTAGGTCCAAATTGATTGTTATAAATGATCAATAGGGACCTCATGAATAGCCTTGGGATAAGTCCAAATTGATTATTGTAAATGGTCAATAGGGACCTCGTGAAGAGTTTCTGCGGTTAGCCTTGGGCTAGGTTCAAATTGATTGTTGTAAATGGTTAATAGGGACCTCATGAAGAATTTCCAAGATTAAATTGGATGTCAATTTGGAGGTTAAGGCAATCAATTGGGTGAAATTTGGGGACTTAGCCAATTTGTGGCTAAATTTGGGAATTTTGGATTTAGGCCAAAATAAAATGGATTTAAGGCTTCACCAAGGTCAATTGATGATTTATTTTGATGTATAGGAATGTTATAAAGGTTTTGCAACATTAATTGAGGCCAATTAACTAGGCTATGGGTTCAATTTGGTGAGATTAGGTCATGTGGTCAAAATTGGGGTTTTGACCCAAATCAAAATTGGGCCCAAATTATGGACCAATTGAGCTTGTATTTGGTTTATTTTGGTCATATAAAAAGTGAATTTGAGTTTAACATTGAAATTGAGGTCAATTGAGATCAAATTGATGGACATTTGAGTTGGATTTGGGGAATTTGGGCCCTCAAAGGCAAATTTGGGGGTTTTGGTTAAAGATGGTCAAATTGGCGAAACGGGTCTTGTAGTATTTGAGAGAAATGAAGTTGGGAATATTTAGGATTTTAGGGATTTTCTGGGAATTTTTTGAAATTTTTGGAATTTTGGGTCCAAGAGGGGTATTTTGGTAATTTGGGGGTGTTTTAGGGGTAAAAGGCCAAGATGGGAATTTTGGTAGAGTTGAGGTACCTACCATCACCAACAAGCCATGGACCAATGAAAACCCCATTTTGGTTCCTCTACATAGTGGTCTTAGCCAAACCATAGCCCTAGGGCTAGTAGGTTTAGGGGACCATCAACATGAGTATCCCAAAAGATCAGGGGATCTAGGCTAGAAATTTAAGTTTAGGGTTGTGAGTGAATGTGGGTGTAGATGAGTGTAGTGAGTGTAGTGAATGCCTTAGCTCCAGTCCAACACTCAGGGTTAACCCTAAGGTCCAGCAGACTTAAGGGTGACTTATCTTGAGTTTCCCCCACAGTGACCCCACCTACTAAGTGCTAGAGGTTAGGACCAATATGTAGAACTTCAAGTTGAGTAAATAAGAAGGTAGAATTTCTAATGGTGAGGGTTCCACATCTAGTTTTATAAAATTAGTCAACAAGAAAATTCTATGGCTAGAACTAAAGAGGAAAAACTAAACCTCAACCAAAATTGAGGTCAACAAATGGACCCCCAATAGGTGTGGTGTGTTGGGCAAGCACACCACGCATATTGGCGTTGACCGACAAGATCAAAAAAAACCAATACAAACTCCTAAGTCAACAGAACCGGAAGTATGAGTAGAGTTGTGTGTGTGATTTGTTTCTGCCGGGGAATTAACAGGTGATCGTCTGATTGGAATCAAGGTGTAGGGACTCTCACTGGGGATCGGAGAGTGAATCTTAAGTTATGAAATTTCAAAAATTTCCAAACGATGGGAGTCAGAATGTATGTGTTGACCCCTAGGTGGGAATTGAAATTCATATATCAATTTAAAAAGAGAGAGACAGAGAGAGTCGGGGTGTAAGGACCGACCTCGAATATAATGAAATAGAAATGTAGGACTGATTCGGAAATGAGAATTGAAATGTAGATCAATTCTCAAAAGAAAGTTTCGTAATGTAAGGACCGACCTCGAATATAATGAATCAGAAATATATGACTGATTCAGAAGNTATATATATATATATATATATATATATATATATATATATATATAATTTTTAGGAAGACTAGTCACTTGCAAGTAAAATTAGAGCATAAAGCTTTTTTAGGCTATTAAGGAATTTAATTTCAATTTGAGAGGCACTAGTGAGAAAATATTATTGCAATTGAATTAGCTTAAGAAATTAGGAATGAATCTTACGATAATGCTCGAATTTATAAGGAAAGAATGAAAGAATGGCATGATAGGAAGATAATAAAAAATGAATTTGAACCTGGACACAATGTTTTATTATACAATACAAGATTGAAATTATTTTCTAAAAAATAGAAGTCTAGGTGGAAATGGTCATGCAAAGTTGTAAAAGTCTATCCCTATGGAGCTGTTAATATTGAAGATCCTAAGACTGTAAGAATATTTTAAGTAAATTGGCACAGATTGAAACCATATTTTGATGGTTAAAGAACAATTTTTAAAGAAACTATAATATTCGGTCACCCAGAATAAAGACTGGGAATGTCGGGCTGATGAAACTTAACCAAGCGCTTTGTGGAAGGCAACCCATACATATCATTATTTATTTTGATTTTTGAGTTTTTGTTTGAAATATTTTACATATAATTATATTTGTGTTTTTATAGAGTTTGTGTATTTAAGAAAATAATTTTAAAAAAACTTTATTTACCTAATTTTATTGAAGAAATGAAAATTTTTTTATAGAAATCGAAAATGCAAATTTTTGGAATTGACGCTTGATGCACCGAATTCCTGAGAGCTGGCGCATGATGCGCCGCGATGACGAAAATGAGTTTAAACATTTCAAAAGGCATTTTTTGGCAGGTTCTTCTCTTTGTAACTCCCAATAATCCTAAGTCCATTTTAAGGGGGAGAACGAGGGAGGAGTGATTAGATTTCAATTCCAATGGCGTCCCACTCTAAAAATTCTGCTAGATTTGGTATTTTCAACTGGAGAAAGTTTGACAATTTTGATGCACATAAGTTGCATGATCCTGCTCTAGTGAAGAAGAGGCTAATCAAAGAAAGGGAGTTTTTGAATCACGGATTCAAACACTGAATACTCGAGTTGAAGAGATTATTGTGCAGAGACATTGAGAAGTGCTTTATTACACTACTGTTGCCATAGTCATCCCTATGGTGAAAGAGTTTTATGCAAATATACATGGAATCAACCAAGGAATTATCTATGTGTGAGGCAGGTTTATGCAATTCACTCCTTCAACAATAAACGAGATGTTTATGATTGAAAATGCGCCTATCTGCCATTACACAAATTTTACCCCTACGAGAGATGAAATGAATGAACTTGATCGGTACCGTATGGATGAATATGGAAATTGGGAGGATAGAGATAATGGGAATGTAAGTGTTTTGTCATCATTGTTAAATCCTATTTCTAAGGCATGTCACTTCTTTATTACATTGAAATTACTACCTACTATGAAAATCAGTAAGGTAACCAAAGAGAGTGTTATTTTAAATTACTGTATTCAAACAAAAAAACTTATTGATATTGGAGCAATCATTGTGAAATCAATTTTGGGTTTGATTGTGAATGGGTCTGCAACCTAACTTGGACATCCATCCACTATTTTCCTACCATGCAGTCAATCGCAAGTACCTTACGAAAGTTGGGAAAAAAGTGCTTCTTCCTTAGAAGCCGATGGATCCAAAAGTCTATTGTAATTGTATTGGAAGGCGAGATGAGAAAGATATGAATGTACTAATAGATCAGGGATCCCAGAATTTATCACCTATTTAGCCTTACTTCAGTTCTAATGCACTGTTAAAAAGGGTTAAGAAGTTAGAAAAAGAGGTACAAAATCTTATGCATGTAATTAGGAATATTTCTAAAATGTTGGATCACTTAGATTAGAGTCTTAAATAATATTTTGAGCATATTGGTCGTATTGAAGATGGCTTGGTACATATGTTTAAGAAACATGCTTGGATTGGGTTACTTTCCTTTTTAAACATATGTCCCAAGCCACTGTTTCTTTATTGAATCTTTTACAACTGATGAGTTTCTTAGATTGAAGATGGCTTGGTATATATGTTCCACCGTGGCTTGGTACATATGTTTAAAAAGGAACTCCGGGATATTTTGAGCATATTGGTCGTATTGAAGATGGCTTGGTACATGTGTTCCACTGATGAGTTTCTTTATTGAATCTTCTACAAATTGTATATGCACTATCAATCGATGAGAGATATCCAGGAGGACGAGAGTGAAGAAGATGTTTGAACTTAATCTATGCACGGAACATTTTATTTTCTACTTCTTGTTTTAGCTGTTCAATGTGTTGGATTGCATTTACTTTTATTGTTGAACTATATTGATGTTTGTATTAGAATTTTGATGTTTAGATTTCAGAGTTAGGATGTTTTGCTTTGCTTTATACACTGAAATAGATGTCTTTTGGCTTGATAAATGTTAGTTTATAATAGTGTGAATTATATATATGTAATTGAGTTTTGTGTTGTTTATGAAAGAAGGATATTAGAGTAATGTTTAATTATTTTTATAACGGTTCATTTGAGTTAATTAGAGGTATACATAAGGCAGTACAAAGCAGATTTTCAAAAAAAATGAAATCTGGAAAAATTAAGACGTTGGCTCATGATGCGCCAGATTTGGCGTATGATTCACCAAATTCTTGAGAACGCCATATTGCTTAAAAAACTGCAAAATTGCATAGTAAAACTCCATTTTTACTACTTGGGTTGTCTCCTAGCTCTAAACCTTGATCTAGGGCTTCTCATTAAGCACGATAGAGAAGATTTTGGAGGCTAAAAATCGTAGATTTCATATTCTCTTGGTAAGAGCTTCATTTTAACTTAGAAATTTTTTATTTTCACCATGGATTTTTGCTACATTATGGAAATCCAAAAATTGAGATTTTTTTATTAAATAGTTTGAAAAAAAATCATGGTAAAAATTTCTTACCAAATAGTCTTACTTGGGGAGTTAGAGATTTTATTTTGTAATTTATTTGGAATTTATTTGGATTTTGGTAGAATTTCAAATGGCTCCACGAGTAAAGAGAGGAAGGACAGATGATTTTGATGCAAAAAGATTTGTTAATTTGAAGGCCCAACACAGTTATAACACTCAAATCAAATTGAGAAGATTGATCCAGCAACGCGCATTTGCTAACCTGGGTGGTGAGATTGAGAGGTTGATTCTTGCCGTAAATTGGAAACAATTTTGCTACTTCACAATAGTAGCATTTGTCCTAATGATTCAGGATTTTTATGCCAACTTGAGATTTACTAATGACGATCACATTCTCATGACAGATAAGCAAGTTGAATTTACTGCCAAAAGTATCAATGCTTTTTATGGGCTGAGTAAGTATTTTTTGATAAATATGCTACATTTGTGATGATTGATTCATCACTGGATAAAGTGATTGCCTTCCTGATTGATGGAAGAGGAGAATGGAGGATTAAAATAACAAGATAGTTAACTTCTCTGCTTCCATGTTGATCAGTCAGTCAAAGGTATAACACAACTTCATTTCTACTAGATTACTACCAACAAATCATCTCGTCGATGTAACGAAGGATAGAGCTGTATTGAACTATTTCATTTAGAATATGAAAGAAATATATGTTGGTGCTCTTATAGTTCATCATGCATGGAGCATAGCTAAGAGCTCTATAGCTAGTGGTTTGGGTTACCCTGCCCGAGTTTTCACTCTTTGTGAACAATCAAGAGTAGAATCCAATAGAAATGAAGAAAGATTAAAGCAACAAAAATCCTATTGGGAAGCATATGATTCAGAGAGTTGAATCATTTGTTGAATCTAGAGTTAGTAGAAGTGATAGACCCTCTACATCAGCTGTAGGGGCATCTACTTCTCGCCCTGCATCATTAAAAAACATTATGGACCAACTTATGAGTCAACAATTGGATATAATAACTATTCAAAATCATATTGAAGAGATTCGGCCAAGAAATGCTTATAATGATGATGATCAGCAGAGGAAAGTTCAGCATGATATAGCTTTTGAGGATGCTATGGTGAGGTATCTTAGTGGTGAATACAATGTAGAATTTTCTACTTGCCCCAGCTTTACTCCATATGCTCCTATTCATGATTAAGAAGAAGAAGAAGAGGAAGAAGATGATGATGATGAGGAAGGCGATGAAGATTGATACTTTCTGGAGTTAGTTTATTTGTTTTGTTTAGTTGTTGTTTGGATTTTATTTGGTTGGCATTTGAAATTGTAGTAGTAAAAAAATTTATTTTTGTGTTGTGAACTTAAAATTGTAATAGTAACAGTAGATTTTTACTTTTTCTTCATTTTTAGTATTTTCAGTTATTGTTTCTGTTTTTAAATCTCAACAAATTCTAAGAAATATATTATGTCTCATTTAATTCTTTAAAGTCTGTGTGTGTTTTAAATTTAGTGTCTGCAGTATACCAAAGCCCAGTTTTATAGTCAAAAACCCTATACATATTAGTTTTTATTTTCATGTGTTTACAGTTTTCTTTCATCAACTAAATTTTATACTAGAACATTTTAAAATATCTGAAAACGTAAGTTTTGGGGGAAGAAAATTTTCTCTTAAGAAGAAGTAAACTAAATTTTATTTGTCCTTATGTAATAATATTTTTAAAATTAATTAAAAGTTTTTAATATTGAAGGTCAATTCTAATGGTAAAGATATTTGGTATGATAAGATAAGACTTTTTTTTATTTAAAGTAAAGGAAATTGTATTGTTGAAGTATTAAGAATTTTTTAGATTCATGTAAGAAGAAAATAAGAGACTTTATGAAAATCATAAACTAATATGAACTTATAAAGTGAAGAAAGGTATAGAGTTTTGACTTTAAGAAGAGGATAGTGAAGTTCAAAATTATTAAAGGCTATCCAGATATAGTAATACTCACTTGAAAAAGAAAAAAAAAAGAAATGATTGATAAGATCCTAAGAGAAAAAAAAATGAAAAGAAAAATAAGTAAGGAGAAGCTTGAGGAAATGACAAATCAAAAATTGGCTCCACTTGAATCAACTTAAGGAAAAAGCTTTATTACATTTTCTAAACTTATATTGGATTATTAGTGGCATTATTAGTAAAGCTTTTCTGAAGTTTTTTTTCTTATGAATATTCTAAACATCCTTGATATGACAAATTGCAATTCTTCTTAAAATAAATAGAGATTCAGAAATCTTAAAATTGAGTACTACGTACTCTTAGACTTAGAATTTGAATCTAAGTTTTTAAAGGGTTTTTTATTATTTTATTTATTGAACTAAAGTATAAAAGTTATAAGTTAGTCTCTACCCCAAGTCATACGCTTTTATGTAGTAAAAGTGTCACTTGAGTACAAGTAACATTTAAGTTTGGGGGATTTGATACACCAAAATAACATGTTGTTTTAAGTAAATATTTTATGCTTATTTTTGGTGATATTGCACTTTAAAGAGGGGTATTTTCATATTTTTGTTGCAGGTATATCAATTTTAGCCATTTGGAGCAAAAGTAGCAAAGAAGATAAAATTTGGAGCCAAAACAACGAAGTTTGGAATTCTGGCGCATGATGCGCCAGATGCGGAAAAACCCAGAATATTGCGGCCTTCAGTAAACTGGTGCATGATGTGTCATATTGGTGCCATATCGGTGCCAAATTTGCCATTTGACAGAGATTTGGAGGATGTTGTGCCAGATTTGTAGCCAAATGCATTGTGGAAGACATTTTGCGAATTAAGGCGGTTTGAGATGAATTTTGCGTGAATTTTCAAAGTGGATCAATGGACGTGTCTTTTGAATTCAAAAGATTTAACTTTTGGATAGAATTTTGGAGAGAATTTTGAATTCTTTTTGGAGGGAGGCAGCCTTTAATAAAAAAGAAGGAAGTCTAAGGCTTGAAGAGTAGAGGAGTTTGGGGCATGAGCTGTGTGGCGTGAAGAAGGAGAGTTAGAGAGAGAGAGAGAAAGAAATTCAAGGGCTTGGAGATTTTCTTCAAGGTTTCTAAGAGGAGAGGGAATATGAGAGATTTCTTCTTCATTACACTTCTAAGAGAAAATTGAGAGTGCTTGTAAATAGAGAAAGGCTTCGAGAGAGCTCCTAGGAGTTGGCTTGAGAAAGATTGTGAGGTAAGTTGTGTCTTTTATTTAATTGGTTTTGTAAACTTATTTTTATATATGAAATCTGTATTTTGTCGTATCTTTCTCATGAATTCTGAATAGTCTTCTTTATTCTTCTTGCTAATTTAAGATATGGTTTTGTGAAGAAATGATTTTGTTTTATATTGTTTTAATTGTCAATAATTTGTGATCATTTGAACTCCAATTATCATTTACTTTTTGATCTGGCCAATTTAAATTTTAAAATGTGTTGAGAAACATATGTTCTGAAAGGTCTATGATTTCTACAACATGGGGAGAATCACATCTGATTTCATTGGAGAGTATTTCATCCATGAAATTGATTACAAATAAATATAGAAATATACTTTGTTGGATGTAGAATTTGAGATTTCAAGGTGACAGATTAAAATCTTTAATTTGGTCCAGTTATTGGATACTGATGCAAGATTGTTAGCCCTAAGGGGAGATAGTAGTGGGAGCTCTGGAGTGGCAGCCAATATCCTCCTAGCCTAACCACGGAATTAGAGACCAAACTCTAGATTAGTCAATGTTATTTATGCACTCGGAAGAGCATAAAGAATAGGATTGCTCCTATTTGGCACAAAATAATTTTTACATATATTTTCAAATGATTTTAATTTCCTTACAAACCATATACTCATTCTAAAGGGAAATGATGCTTTGTTAAATTTTAACTTTCCATCACAATATCTTAGTTTTAATTTTTGTAATTTTACTTTTGAAAGTTTAACATTTAGTTTAGTTAACTTTGTCTTTCAACTGCATTTTAATTAACTTTCACTTGTTACTTAATATTCAAACTTAGCACTTTAATTTTTGTATCTTTAAAAATATTACTTTACATTATAGTCTTAGGAACTTATTTATAGACATTTCGAACTTCGTTGTGGGATCAATATCTAGGACTCTATTAGAGCCCTTTATTACTTTAGTGATTTGTATACTTGCATTATTTTTAAAGGAGATTTTGGCAGTTTAAAGACTATTAAAAGATAAAACTATTTTAATTGAGGTTATTTTGTTGGTATTAATTTGAATACTTGTTGTTGTATCTGTCATTTGTATTTTGTAATATTGAAAGATATTTGCAAACGCAACACATTAAATCCACCCACATCAATACACATGATCAATTTTGTTCAAATCAAAATCAAATTTATTTGAAATACATTTGAGAAAAAATAAATTTTAAGTTTTTAGAAAATTTTTCATCCCTTCCCCAAACTTAATTTTTTAATGGAAAAAAACAATTTAGCATCACATATAAGTATTGACAGGAATGAAAACTAAAACTAACATGCTAGCAGGAATTTTTACATACTAAATATGCAAGTACAAAAATTAAAAAAAAGTGTAAAGAATTAAATTGATGAAGTTTTAATATAGTTAACATATAGAGATTCATTGGACTTCTATGCACTGGAGTATAACGTAAAAGAAAACAAACACACTAACAAACATTCACAACTGCAACATAAAGAAAAATATCTGATAGTAAATTTAAAATTCAAAACATGCAACTTTTAAGTGATAAGTTAGATATATTTTAAACCTTCCTAAAATCCAGAATTAAGTTCAGCACAAACTAACTAAATACACTAAAAAATACAGTTAACACAATTACTACCACAAAAACATAATAACTACTCATAAAGACTTAAATACATCACAATAGTGTCTAATGAAACAAAACATAACAAAAACTAACAGTCTCAACAAATACATCTCTAAACACAACAAAAATAAGTACAAAATACCTACACCATCAACAGTTCACAAAAATACATAAACTAATAATCAAACAAAACTATAAATCCAGTTTAACCATCCTCGTCCTCTGCATCACTCTCATCTCTATGATAAGGAGTTACATGCTCATATGATGGATATCTTAGATATTGAGGAAATACTACATCTTGGTTACCTCTCAAGAGGTTTTCCATAGGTAAGTTGTATTCTCCCTCATGATCACTACGTCTTTTCATGTATCCATCCATATGCTCGACAAGATTTTCTAAATTTAATATCTTATCCAAGGTGTAGTTAACATTATCCAAAATTCTTTGCAATTGTTGTGACTGAGAATCAGATCCAGAAGTCTAACCCTGAGATGTAGAAGCTCGTGAGGTAGAAGCTCAAGATGCAAAAGTGGCAGAACTACTATAAAATCCTCCCTCCAGCCAAAATTGGAATAATGTGAATAAAATTTCACATTCACACTATTGATGGGCTTAAGAGGTTGCAAGAAATGATTTTTAGTTTTGATAAAGAGTGCCTAAAACTTTTAAATTATTAAAGGAAAAAATTAGTCACTGCACCAATTATAGTTTCACCAGAATCGGAAAAACCTTTTGAATTAATGAGTGATGTTAGTGATTATGTTATTGGAGCTATTTTAGGACAGAAGCATGATAAGACTTTCAAGGTTATCTATTATGTTAGTAGAACTCTTAATGAAACTCAAATTAATTATACCACAACTGAGAAAGAGTTATTAACAATAGTATATGCTTTCGATAAATTTAGATCATGCTTAATTAGAACTAAATATATTGTGCATACATATCAATTTTCCATTAAGTATTTACTGAAAAGTAAGGAAATAAAACTTAGACTGATAAGATGGATTCTTCTTTTGTAACAATTTGACTTTAAAATAATAGATAGGAGAGGAACTGGGAATCAAATTGCTAATCATCTGACCAGACTTGAATTAGAAAAACCACTTTATTTTGAAAAGGAGATCAACGAAAATTTTCTAGATGAAAAATTGTTTAATGTTAATGAGTGGCGTGTTCCATGGTATGTCGACATTGTGAATTTTTTTATTGATGATATTATGCCCTATGGAATGAAATACCAACAGAAGAGGAAATTTTTATCTAAAGCTTGTTTTTGGGATGACTCACCCATTTTTATATATATAAGGAAATGATCTAATTATTCAAAAATGTGTCTTCAGAAGAAACTTATGAAATTATCCAAAAATGTCATAGTACTGATTTTGAGGGATATTTTTTATAAAACAACATACAAAATTTTACAATCTCAATTTTATTGGCCTACAATCTTTAGAGATGTTAACACTTATATCAAAACTTGTGATCGATGTCAACGAGTAGGCAATATTTCTATGAGGAATGAGATGCCCCTTAAATTTGTGTTAGAAGTTGAGATACTTGATGCTTGAAGATTAGATTTCATGGGACCATTTATACCATCTTTTAGGAATTCATATAAATTGTTAGAAGTAGATTATGTATCCAAATAGATAAAAACTGTTGCTTTACCTCGATGTGATACTCAAACTATTGCAAAGTTTTTAAGAACAAACATATTTTGTAGAGTTGGGATGCTCTAACTATCAGGGGAAGTCATTTCAGAAATCTAATAATGGAAAATTTATTAAAGAAATATCATATTAACCATAGAATTTTTGTTATTTATCATCCTCGGATAAGTGGTTTGGCTGAATTATCTAATCATGAAATTAAAAGAATATTGGAAAAATCTGTAAACCCAACTAAAATGGATTAGTCAATCAAACGACTATGCTTTATGGGCTTATAGGATTGCATACAAAACTCCTATAAGAATGTCCCCATACAAGCTAATATTTGGAAAAATGTGTCACTTAACAGTTGAACTTGAGCATAAAACATATTGGGCTATTAAAGAATTTAATAACAATTTAAAAGATGTTGGTGAGAAAAAGCAATTGCAGTTGAATGAGCTTGAAGAGATAAGGAATGAATCTTATAAAACTGCTAAAATTTATAAAGAAAAGATGAAGATGTGGCATGATCGAAATATTCTTACTAAAAATTTTCAGTCAGGATAGCAACTATTGCTTTATAATGCAATGTTAAGACTATTTCCAGGTAAACATAAGTCCAGGTGCATGGGCCCATTTATTGCGATGAAAGTTTATCCCTATGGAGCTGTGGATATCAAAGATCCTAAAATTGACAAAACATTTAAAGTGAATGGTCACATGCTGCAATCTTACTTTTTAGGTGACCAACTTAACATAAATGATTTTATGATGTTGGGTCAACCAGAATAAGCACTAGTTATATCGAGTTGACGATGCACCAAAAATATATACATTTTTAAACCTATATTTTATACTTATTTTTAGTATTATTACACTTTAAAGGAAGTTATTTTTCATGTTTTTGGCTTCAGGTTCAAGAAATGGACTTTTGGTGGCAAAAAAGTAAAAACAGTGTAATTTGGAGCTAAATCGATGAAGAAAGAAAATTTTGGCCTGACACATTTCGATATGTCTTTCTATGTTTAATCTACTTCTCACTTATCACCTATTTTTGAATGAAATTATACTATAAAAAATGTTATTTTCATGATTATTTTGTAGGTCTACATGTTAGGAATGCAACACAACTGAAACGAGGCGAAATAGAACTAAAAAGAAGCCAAATGGAGGAAAATAGTGGAGCTACTGCAAGGTAGCACCGACAGCGCCAGAATGGGTGCCGACGGTGCCAAAGTCCAGAGAACAATAAGAAATGACACCGATAGTGCCCAAAAATGGTGCCAACGACACTAAGGATGGTTATTTGCCCATGTACATTGAATTTATATGATTTTTGGAAGGCTTCTGGAGGCATCTCTTGGGAAATTTGTACTTACATTATAATAGAGTGATTTTATGTCATAAAAACTGTGTGTGTGAGTGTGGAAATGTGGAAAATATTTTTAGACCTTAGAATATGAGTAAAAATGTAGATTTCTACCTTTTTAAGAGATTGGAGGGAGGGTTATGGGAGAATCTGTAAGGAGATGTACTAGCATTGCATGAATCAGAGAGAGACTTTGTGGGATATATTTTTATCTTTCTTTCAAGAGGAAAAAACTAAGTATTGTGTTTTTCATCATCTTATGATATTGTGAACACTTATCTAATAGATTTGCTTAGATGAAAAGAAGTTTTTCGTTATGTTTTCTTCGTACATTGTGATGTATCTTTCTTACTTTTTCTTTTTATTAAGAAATAGTGGCATGAGAATATTATGCCATTGTTTTCCTTTTAATTTTCTTTTGTAATAAGTAGGATTCATGTTTAGGATATTGGGATGCATGTTAGAAGAAGTTTTGATCATAAATGTGATGGTTTTTACTTCCACTTCCTTTACATTACAATAAGAGCTCGTTGTAGTGTTAAAATTTATTGTAATTACATTAAGAACTGAGAGGGTGGTGTAATTCTAAACAAAGTGGAACCACATTCAATTTCCATGGATGGTGAGTTCATGGGGGTTTAGTGCAAATAAATAAGTATATATATATATATATATATATATACATTACTGTGCAAAGAATTAGAGATTCTAGGGTGGTAGACTAAAATCCCCAATTTGGTCTTAATGTTTAAGAACTAAAGCAAGAGTTAGCTTTTAGGGGAAGGGAAGTGGGAGCTTTGGAGTGAGAGTCGGTATCCTCCCAGCCTAACTATGGATTTAGAGACTAAACCTAAGATTAGCCAATGATTTTCTATAACACTTGACTAAGGGTAGAGAATTAAAATTTCTTCTATTTGACACATACAAAATTAAATGTATCTCATTCCTTTATGTTATTCAATTCACTACATAAGAATAGCAATTTTTAACATCTTAAAATTCTCCAAACCAATTCATTTAAAAAAGGTTATCTTTAGAATTAATATTTTCATTTAGGAATAATTTTTAGTTGTTTTAACTTAAGACTTACATTTAGGAGTACTTTTTAGAAAAACCACTTAAATCGATCTTCCAAATTAAGGACTAATTATAGTAGACTAAAATTTGACTAAGGACCTCTTACATTGCTTCTTTGTGGGATCGGTACTAGGGTTTTTATTGAAAGCCCTATATTACTTGAAGTGATACGTGCACTTGCGTAGAACCACTAGTGCGTGAACTATTTTATATATTTTATAACCTTTTTATTTTAACTACTTAATATAAATAGGGTCAAAAGTTTGACCATATTTTTTAAGGCTAAATTACTGCATAATTTTGGGATAGGTCAAGTTTTTGGCACTGTTACAGGGGATTTAAATTGACATAAAACATCTAGAAAAATAACACACACTAGGGGCGCGTCAAGTTTTTGGTGTCGTTATCGGGGTAGCTTCAGCAATAACTTTAGGAGAATTTTAGTTAAACCTGTAAGACTTAGATTTGGAATCTATAGTATTTCTATCTAGTGAGTTTATTTATTGTGTGTTTATTTTAAAGAAAATTAAAAATATCAAAATTTTTTTTGATATTTATCCCATTAGTTACGTATTTAAATTTGTATGTGTAGTTTAGGAGTTGCAAACCTTAGATTTTACGACTCTGATTTAGAGATAACTTTTAGGAGGATGATGAATCAGAAAAGACTTCATGAGTTTACTGTAGAAATGGCGGATCAATGATATAATGAATATTCAGATTTGGATTATAATGCTAGTAGCTTTGAAAGAGTAAATCTGAAGAGAGTGTCAAATTTTCAAGAAGATATTCTTACAATTTTAATTTCTCAAGTTTAAAATATTGAGAGGAAGTTAGATCAATATATAGAAAGATATCCTCAAGGAACCCAATTATTGAGAAAAATTCATTTGGACGGTGGATTGAAACTAGCCATGAGATACATAATTCTTATTTCAATTATTACAATCCAGGTTGGGAAAATCATTTGAATTTTAATAGGAATAATAATTTTGGAGGAGAAGACAAATTTTAGGAAGATAATCAATTTAATCAGACATGTAGTTTGAATAATCATGGCTATTATAATAATGAACTTTCTTTTCCTCATAATTTTAACTTCAAACCCTAGAATGAGGAGAAGGATTTATTAGAAGAGGTTGTCATTCAAATGGAGAGTGAGTTGGAGTGTTAAGGGACCGCAATAAGAAATATAGAAAACCGATTGAGGCAGATTATTAACTCAACTAATAATCATCCTCAATTTAACTCCAACCCACAGGATAAGGAGAAGGAATTAATGTTAGAAGAGGTTGTGATTCAAATGAAAAGTGAGTTGAAAAATCAAGAGGTCGCACTAAGGAATATAGAAAACCAACTAGGGCAAATTATTAATGCAATTAATAGCTACCCGCCAGAGATTTTACCTAGTGGCCCTGAGATAAATGATGAGCAATATAAAGTTATCGAACTAATATTTAGAAGAGAATTTGAGGATATGTTTTAAAAGAACTTTGAGTTGAGAGATGAGGACAAAGAGATCAAAAGATCAATGGAAGAAATTTCTAAGGAATTAGAAAAAGCTATTTCCTCAACTAGGATAAATATAGAAAGACCACCTCCATCATTTACTCAATACCATGGGGAATAATTGAAAGAAAACCATGAACAAAAGAGTAACCTAGAAGAATTTGATCCAAAATTTGAATTATCTAGACAGATCATGGTAGCTTATAAAAATCCATTTCTTATAAATTTCAAGGATGATATTAATATGAAAATTGAGAAAATCATTTGAAGAATATTGGAACTAGAAAAAAATATGAGGAACAAGGATATGAATCAATCTGAAATGGAAGAGCTGAAAGAAAATTTAAATTTGACGACCTTATAGGAATCCCTGAATCTGGAAAAGATTGGGTGATTGATCAAGGATTACTTAAATAGAATTTTGATCCAGGTGAAATTATTTTTCGAGCTAATGACGTTAAACAAAGCTCTTTATGGGAGGCAACCCATACATATCAGTGTTGTTTGATTTAGTGTGCTTAATAGTTATGATTGTTAGTGTTGTATTGTGGTTGCTTTAGTGTGGATTGATCTGTTTGATTGATTATTGGAAGATGTTTGGATTGTTAGTGGTTTGATTTTCTTTTTGTGTTTCATGAGGGAGGTGATTTCTTAAATTCTTATAATGGTTAGACTTGTATGTTCTCATGTAGTTTGCATTGACGAGACCACTACAACTCGGGTCTTACCCAAACTTGAGTTTTAGAAGAGACTTTATGAATTTATCAGTGACAATTCCATCTCAATTTTGTTACTTCTTTTCTTTGACCTTATTTTCATTTGGTTGGAGTAGCTAACCTATTTGATGAATAACATGTGGATGAAATTATGTTATACTTATAACTGCTTGAGGTGCTTAATTATTGGAATATGGTGATACCTAGTGTTGGCGCTCGAGAACTAATATATCAGGGATAATCTCATCTTCAGGATTAGAATCTATAAAATGATTTATAAGTACCCAATATATATGTGTAGTGATTCTGTTAGAAATTGGAAGTAAGTTAGCGAGATGCGATGAGTTAAAGGAAGAATTAACCTCATTCATCATGTGTGTTTGTGTTTGTGTTACAATATTATAAAGATTTAGAAAACACATAAATATATATATTCCTATGATGATACCCGTTCTTCTTGTTAGACCTTTCTTTCAATTTTATCAAGAATTTTTAGTTTCTATTTACTTTCTACTAAATGTTTTTTATTCTGATAAATAATTATAGATGTTTTTAATAGACGTTATTGGTAGATAGAATTTCTAAACTATTTTTCTTCCTTCTTATATCTTCTGTACTAAATGTTATACATGTTAAAAATCAAGTTTATGGGTAGGAAGAAAAATAAAATTTTAAAGTGAGTATACTTTTTTTTAGTTTAATATTATTACAAGCATGTTTTAGGCTAGATTTACTTTCACCTGTAGTCATTCTATCTTGATTATGAATATATATGAATTTGATAGGATGTTGTAGTAGTAAGTAGATTCAACTTTTATTTTTTCTTCCTACTACAATTTATGGAATTAATTGTAAAACATTTTAAAATTCAAGTTTGGGGGGGAAGAAAATTTTCTTTTAAAAGAAAGAAACTAAATTTTATTTGTCCTCAATTAGCTATATTTTAAAAATTTAATTTTACATGACCTTTGGTATTAGAGGCTAACTTTAGATAACTTTATTTGTGTTTCAAAATATATAGTAGACTTACGTAAAGTTTTTAATAATGAAAGTTAGTTCTAAAGTTAAGATGTTTGGTACGAAAGGATGAGATTATGATTTTTCTATTTAAAGTAAAGGAAATTGTATTTTTGAAGAATTAAGAATCTTAAATTTTCATGTAAGAAGAAAAGAATGAGACTTTATGAAAAAACTTCAGAGCTAATATTAATTTATAAAGTGAAGGAATGTGAAATGTTTTTAACTTTAAGAAGAGGATAGCGAAGTTCAAAATTATTAAAGGCTATCCAAATATAGTAATCCTCACATGAAAAAGAAAAAAAAGGATTAAAAATGATCCCGACAGAAAAGAAAAAGAAAAGCTGAAAGAAAAAAGAAAAGAAAAAGAAAAAGAAAAAGAAAAGAGAAGAAAACTATGTGAGGAGAAGCTTAAGGAGATGCCTATAAAAAATTGGCTTCACTTGAATCAACTTGAGGAAAAAGGCTTTATTACTTTTTCTAAACTTTTATTTATGTACTAGCATCCTTACTAATAAAGATCTCATGAAGTTCTTTTTCATATGAATATTCTAAGTAACTTTAATCTGACAAATTATAATTTTTCTTGAAATGAATAGAGAATCATAAAGCTTAGACTTGACTACTAAGTAATCTTACACTTTTATTTTTGACTTAAGTTGTTAAAATTTTTTCTTAAGTTGTGCTATTATATTTAGTAAACCAAATTATAGAAATTTAGAAGTTAATATTTTTACCACAAGTTATTTTTTTATGTAGTAAAAGTGTTACTTTAAGACAAGCAACATTTAAGTTTGAGGGACTTCGATGCACCAAAAATATATGCATTTTTAGACCTATATTTTATACTCATTTTTTTATATTGCACTTTAAAGGAAGTTATTTTACATGTTTTTGGTTTTAGGTACAAAAAATGAAATTTTGGTGAAAAAGAAGCAAAAATAGTGCAATTTGGAGCTAAAACGAGCAAAAAAGAAATTTCTGGCCTGACACATTGCGATATGTTTGTCTATGCTTAATCTACTTCTCACTTCTCAAATATTTTTGGATGAAATTACACTTTGAGAAAAGTTTTTTTCAATGCTTATTTTGTAGTTCTATCTGTTAGGAACGCAACGCAACTGAAACGGGGCGAAATAGAGCTAAAACGAAGTCAGATGAAGCAAAATGGTGGAGCTGCTGCAAGGTGGTGCTGACGACATCTAGAGAACGACGAGAAATGGTGTCGACAGTGCCCAAAAAATGTCACTGACAATTCCAGGGACTGTTATTTGCCCATATACATTGAATTTGGATGATTTTTGGAAGGGTTATTGACGAATCTCTTGAGAAATTCATCCCTACACTATAATAGAGTGATTTTATGTCAGAAAAAGTGTGTGTGAGTGGAAAATATAGAGAATGTTTATAGATCCTAGAATAGGAGTATAAATGTAGATTCCTATCTTTTTGGAGATATTAGAAAGGGGATTTTGAGAGAATTTGTAAGGGGATGCACTAGCATTGCATGGATCAGCGGGAAACTTTATGGGAGAGATTTTTATCTTTCTTTCAAAGGGAAATAGCTGAGTATTATGTTCTTCATTATCTTATGATTTTTTAAACACTGATCTAGTATATTTTCTTTGATAAAAAGACATTTTCTATTGTGTTTTCTTCGTGCTTTGTGATGTATCTTTCTTACTCTCTCTTTTTATTAGGAAATAGTAGCATGAGAAGATTATGCCATTGTTTTCCTTTTATTATTGGGATGCATGATATAAGAATTTTTTATTATAAATGTGATGGTTTTTACTTGCAATTCTATTACATTACAATAAGGGCCAGTGTAGTGTTAAAATTCATTGTAATTGCATTAAGACCCGAGAGGGCGATGTAATTCTCAACAAAGTGGAACCACATTCAAATTTCATGGATGATGAAGTTCATGGGGGTTAAGTGCAAATAAATAGGGATATATATATATATATATATATATATATATATATTACTGGGTGAAGAATTGGAAATTCTAGGGTGACATGCTAAAAGCCTCAATTTGGTCTTAGTGTTTAAGAATTGAGCTGAGAGTTAGCCTTTAGCCAATAATTCTCTATAACACTTGACTAAGGCTAGAAATTAAAATTGCTCCTATTTAGCACATACAATATTTAATGTATCCCATTCATTTACGTTATCTGATTCACTCCACAAGAATAGTGATTTTTAACATCTCAAATTTTCCAAACCAATTTATCCAAAAAGGGTTATCTTTAGAATTAATATTTTCATTTAGGGATAGTTATTCATTGTTTTAAACTAAAGAATTACATTTAGGAGTACTTGTTAGAAAAACAACTTAAATTGATCTTCCAAACTAAGAACTAATATTAGTAGACAAAAATTTGACTAAGGACCTTTTGCCTCGCTTCTTCATGGGATCGATACTGGGGTTTTTAAGGAAAGCCCTATATTACTTGAAGCGATACATGCACTTGCATAGAACCACTAGTGTGTGAACTATTTTATATATTTTATAATATTTTGATTTTAACTACTTAATATAAATTGGGTCAAAATTTTGGCCATATTTTTGAAAGCTAAATTACTGTAAAATTTTGGGACAAGTCAAGTTTTTTGACTGTTACAGGAAATTTAAATTGACATAAAACACGTAGAAAAATAACACACACTAGAGGCACATCAGCTGACGACGTTAAACAAAGCGCTCCATGGGAGACAACCCATAGTTATCTGTGTGTTTGTTTTTATTGTTATGTTGTTGAGTTTGATTTGGAAAAATTTGTTAGTATTTTGACTATATAATGAGATAGTTATTATTTTAAGACCTTAAAAGATGACTTAGACATGTTAGAACGTGTATTTGGATGTTAAGTTGACTTGTGCTAAATTGAGCACTAGCGCTTAAGCGCCAATATTCGGAGCTTACACATGACAGTTAAAAAGCATGTGTGAATTTTGGTTTCTAGATTTCTTAACCGATATTTGGTTAGCTTTAACATGGGAGAGCAATTTTAAGATGTGCCTAGGAGTTATAGGAGAGTTTGGAGCCTATAAATAGAAGGGTTATGTAAACATTTTTACCACAATTCAAATCTAACCCTAAATCCTAAGTGAAAAGAGAGAGTTTTGGAAAAATGTCATCTTGGGAGAGTGATTGAAGAAAAAGGATGAGGCAATGAGAAAGAAGTTTATTATTTAGAGCACGCAAGAGTTATATAGTAGTTTCTTAAGCTGTTAGTATCGAATGAATAGCGGAGAAAATCATTAAAATTGAGGCTGACATGACTTCAATTAAAACAAAAGTGATGGAAGTTAACGCACATTTTGATCATATGGGATGTCAACTTAAGATACAGTTTAGTCATTCCTGTTTTATAGAAGAAGCATACAAGGCTATGTATTTAAAGAACAAATGGATTGAAGAAGATTCAACCAAAGTTATTAATCATCATTCTTTCTTTCAGATTTACATTACAAATGCTGATGTAGAGACTAATGATAGGCAAGGATTCATTCCATCAAATGGAGAATGGATTTAAATTCATGGTTTAGTGTTTATGTGTTTAGTGTTTGATTGTTAGTGTTAAGTTTGTTTAGTATGTTATTAATGTGATGGTTTTTTAGTGTCTGTGTTTAAGAATTTTCTTAACCACTATCATTTGGACGGAGAATTTATGTATTAAAAATGTTTGTAATCATTCAAAAATAAATATAAGTGTTTGTTTGTGTGAAATTTCATGTTATTTAATGTTGAATCGAATTAGTTAAGATTGGTGAATCTTGAGTAAGAGGAGAGTTGAAAGGGAAGAAAATAGTTGTTAAAGAGTTATGAGATCTTGAATGGTTGGTTTACTTAGGCTAAGAGTGCATTTCATTTAAATTGAAAAAATTAAAATTACCCTGCGCTTAAGCGCCAGTTCACGTGAACTAGTTCACGAATGTTTTATGTGACATTTCGGTCCAAAAGAACACCATTTCCACACCTTATCTTCACCTTCTTCCTCGAGTTTTCACGATTTTGAAGCTAGGGCACACCTAATTTGGAGATTTCTTGTTGGTTTGGAGCAAAAATTACTAGATTTGATATCCTTGAGGTAAGAGCTTCACTTCTATGTAAAAATTATTTATTTTCATCATGTTTTTTTAGCATATTTGTTACCTACCATAAAATCACTATTCATGGTGAAAATTTTAGAAAAATCTATGGAAAATGCATGGATTTGGTAGTTTAAGCTGTTAGGAGTTGAGTTTAATGATTTAGAGTTGAATTTTGAATTTATTGTAAAATTTATATATTTCTTTTTAAAAATGGTACCAAGAATGAAGTGGAGCAAAGGAAAGTCCCAATTCGATTCAAGCAAGTTTTTTAGTGTTAGAGCTCAGGATCAATATAGTGATGCATTGTAATTGAGGAAGTTGATTTCTAAGCGTTGTTTTGAAAGTATGAGAGGAGCTGTAGTGGATCAGATTGTTTTCCATCAGTTGGAGCGATTCTATTATTTTTCTATCGTAGCAGTTATTTCTGTGGTACAAAAGTTTTATTTGAATTTCTCCGAAGCTGAAGAAGGAGTCATGGTAAGGGGAAAGACATTGTCTTTTTCACCTGGGGTAATAAACCAATTTTATCATTTGCCCCCGAGTATTTTATGTTTTTGTTCAAACTATAGTCCTACTGAGGATGAGTTAGACAAGATCATTTCATCTTTGACTGATGGAAGAGGGCTTTGAAAAATTACAAATGAAAGGAGAGTTAACTTTTCCACTTTGAAGGTGGATGCCACAGCAAAGGCATGACATTAGTTTATTTATGCTCGTCTGCTGCCTATGACCGACCTTTTTGTAAATCATCATTTACAAAAATTTGATGAAGCTACTAGAAGATTTAAATTCCAGCAACGATGCTGAAAACTTGACTGTGACTTTATATATATATGTTTGATTTACTAAAGATGTATAGATATAATATTCAGTCATGTTAAAGTCAAACTTGTCAACGCAAGTGTACGTATCGCTCAAGTAATATAGGGCTCTAATGGAGTCCTAGATATCGATCCCACAGGGAGAAATAGAATACTACGGACTAAGATTTAATAAAAAGTAATACTTCAACTACAACAACGTTCAAGTTGCTTATCTGTCACTAATAGGCAATTAAAATAAGTAGGTAATTTTGGATAGTAACTAATTATAGAGAATAACGTTTAATTATGATATTCAATATATAAGAAAGCATCCTTATCCTTGCCAAGAAATTATAGTGAATGATAAAATGAATTAGTTCAATTTATATTGTGTCAAATAGGAGCATACCTTTTCTTTACCCTTTGGTCCAAGCAAAAAGAACATTGACTAATCCTATGCTTGGTTACTGATTTTGCAGCTAGGCTGGGAGGATACCGGCTCTTACTTCGGAGCTCTCACGTTCCCCTCATCTGAGGGCTAACATCTACGNAAATAACGTTTAATTATGATATTCAATATATAAGAAAGCATCCTTATCCTTGCCAAGAAATTATAGTGAATGATAAAATGAATTAGTTCAATTTATATTGTGTCAAATAGGAGCATACCTTTTCTTTACCCTTTGGTCCAAGCAAAAAGAACATTGACTAATCCTATGCTTGGTTACTGATTTTGCAGCTAGGCTGGGAGGATACCGGCTCTTACTTCGGAGCTCTCACGTTCCCCTCATCTGAGGGCTAACATCTACGCATCAGCACCCAAACGATAGGACCGAATTGGGGATTTTAGTCTATCACTCTAAAATCTCCAATTCTACGCCTGATAGTAATATTTCCCTATTTATTTGCACCCAACTTCCAAGGGCTTTGACCTCCCTAAA